>OZ007599.1:286950176-287550176 GCA_963931845.1 Maratus michaelseni | reverse complement strand
CTGAAATGAATCTAATTACAAATAGATGTATTTAGTAGGCATGAAATTAACCATTATTATTAAATGGTCTAATTTAGACCAGTATGTTATTTTGGAATCAATTTCTGTATAAGGATAAATTTTGCTTTACATAATGTTTAAAGTATGCAGCATATAATCATGCATAAATGTCTACTGAAAGTTTTAAGAAATCTGTATGAAAATAAATTTAAGAAGAAAGAGAAGAGTTTTAAGAAATCTGTATGCTGTATGATTTAAAATTTAATAAAACACAATCTCTTCATATAAGTTAATAACTGAAATAAATTTGATTGTCATTTGTCCAAATATAGTAATAAACTTGCATTTTTGAAATATAGATTTTCTTATCTGACATATTTCAGAAATTAAGGATCATGATTTCAATGTTTTAATATTTCACCAAAAAATGTATAGAATTGGCATTTATTTGAGGCATCTCTATTTTCTTGCTTAATAATGTTAGTATCCATGCTTGCTTTGCCAAACATATTTGAAATTTTAGAATAGACTATGTTCAATGTTTGATTTCAAACTTGCTGGTGCATATTTTACTTTCTGAAGCATCAATAAAGTAAAGTCAAAAATTTACGCTGGAAAATTTTGGAATCATTTTCGTGGGAAGAGGGCAGAAAACGCTATTAAAATGTGTTATTTTAAGGTTCACATTTTAAACTGAAATATTAATTAAATTATCATGTTACTATCTAATAAACATTTTATCCTTGTCATTACAAAATTTAATCTCTGTACATCATGACCACATATCAATGCCATATGCATAGAAAACTATTATTTATGTAGGACTAGCTGAGCCGTCTGGTGTTGCCTGGGCCTGTGATAACTTTAAATATACCTAAAATCAGTGTTTAACTCTGACATTTTTGACATGAGTGGGTATTTTTTGTTTGTTTTTATCTGGTACATGTGGATGGCAGTTTAAAACTGCAGAAAACATGAAAGCTAATGTGAAATCGGCAAAAATGAACATGGAATCGACCTTCAGAAAATATATATTTTTAAAATAGTAAACATTAACATTTTTTAAATAAAACATTACAACTGGTAAGGTATAGTAAATAAGTGGGTTTTTTTATTTTTTCCATCCAGGACACGTGGGTGGCAATTTAAATCTGTAGAAGAAATGGAAAACATGAAAACTAATATGAAATCGACATTCAGAAAAAATGCTTTTTGAAATAGTAAATATTTTTTTTTAAACAAAATATACATTTGCAACCACAAAAGAAACCAGGTGATTGCAATTTCAAAATGCAAAAAAAAAAAACTTATCTGCTTTTAAAACTGAGGATTCCCTGAACATGTGTAAAAGTGATCTTAACAATGGTGAACTGCCAAAAATTTAAGCTCATTCATTAAAGTTTATAATTAATATCTAAGCTATTTATAAAAAAAAATAAAAATTTGAGCCTCAAATGCATTCGCACTTGTCTATGCTTATCTAAATTTGCAGACCTCTAGATAGATTTCCCTAGCCATTGCCAACAAACAGGCAGACACACAGACAAAAAATTTCTTTTATTAATAAGAAGAAAGGTGAATTTAAAAGATCTTAAAATCATGGAATGTGTTAGAAAAGCTAATGTCCAACTTGTTAAAATTTCAATGTAAGGAGGAGAATAGAATAGTATACTGTGCTATAGAAATATTATTTTGAATTTTAATTATTTTAAATATTATTTTGAAATTACAATTTGTTTCTAAATGAATCTTAACACACTTTAACGGAATGCTTATGCGAAATTTTCTATATTCTTGTTTGTGTTGATTTTAGATCTTGAAATTTTATGTAAATAATTTGTACACATATTTAGGGTTATTTACAAGATGTAAAAATTGCAGCTGAAGCACATGGTTATGTAATCCAGTGTCCAAGTTTAGATACAGGTATGTAACTCCATATGTATATTTTATCAGTTAATATTTTATTATTATAAAACAAATATATAAGATTTATTCTGTAATAACATTTCCTTTTTAGTTAATTTTAAAGTTTTCTTCATTCTAATACCTTCCATGATTCTTTATTATACTAAATATATTAAGAAGCAGAATATGTAAACTATTAATTTTTTTAGTATATAACACCCCTCTACCATCCAAAGTAAAGAAATTCATCAGTTATTATAGATTTGCTGATATTATCTCTTAAAAAAGTTATTTCATTGATAGTTTTGCATTTATTCTGATATATGTGTAATGTGTGTGTATTTATATACAGTAGACTCCCTTAAATCTGCAAAGCTTAAAACAAGATGTTGTGTGGATTTTAGAATTTTGCAGATTTCTGATCAATGTTTTGTTTACATTTTTAAACAGTAATTTGAATTTAATAATGCACTTGAAATTATAATGAATGCTTACAATAAAGTAAAATGATAAAAATTAAGAAAATTTATTTATTTTTTTAATATTAAAAGTAAAGGTCAAGTAAATGTATAATGCATAACTAAATATGCATAATGATGAGAATTCTTTTCTTGAATTATTCAGTGAAATTCTTCTTTATAAATATACATTACTAATTCACATCAAAATCTTAAAATAAGAAAATTTTATTTCATGTTTTGCCCTACTTAATAACCAAAAATCTTGATTAATACATAAATGTATTTGGTAAAAAGAAAGTGATTGCCACTGATATCAGTGTTATCTTGAAAATTTTCAAAATTAAATTTATGCTTCTTTCTTGAGAAAACACGAGTTCAATCATATTAACCAGAATTCCATATTAAAATGTGTACAGAATGATATAAAAATTCAAAAAAAATTAAATTTTTCGCCTACATCTTAACTGTAAGTTTCATTGTTTACATCTGAAATGATGTGTGGATTTTAGGAATTTGTGGAAGTCTACTGTATATATATATATATATATATATATATATATATTATGTATGTGTGTGTGTATATATATTTATATATACACATAGCTGCCAATTTCTATATTTGTACCAGGTCAAATAAACATATTTGAATGAGAAAATATACTTCATAAATAAAATATGTACCACAATTCATTAAATAAACATAGCATGCATTTTATTAAGTTATTGTTTTGGTTCAAAACATGTTTATACGATTTTAAAAAAGTGCAGAAGTTGGCAGCTATGTATGTATGTATATTTGTATGTGTGAAATAATTTGTTTTGTACAGCATACCTGTTTATAAAACACTAAACATTTAACCGTATTTTCCCATCATTTAATGCAACGGTTGTGATATCTTTACCAAAATCTGTTCAATATGTATATGTTCCCATATTATATTTGCATTAAAATATAATACATGTAAAAGGGAAAGTAGGGTAAAATCAAATACAGTCAACTCCTTCTAATCCACACAACTTGGGACCAATGGTTGTGCAGAATATAATTTTGCGGATTATAGGTCATTACTTTGTTTAAATTTTTTTCTCCTGTAATTTTACAGTAAATTAATTATTAATGCATAAATTGGTAAAAAAGGAAGATATTGTAAAACATTGGGTTATTTAATTAAAAATGACATATTTAAAGAAACATTATTTCCATTTTATTTTAAAATTTCTTTTGTTTTGTTTTTACACATTTCGAACATATTACCGATTGTTATTTGTTTGTGAACTTTTGACTTTTGGTCTAGTACTTTTTTTTGGAGTCTAATGTATAGTCATTATTTCTTGTTCTGAGACAAAACTCTGCTTCGGGACAAAATCCAGATATTTTTAACCCATGTCTAAGCCCTGTTCAAGAGTTACTTTTTCACCTTCATCACAGGGTTGCCAGTTTGGTCTTTTTTTTTCAATTCCAAAATTTTGCATTCATACCAGGAAATTTCTATAATGTTCTTTTTTTTATTTAATGGCAGACTTTTCGTGATTGCTTTAAAGTAAAAATTCTTCTTTCAGAATTTCCAGTACGAATTCAAAATTTCTGAATTAAAAAATGGTCAGACTGGCAACCCTGCTTCATTATTATACTCTGTGTCATAATTATCCTATTTTCAGTAGAGTTCAACAGCGTAGTAACTAGTATTTATAATGTCATCATCTGTGAAACTGTAATTGGAGCTTCATCTTGGGAGGATATTCATTCAATTATATTTTATCCATTCAAAAGAAATCAGGCACAACAGTTAGTGAATTTTTTGGGTTTTAGTTTTGTGTTAGTGAATTTTTCTGCAGATTTCTGTTAAGCACTATCTGAACACCAAACTGAAACCACTAAAGTCAACATCATCACCATTACTGTTTATAAATAAAGATGCTAACCTCAAATTATGCCTTGCACCTACTAAAGTGTCTTTGCATGCAGAGACCCATGCATCAGCCAAGAGAAAAATACAGCCCTTAATTGTAAATTGCCTTATATACTCCTCCATAATAGTCGATAAATCAGAGGTTATAATTCTGTGCATAAATTCCATTTTGTATTGGCATTTCATGTTACGAATAATTCCTTGATCCATTGGCTGAATAAGAGAATTTGTATTCGAACGTAAAAGTAATGTAGAGATGTCTTTTTGTAATATTTTTGGATGTACAGCACATTTGTCTCAGAGCAATGATATTTTACAGGTAAACAGACTTTTGTACTACAATGAATATAGGCTTCATTTACAAAATGGTTTTCAAACCATTCTGTGAAAATTTGCTGGATGACACCATGGTTTTTTATTGTTACAATATGTAACAAGCAGGAAGAAAGTCTTCTGATTTTTTATGTTTTTTTTTTTTCAGTTAAAAAATAAAATTTTACTTCATTGAAATGTAAAAATGTAGATGGGGGAACTGACTACCAATTGTCAATCAAATTGCCGCCTTTTGAATTTATCTTGCAAAGTTAATGGTAACCAAATTTTCACTGTTTACATCTGAAACAGTGTGCAGATTATAGGCGTTTGCGTATTATAGAGTTGCAGATTAGAGGGAGTTGACTGTACTTCATTAGTTGTTTCTTGAAGCAGGAATTTTCAACAAAATTTATTGTGTAAATATGCTGCACTTAACCTTGTACTATCTTGTAATATCATAATCTTGTAATATCATTATAAATATCATTTCTTTTATTAAATTTTTTATCAATAAATGCATTTCTAGAAACTGCATGGAAATGTTAATCTTGCAGGAAATGAGTTTAGACTTTCTTTTGAAAAGGAACTAAATATTTAATTTTACAACTTAACTAACAGCATTTTAATTATAAATTTATTGGTTTAATATTTAAAGATAAAAGGATAATTATCTTCATTGCAATTTGATAAAGTGCTGAAAAGAAGTTCCTCTTTATCAGCTTTTGGAAAATCATAATCACTCTTGTCTATCTAGTTTTGACTGCCTTTTCTTCAAGCTTTGTTTTCCAGTATCTAGTTTTACCACAAGAAAATGAGTATCAAGCAGCAAGCCATAAAAAGGGCATCTATAAATGCTAGCAACAGTTTCATAGTGGAAAATAAATCCTCATTAAATATGGCACACACAGTAATATAAAAAAATTTAGTAATTTTAAATTTGGTCATATTTGACAAATTAAACTAGAAAACATTAAAACAAAGAATGATAAAATAAATTTTTTAAACACAGAAACTACACAAATGCCTGTATGGAGATGCCATAATGGCAGCTTTTTCTCTTGCCTAGTACTAAGTATTTCAACCATTACATACTGCCCAAATTCAATCGAATCAGAGATGTCTGGTTTCACCCAACTGTATATTTTTACCTTTTACCCTACTTCCCCCCCCCCCAAGTTTTGCATATTATTTTTCTTATATACATTTGCAGATATTTGTGAGTACATGTGTACATGTATGTATACAGGTAGAATATGTGTGGTATAGAAAAGATATTCATAAAATAGACAGCCCCTTTTCAAATAAATAAAAATTAAATTAAGTAATTAAATGGTTGATCAGAAAATATTAATTCAAACAGTATATTAATGTACATTCCTGGGAGGGGGGAAGTGCACCACCCCATTGTTTTTTAAATCTCCAAATTATCGCAGAGAAGTGAGAGAGGCCTTTCAACTGTCAATTTGATACTTTCCCAATATCACTGCAATATTTGAAATAGGGGTCAACTACATATTAAAAACTGTACCAACTTTGAATTTTCAAATGGCAACACCCACTTTTGACACAATATTTAAATTTTTTGTATCAAGATAGCCGGGGGAAAAAATGTAGTTTATATACTTTTTTATAAGTCATTGTAGAGTTATAACAGAAAATGTCTTGTGGGTTTATCCATAAATTTCGAAAAATAAAATTAAGATCTTACTAGAAAAAGTACTGGGAACATTCAATTACATACCAGAGAAATTATGCAAAAATTCTAAATATATATTAAACTCTCATTTATGAGAAAGAAAATTCAATAATTATTTTCTGGTGAGTAAGATTTTCTTTTCTGTGAATGCAATGATAACAGGAGACGGTCTCCTTAGACATTGATAAGTAAAATTTATAATATCTCAAAAACTAATGACAGGAATAAGTGGTGTGCGATTAATGTGAACACAAAAATAATAATTTCAAAATAGTCATTTGCATTCGTGTAAACATTTTACAGGCCAAAGTTTGCACTTGGGAACATTGACCTGAAAAAATTAGCACATATAATAAAAAGATAGCTTTATTTATTTTAAATAGTAACTACTTTTAATCATAAAAGGGGAAAATCATAAAAATGACAATCTTAAACTTAATTCATGTTGGTTTTTGAATTTAAAAATAAATCTTTCATTAATTCTTAATACTTTGCCTTTTATTTAATCTGCTCATCACTATATTTCATTTTTGAATCCATTGTAACAGGATGAAGATTGGCTTACATCACATTTAGATTTGATTTTGTCAGAAGTGGCCAATGTTACCTATTGGAAATACCATAAAAATTATATTTTCTAATTTAAATGACTAAAGTGTTTAAACTACAGCATTAGAAGATAAAATACGCAAAAGAAATAAAATACAGCTGTAGCTGAATTCAGCCTGTAAAAGGGATTTCATTACAAATATATTAAGAAATGTGACCTGATATGATAACTGGTGAATTCATGATGTCTAAAGGTTGACTAATGACTTGCTTGCCTTGCTAAGTGACATTAATTCTCTCGTTACTGTACATACCCACGTTTTTGACAATTGTTTACCCAAACCATCAGTGTGGTGGTACATTTTATGCAAAAAATAATATGATCATAATTCATATTTTTTAACTATAAATTTATTAATAATTTAAATAATTAGAAATGTTTTTAAATTGGAAAAATGCCTGGAATATGTTTGGGTCTATTCATTCTACCTCATTAAAAAAAATTATTTGGTTTTTGGGGAAGAAATAAATTTTACATTTTAACATTTAGCATCCTCAAATTTTAACTCTTCTAATTCTATAAAGATTTAAGAAGAAATACTCCTTTTCTGGGCTGCTTTGATCCAAGGAGCTCAAATATGGTGTAAAAAATGGGTGTTACAACTTGAAAATTCAAACTTGGTACAATTTTTAATTGGATGGCCCTTATTTAAAAAATTATATTCATATTTGTGAAGTATACACAAGTTCCAATCAAACAGCAATTACATCTCTCTGTGACTATGTAGTGCTAAAATAGTATGGGGAGGGGGAGGGGGGGGGTCAGGACAGTACAAATGGAAAAATGAATAAGGTGTTTATTGATGCTTACTGCTTAGTTACAAATGTCACTGGTGCTATAATCGGCTATTTCCATTGTTTCACAGAAAATTGCTTCTAATTCATAGTTTCACATATTTTTTTCTCCTTTTAACAAAAAATTCATGCAGATTTATTGTCTAGAGCTTCTTAGACAGGCTGCACACTGAAGTGAAAAGTGACATAACATGCGACATAAGAGAAAAAACAGGTTTGGTCTTCAGAATTTGTCTAGGTTGCACATTGTGTTGCATGTTGCCTTGGCATGTGGCCTGCCTTAAAGATGATTTTTCTAGCGTGGAACATAGAAAACCGGCCATTTCATCAAACATGCATGTATTGCTTTTCCCAGCTATAACTTCAAATTGCAAATTTCACACTTCTTCTTCGACACGATGAATCACTCATTGTGAATCTTAGAGGGGAAAAATTAAGGTATGAAATTAGCAATTATCATGTAAACCTGAAGATGTTAGGTTAAAATGCTGTCTCTTGGTAAAGTTTTTAACTAACACTGGTAAATATATAAAAAATTCTGTATTTATGCACAGTAATATTCAGATTGATTTTTTTTGACAAACTGTTATTTAATTTTAAAATTGGAACATGCTTTTCAGAACATTGACTTAATTGATTCCTTCTTTAAGGGGACTCTGGTGATAGCTTTCAACTAAGCTGAGCTACATGCCAAATTATGATCAGAAATACCTACATATTAAAATTTTTATTTCCATGTTTTTTATACATTCATTATAAATGTTTTCATGCTTTTTAAAATTATTTGCAGACTGCCCTACATGTGGTCAGTTTCAGCAGTTGCAGAAATCAGTTCTTCAGCTGGAAAATCATATTAAAGAGCTTACTGAAAGAGTATGTTGTCTGTTTTTCTAAGTATAATTTCTTTTTTTAAAATTAATGTTCAATATCACTGCTGGTTGTTTTCAACTTGGTAAAATATGCATATTATTGGATATAAACAAATATTATTTTTAAAGCATTAAAATCTAAGTTGTTTTTGTTGTTCATAAAGAAAATAAAATAATTTTATAGGAAGTTTTCTTTATCAAATTATTTTAAGAAATATCTGTTTTCAACCAATTTGTTAATTTTTTAAATTATAAAATATTTTCCTTAAATTTAGAAAATTAATTAAAAACATCAGAGTATAAATAAATCTTGGGAAAAGTGAGTTTTTTTATGTTTTTATATTTATAGTGTATTTTATCAAATGGAATTGGTGTATTTTTTCCCACCTCTCAAAGATCCTTAAATGCTTTTAAGCTGTCTTAGTTTTATTTAAGAAAATTTAGCAGTAAACTAATAATCCCCACAGAAAATTATATGTATTATGATAATTATGAGGGAAAACTAGTTTGGATTACTTGTAATAAATTAACATTACTTTTTCTCAGGTGAAAACTTTGGTGATATTTCTATTGAACCACCTTCATATGTACAATACGTATGCAAAACTGGTAAGATATAGCAAGAAATATTTAAAATTATAGATAGTAATCACAAGCAAAACTTTAAAAGTCCCCATTTTATAAGTTAAGATGCATATCACTATATGCAGACAGCATACTGTGCAGAGTCTTTTACTATATCAGAGCTGCCAAGTCTCTAGTATTTTTGTATAAAAATTTTGCTTCATTTAATTGGAGAATTCTAATATTAAATAAAGCATACAAAATTACTGGTATTCAAAAAGCTGAAGACTTAGCAGATTTGTTACATGGTGTTTGCATCTTATTAGTTGCACTGTTTAAAGCTACATTTAAAAAAAATATATTATTCAGGTCTGTAGACCTGAAAATATCCGGTTGCCACTTGCCACCCAATGAATAAACAAAAGAAAGTGGCAATTAAATGAAATAAACAACCTGACAAAAAAAATTAAAAGGAGTTCCAACTTTTAAATAGTTAGACCTACATTTTTTTATATCATTGAGTTGTCTCAGAACCTTTCATTTTAAGTAATCAGTTTTAGCAAAAACTGTTACCTGTTGCAATCTAATCTATATAAGGAATTTTAATATCATAGAAAATCTTTATAACACAAACCTAAAAATGTGAGGTTGTGCGTTTATATAGAATTTTGCATTAAATAGGTCATATTTTATACATAATTAAATTTACCTTGTAAACAAAGACAAATATGTATGAAGCATATCAAAATACAGTAGAGTATCTTTATATTGAATTTCTTGAGACCAGCAGTTGTGCAGATTATAAATTTTTGCATCATATAGATAATTTCACGCATTGTTAAATTTACTTTATAAACATGGTCCAAGTATGCCTGGACCAAATCATTCATTATATTATTCATTTTCAAAAGCTTTTATTGTAATAATAGCAAGTTTTTCTTTAAAAAGCTCTGAATTAAGGAGATAAAGTTGAACTAATGTAGAATCTGAAATTTAGTGCTCTAGATAGTAGCAATTTCATATAATGTGGGAATGCAGGTCTTTCCTTACTGCAAAATTCTTTGTTTGCATCTGAAAAGTTGTACATTATATAGAAAATTGCATTATATAGAACTGTGTTATAAAGATCTTCTACTGTATATTTAATTCAACAAGAGTTGAGATTGACAAAGTAGCTACTAAGCAAAAAGATCCACTGGTTGCTAAATTTTTTGATTTTGAGGTCTAACAATCTGGGTACTTGAGTGTGCATTTTTGTTATGTTTGCTTTTGTGTACATTTGATAGGATTATTAATTGTTTGTTTGAAAATTATTAACTTATATAAGTGTGGAATCATTTTGAAAATGTTAAAATTTGTCATTCTTCTGAATAACAATTATTTTAATAAATTATTTGTCTGACAAACAAGATTAATATTTTTAACAAGAAAGATAAATCATGCTTCAAGCATAGATTATGAAACACTTCCAGAATACTTTAACAAAACTTTGTCATTTAATAAGGTAAAGAAGCTAAGTAAACATTTTAGAAAATGTATAACACATTTGAAAACCTGATTTTAGAATTTACCATCCATAGCTGGAAAGGTACTTCAATTCTTTTCAGCTGCAGCATATATTATCTATAGATTTGTATATATTCTACATAGTATGCTAAAATTAAGTTTTGTAAGAAAATGCATAACAGAATTGAAAATCCAGCTCTTTGCATAGCATATGATTTTTTTTATATTCTACATATACAACATCTCTTATTATACTAAATATAAATGAGCTTGAAATGCATAACTCAATTTAACAACATCTGTAAGCAATTCACGCTCATGCTCAGTAATGCTTATGAATACTTTTGTGTAGCCCTGTGTATAATCTATAGAATTTTTACACTCCACGTAGCATGCAAAATTTAGTTAAATTTAAAAATGCATATCATAACTGAAAACACAATTCCAGCTATTATCTCTAATAGACAATTCTGTATTAGAAATATTTTGTATGTGCCTGTTAAACAACAATATGCACGTCATATTCTACAGTAACATTCTTGATGTAAACCTTAGTAATGCATATCAATTTCATAATGTTTGAAATAGTACAACATAATTTAAAATACTTTAAACAGTTTTTCTACAAAGACCACATTACCAAATTCAATCGTGTGACCCTGTAAATGAATGGTACTTTCTTTGCACTTCATATTCTACAGAAAGCATGTTTTAGTGCACCTCAGAAATTCATATCTGAGGTGTCTTTGAGGATGTTACATTTCAGTGTAACATCATTAAACTAGGCCGCAAATAATATTTTGTCATAGACCATAATATAACAATTCTTTTGAATGTCCCTGTAAATGAACCATAAAGGCTACATATTTCATTTTCAATACTGAACATGCCATGGCAAACTTCAATAACATATATCAATTAGTACATGGTAAATCGAGTATATTTACGTGAGTTAGAACTCGGACAGACAAACAAATTCATAAACATTTTCAACTATGTTGGAAAGTAGGTATCAAAATCAGTTAATAGTTGCAAGTATGTTATTCAGCGAATTACAGCAACAGGTATAAAGTTTGATGAATAGGTCATCATTGACGATGTAAGTAGAGAACAGTTGCAGCAAATGATTGCACATAACTGGATGTATGTGTTTCATAAGTGTGAAACAGTTTTCTATGTGACTAACAGCACCCCATATTTGTATTGATCTCTTCTATGCCTTGTGTAATCAGTTATAACTGATAAAACATGGCAGATAAAATACTGAAATTAGCATTATTTTACAATCTTTAATTATTTATATCATATATAGTCATGTCGATATCCATTGTGAAGGAACTAGTGCTTTCTTCTCATAGGACTCCATGTTCCAAGACTTATTCAGGGAACCCTGGGTTACATCTCTCTTGTGAGAGTGTAGTTTAAACAAGTTTCCTGGGCAGAACTCGAGACATTCCCTGAATTAATTTTTGTCCAGGGTATTGTTATGCAATGATCAGATTTCCAATGTATTTGATATCAGCGAGAGACTGCTTAGCTGCATATGGTGGTGCTCTCCTTGCTTGTCTAGAAGTGGGTGCTTTGTATCTGTGGAGTCACATTGGCTTCCACCACAGCTAAGTGTTCTGGTGAGGTGGAATACTAGATTTATATAATCACATCAATTTTTTTAAATAACTCTAACCTTTTATTGCAATTGGAATTTTTCTAAATACATCAATTTAAAAGAAATTTATAATAAAAATGTTTCATTTTAACTCATCTTTAGTGTGCTGTTGTTTTAAGTTATTTTATTCCATATACATTTATTAATTTTTTTTTCTCTTGAGGAAGTTATTGCCAAGCATTATTCATTAATCTTTCCCCCCTTCAATTTAGTTAGCAAATGCTGAACATCACATAGCTGCATTACAGCAGTGTGAATGTCAAAAAAGCTGTCTTGCTAATGGATCAACTCATCCAGATGGTTCAACATGGAGACATGGGTGTGATATATGTTCATGTGTGGTAAGTATGGTTTGATTTAGTTGTCTTAATTCTGTTTCACATTAAAGGGAATTTATATGATTTTATATTTTACATATCAAAATTATTACCAAATATGTCAATTTTAATATGTTAAAAGTGAATTTAGTAATACTGTATAATATGCCAGATATTTTCTTTTCTCTTAATTTTACTATTGTAAGTTTCTTAAACTGCTTATAATTTACTATAATTTGTGCTCTGACATTTTATTTTAATTTTTTAATGACTTTTCATTGAATTGATAGAATATTAATTGGTATTCTTAAAATTTAGCATGGAGAAGTAAAGTGTGTGCCTGTATCATGTTCACATGTACAATGCAAAAATCCTGTATCTGTTCCTGGTGAATGCTGTCCAGTTTGTCTGAGTAAGTAATTTAATATGGTAGAAATTGTAAAGCAATAGATGAAATGGTAATTGCTTAGAACAGATTTAATCTGCTTTCTCATATATAAGTGTTATATAGACTTGAAGTTCTGAAATTTCAAATAGCTAAAGGCAGCAAAGCTATAAAATGAATCAAGTACAGCAATATTTCTGCCTTCTTTAAAACTGCTATTTTGACTGTTGTGAAAATCTAGTGCAAAACTCAAGTTCTTAATAACTATATCTGAGTTTTTAAGAATTTGAGTTGAAACATATTAATAATTACTATTCATTGTGGACTATTCTTTCTTATAATAGTTAATTATAAAACTAGTAAAATTCCAAACTTCATAACAAAGGATATGAATTATTACTTACTACTCGGCATATAACCAACAGAGTAAAAAAATGTCCAGACTGGAGATCGAACTGGGAACCTGTGGTATTACACACCAATGCTCTGCCATTTGGAGCTATCCAAGTAATTTCGGCTCTGCTAGAAAATTTAATTAGCTAATATATATTCACCGATGTTGGGTTTAATTCGTCTCATGCATGTCACTGAATGTGTGCTCATGGTTGACTCTGGTTCCATCTTGTGCTGCAAAGTTGCAGCTGTGCCAATACATAAGAGTGAGAAACTGCTAGACTGGATGTCATCTGGATTGCTCCAAATGGTAGAGCATTGATGCATAATACCAAAGGTTCTGGGTTCGATCCCTGGTCTGGATATTTTTTCATTCTGCTGGTTTTATGCTGAGTAGTGAGTAATAATTCATATCCTTTGTTATATAAGTTATCTCCAGCATAATTTCAGGTCTGCTAGAAAATTTAATTAGCATATCTTCCAAACTTAATTTTAGTTTAAAATAATATAAACCTGTGTGCTTGTATGCTCTTATTCATTCTCAAAAAAATAAAATGTGAAAAATGTTTTTAATGACTTCTTTATTATAGTTCACATGCTTTTGGTCATCACTCAGCCTTCCCCCTCTGCTTTTTTTAAAATTAAAAATAACTTATTAGTTTTAATATAATAGTTGCAGTAATGTAGCCATAATAGGTGCAATAATATGACCTTATAAAATTATCTTGCAGTTTTTTTATGTAATTGCGTGCATTTTTATTAATGATAAAATTTCTAAGATAATCTATATATTTAAACAAATCTGATTCTTTTGATAGTCTGTGATAGTAAACTACATTAATTTACTTCATTTTGGTCTTAAATGAAAGATTTTAGCCTGCAGATGTGCAAATTTAGTGTTCATAATGATACTTTCTATTAATTTGCATTAATTCATAATTAAATATTGTTTTCCCTGCATGCATAGTGATATGTTCGAAACTGGCTTTAGGTGTATTCTCTTAGTGCATGTACAATACATCTAGATTTGTTTGTAAACTAATCCAAAGAAGCATGTTGATTTGTTTACTATTATACTGTAAAATCTAGATTGCAATTCCCTCTCCCTCTCTTCAAAAGAAAAAAAAAAGTAAATTTGGAAAGGGGGCTTATAATTAAGATTTTAAAAAAAAATTCATTAAAAACCCCATTTTTAATATTAATTTAAAAGTAAAAAGGATAAATAGAAAGGTGAGAATATTCCGTATTTCAGCAGATATCTGCTTAAAAAAAAAAATCTAAGTCCCCTCTACAAACACACAAAATTTAAAACCTTACAAAATCTTTATTTTAAAATTTTCTTCCTTTTTTGATTATTTATTGCTACAATAAAATAACAATCATCTAAATCCTAATGACAAATCAATCATCTAAATGGCAAATGGGGAAAACAGATATTTTGTGGTATAAGAATAATTTAATTGGATGATTATTTATTTATTATTACTACTAGAGAGCAAGAAATAAAGCATTTTTTTTAATAGAGAGTATATATAGTAAAAGTTTTGGTTACTTTTTTTTTTTTACTATCCGTTCTAACACTTTAATTTTGTTTTTAATTATTTGTTATTAAGCCTTCATAAATGTGCAGTGTAATTAACCCATGCTTGATGAATTTATTTGTTTAGGAACTTTTTTTCTAATTAATAAAAATTTATATAAAGAATTAACTTGGTTGACTAAAATTAACTAAGCAGGGTTGAAAATTTGACTACTAACCAAAAAAAAATTAAAGCACAAGCACTTGTGGAAGATATTAAACATAACCATTTTTATATTTATCATATTTTAATCGATGAAAAAAGTTATTTAATGATAATTTATTTTTTTCAGAGAAGTGCCTGTTTGAAAACGTTTCTTATGATCATGGTGAACGTGTTAGTCCAATCAAATGTGCTACATGTGAATGTAAAGTAAGTTTCATCATTTTGTAAGCTCAAATTCTTAAAATAGGGTCAAGCTTATTTAATGTAATATTATTAAAAGTAGTACCGCTCTCAGTGTTATGTATTCTGAATGTTCCAATGTAGCTTCCATGTTAAAACTTTCATTAATAATATATGTTTTAAAGTTGACTCTCCTGGTCGAGTGTGTTAAAAGTTCTTTAGAACATGGGCACGGCAGTTGACGTACCTGATGGGCACAGCTCTGCTTTTATCTGTGGCAGACATTCATTTTCCATTTATAACACTCAGTTTGAGATGATTTCTTCATACTTTTTTTCTTTTAAATCTCGTTTCAAAGCCGTTTATGTATCATTTTGTAGAAATTTTTTTTATAAATGTTTGATTATAATGGGATAATAAAAATGATACTGTAAAAATTGATACTAAAAAAATGATAAAATTGCTTTATTTTTAAATATATCAATGATTTTTGAGTGATATTTAAAACTATGAGTATACATTATTTTATTGAGTAAAAATTAAATAAAAAATAAATTCTAATGGAATCTTTTTTAAAATATTTAATTTCTAAATAAAATTATCTTGCTTTAAATCAATAAATACATAAACGACAACTTCATCAACAAAAAATAGTCCCAGTGCTTTATGATTTTCTTTTTGAAAAATTAAAGCAGATTATTTTAAAACAAATTAAATTCCTTTTTAAATTTTAATGAAATAAGTAATTTTTATTTTTAATACAATAGACTCTTTTCAAATCCGCGACCCTAAAATCCACAAACGTCTAAAATCTGCACATCATTTCAGATGTAAACAATGAAACTTACATTTAAGATGTAAATGAAAAATTCAAGTTTTTTTTAAACTTTTGTATCATTTTGTACATATTTTAATGTGGAATTCTGGTTAATATGATTGATCTCATGTTTTCTCATGCAGGAAGTATAAATTTATTTCTGAAAATACTCAGTGCTGAAATCAGTGGCAATCACTATCTTTTTACCCAAATATCTTTATGTATTAATCCAGCTTTTTTTGGCTATTAAGTACAGCTAAACATGAAATAAAACTTTCTTTTAAGATTTTGATGTGAATTATATTTATAAACAGAGTTTCACTGAATAATTCAAGAAAAAATAATCTCATTATCATTATGCATATTTAGTTATGCATTATTAATTATTTACTTGACCTTTACTTTTAATATTTTAAATATTTTTTTTATTTTTATTTTACTTAATTATTTTAGTTTATTGTAAGCATTCATTATTATTTCGAGTGTATTATTAAATTCAAATTACTGTTTAAAAAATGTAAACAAAACAGTGACCAGAAATCTGCAAAATTCTGAAATCTGCACAACTTCTTGGGGGGGGGGTGTAAATTTACCTTAGGATGCCAAACAGGAGATCATTTGGTCAAATAGTTTAGGAATTGGGAAGGTTTAAAATTTGGAACTGTAATGTTAAATTCCCTTTTAATAATTGCAAAACAGATTGCAATACGGGTAATTTTTAAAGCATAACTCAAAAGCAACTACAAGGGAAAAGGTGTAATTTTGAATTTGCATATTTAAAACTTCTAGAAATAGATTTCAGTTCACAAAAATTACAAATACTAATTACAATTCTTTTTTGAAAATTTATTTCAAAAATAGCATATTTTGAAATTTTCAAAACTATCAATTTTAACCTATACATTTTTTACCAGAAATAGATTTCCCGCAGCTTCAAATATGCAAATCCAAAAGTAGAGCTCATTTTTTCAAGTAGTTTTGAGTTGTTCTCTAAAAACTACTCACATTGCAATCTGTCTTGCAACAATTAAAGTGGAATTTAATGTTAGACATTCCAAATTTTAAGCCTTAATAATTTCTAAATTACTTGACTGGATGATTTCCCATTTGTTATGCGGAGGTAAAATTTAACGAAGAACCCAAATATAAAAATTAGGTGTTAGTATTGAAAATTTTGAAGTTTGGCTATGATTTCTATAAAACAAATTATTCCCTCGGAAAAACTTAAATATAGCATTAATTAGTAGATGTTATTACTGATCGTTTGGTAGTGTGTCTTTATTTTGACTTAATAATTAGATACTAGCACACTTTAGAATTCTTGTTTGTCATTCTTGGAAAAATTGTACAATTACTGTTTTTATTTATTTTTTAAATCTGTAAATAGGTGAACTTTTTTTTTCATTTCTCATGTAGCTTATTGTAAATACAAGCTAAATAACTGAACAAGATCTGAAGTTGAATACTTTAAAACTATTTCATTAACAATTTTTTGTTTTATTTATTGTTTCTTTGTTTTGTTTTGGCACAATGTATTGGTCAGTTTATTGTATATATGTATTAAAAAGAATTTTACATTTAAAGTTTCAAAAAATATTTCTTATATGTTAACATTCAGATTTCTACTAATTATACAAAAAATAAGTTTTTTTTTCTCTGCATTCAGAAAATATTAACCAAACTAGCAAGTAAGTGTGCTTGAACCAAATGTTGATAATATTATAACAAGTTGAATATTAATTGATCTCATTAGACTATTAAAAAAAAATCTCAAATTTAAATGTAGAATTCACTGAGTATATGGAAGGATTTAACTGTTTAGAAGGCATCACTAATAGGTAATGGAATTAGACTAATGTAGTATTTTTTTAATTATTTTAAACTCTATCAAACTGATTGATAAAGATATCATATGAATTGAAAATTTTCCAACTGAGTGAAAGTATCTAGGCCAGGAGTAGAACCCAAAATTTTTGGCTTTAATTGGCAACATTCTGCCTATTGAGCTACATGGACCAACTGCCGGCTGACACATTTCACTCAGATAATCTTTTTGGCAATAACGTCTGTAGTATTATTTGTTTATAAAATTTAGTGCTTGTATTTGTTGATATAAATTTATAAAAACAATTTTTATAACATTTTATGCACTTTTGACATCTAGATTCTTTTGTATATGAACCATTTAATGCTTTTAAATTTTCTGCATTTAATTATCAATGTCAGTGTCTTATGACATAAGTTACTTAAATATACTTTTACTCTACTTATAAAAACTTCTGAGTTTGGCATCTAAGTACATTATTCATTGTTATTAACCTTATTTTTATTTTATTATCTTACTTTAATTACAGAATGGTAGCATGCATTGTCGGCGCATCGACCCTGTCACAAGTTGTCCAGAGCTGACATGTCCTGTGGAAGAGCAGTTTAGTGTTCCTGATGAATGCTGTAACTTCTGTCCAGGTATAATTATTTTTAGACAAAAATGCTTTTTTTCTCCATTTATTGTTAATGCTGCAATATTGCTGTTAAAAAATTTACAGTTATACTTTTTAAATTACTGTCTTCATTGCAATTATAAATGATTATTTACAAAATTAGAAAATATCGGTCCTTCAATTTTCAATTTGATTCATTCTTTATTTGTTGATGGTGTGCCTTTTCATATGGCTACTTCTCACAATTATGGAGTAAAAAAGGGAAATGAAGATAAATATAATAAGTAATTTGTGTGAAATATCAATTTTTAGAATTTTTTATTTTAATAAATTTAACTTTGTTGTTAGATATTTATGTGTCATTGACATTGAAATAAACAATTTTTAATGTAATTTAGGAGCTTTTATCATATTTAAATATTTTATTTCAGTTACATGAAAATCTAGGTCAAGGAGTGTCCTACCTTTTGGCTTCCTTGGGCTGCATTTGGGATGAAAAATTTATTTTGGGTCACAAATACATTGACAGTTTTTTTTAAAGGTGTTAGAAATGTTTTCAAATTTGTTGAGTATATTAGCCAGAACATTGACTAACTACATAATATTCTATTGATCTAACTTAGATATGCAAAACATTTGCAATTCTTCTTGGAAAAGGAAAATAAAGGTCCTTAATGAGTGTCCAAACGTAGATTCTATTAAATATACAAGCATAAGTCAGTCCTCAAATGCTGCTCCATTATCCAGTGAATTAAGTATTATGGAAATCCTTATTATCCTCCTCAAACAATCATAATACATTTTTGTATTTCTCTGATAAAACACTGAATTTTTGAAAGATTTCGTTTCTGTAAGAATTTACTAATCTAATATTTAAAAAATATTTAAACATGAATATTTTAGGAACATTTCAGATTCTCTTTCAGGTGCCAGCAACATTCACTACTGTGCTGGGCAGTATGTGGCCCATAGGTTGAACAGCTCTATTCTAGGTGGATATGAATGATATTACATATGAAAAGGGAATTTTATTGACAATATTAAATCTAAGATGAAAATATGAAGCAAATGAGAAAATGATTAATATAAAAATGAAAATCTGAAATAAAAGGAAAAAAGTATGAACAGATCCTTTAGCAATTCTGCTATGCCGACCACTGAACCATGATGCTAAATTTTTGTAATAAAATAATATAAGCAGGCATATTTTTTAAGCAATTTCTGAAAAGGAAACCTCTGTTTTTCGTCATTATGTATATATGTATGTATGTGTAATTAATTATATATGTATCTCAAATTTTTTCAACAACCACTGACTGGATTTGAATGTAACTTTTACGCTATAATTCTAGGGCACCAGACTAAAGTTTTAAGCAAAAAAGATTCATTGTATTATGTATAGTTTTTTCACAGGGACACATCAAATTTTTTTAAGAGCATTCACTGAAACTCCCCAATCGCGAAATCGCATGTTAACCTATGGGAAAATTTAAAAGCGTGATTACCCATTATCTAATATAATTATTAAAATACTGTTTTCACCCTCAGAAAGTAGATGTTAGATGCTGATGATGTGCATTTTTAAAAATTGTCTCCTTAAATTTTAAGTATTTTTAAAAAGGTAATAAAAATCCATCAAGTGGAAATATAAAAATCTATAGTGATTTTTTAAGTACTTAAAATTTCATAAAGCATTTTTTAAAAACACACCATTGGCATTCAATGTCTACTTTCTGATGGTGAAAACTGTATTTTAATAATTATTTTAGGTAATGAGTTTTCATGCTTTTAAGTTTAACCATAGGTTAACATGGGATTTCCCAATTAGGAAGTTTTAGTGAAATGTCTCAATGTGAATGTCTACTGTGTTTCAAACCTGAATGATGAGCAATAAATTGCCCTTATAAATGTGAGAGATGGCACACAAGAAATAAAATTTTATAGTTTGAAATGATTTTGGACAAAATTATGAGTGCCTTTTTATAAATAAGAATGTAACAACATACGAAGAATAAAAAATTTGATTGGCCGAGAGGATTTTGGGTAAAATTGTGAGTGATAATCACCTTTTATACAGAGTGGCCAAGTTAAGAGGCCCGGTATACAAAAGTCCAAATACTTACTAATTTTTATTTAAAAGTAGTAAATACAGAATATTAAGAATAACAACATACTAAACATTCTGTGGTTCACAGGAGGTGTTATTCATAATATTCTGTATTTACTACTTTTAAATAAAAATTAGTAAGTATTTGTACTTCTATATACCGGGCCTCTTTTATCTTGGCCACTCTGTGTATAAGATAGTGTGACATAAAAGCAAGAAAATTTAAAAAAACTTATTATTTGAGCATGTGCTGCTTCACTTTTATTTATAAAGAGACTCGAATTGCAACAATGTAGATGAAACTGAATGTGGTTGTCACAAAAAATACTCTCTTGTGCCAAACCACTCTTGCTAAATTATGCCACTATTGCTCAATGAGGTTAAAAAAAAGGAGGAGGGGCAATGTTAATAACTTGAGTTTTTTGCATAATTTCAAGCAAGTCATTTATTAAAAAACAGTCACTTGAAGTCACATTAATTTTTTTGTTTTAAAATTACTTGTTAGTTTATTTTATTTTTTAGAGATAGTTTATTACTTCAAGGATATCTTATACCTTTTGTCTCTTTACAAACCTACAACATTTTCAACAAATAAGTGACCCCAATATCTAATCCTCTTCTTGTTGGATTTTTTTCTTTCAAAAAATGCTTCTAAAATTTCCTTTTATTTACTGATATTGCTTAGCTTTACAAGTTTTTCTAATTTGTCTTTTTTTTAATGCTCTAGGTATTGATTATTGTGCTAAAGGACATGAGTGCCATAAAGATGCTACTTGTTTAAACTTGAAAACACAGTATGCATGCCAATGTAATAAAGGTTATGAAGGAGATGGAAGAAATTGTAGTGACATAAATGAATGTGAAAGAGAAGGTGGGCATGATGGTCATCATTGTCGAGAGAACACAGTTTGTGTAAATCTTCTTGGCGATTATGTGTGTGAATGTCTACCTGGTTATAAACGTTATGACAAGTATAACTGCATTGGTAAGGCACTAGTAAATATCAATGATTTTCTTTTTATGAGTTTGTGTTAATTTGCACCATTCTGATGTAAAAATTTCACCTTATAGAGAATGATGAATGCAGTACTGGTGAGCACAATTGTCATGAAAATGCTATCTGTATAAATACAGCAGGAAGTTATACATGCCAGTGCCTGGATGGATATACTGGAAATGGATATTCTTGTGAACGTAATAATTTTTTATAGCTTTTTCTTTGTGTTTTCCTCTTTTATACAATTGTTATCATTTTCAAAATTTATAGAATATCTGTACATTTAAGATAAAACTTTTTGTCATAATACTAATTATATTTTAACTTTAATTCATATGGTTTGGCATAAAATTATAAGATCTGTTATATGATCCGCTATTTATTGTCCTAAGGCTAAAATAATATTTATAACATAGGAAGCCTCATGTAAAGTATAGCATAGTTCATGGTTCATCTATGAACATTATTGAAGTGTGTCACATTTCATTCTAACTTTTCATAAGTATAAATATATATTACATAAACTACATTGCTATAGTTAATCAAGAATGATTTTGAATCTTTTTCTCATTCTTGATTAGCCCTATATAATATCTTAACTTTTTTTAATGTATTCTAATTTTACATCCCCCATCAGGAAAATATCTGAGTGTTTTGATCTAACTGATGATTACTTTAAAAACAAGTCTAAGTGAGATTAAACCCCTCTTTAAGAAATGGCTCATTTGTTTAATATAGTAAACTTTTTATCACACCAGCTATGTTCTGTTGGCATCTTTCTGAAATTACTATGCATACCATCTATCAAACTTGTTCATGATTTATGCTGCTTCAGACTTCCAGAAATTTGTAATTAATTGTATACTAGAAGCTTAATTATCTTAAGTTCATAAGTAATTTTTCTTATATTTATAAAAAAAAAATTAATTTACATTTGGAAGCATATAAAGAAAATCAGGAAAATGTGAATTTCTGTTTAAATTATTTTTAATCTGTTAGGAATTTGCACTCATTTGCAAATATTAAAAGATTACTATTCTTAGAAAAGTAACCAAAAACCATAGATCACTAAACATTTGTCAAATAGTCTGACACTTCCTCTTAATTTTCATAATCTTTTTACGATACCTATTAGTCCAACAAATCACCCAAACGTGCCAACCATGAAAGTTATAAATGAATATTTCTGAACCATATAATTTATAATAAATGCAGCAGATAAAAATATATTTTTGAAATGTAGTTTGTGTCTGGAGTGGTGTGTGACTAACATTAAAGGTTAGTGATGTAGAGCTATTTGGGTATTAAAAAGCATGTGAAGATCTGTTATTTTCTGTTTTTATTATTTTCTTTATGTGCAATTTTGATCACTTTTATTTCTAATCTGATTCTTCAAATTTCCCTACTTTTTTGTAAATTTCCCTCAATTGTTTGTGCATTTTCAGCTTTCTGGTGTTTGGGCTCTTCTAACCCCTACTATATGTTTTTAGTGCATTTCTTATTTCTGTCCAAGTTTATTCTGTGTACTTTCATATTTTATACTCATACTTTTAAATAATTGTTTAAAACTATTAGATTTTAATATGTATTGAAAAACTAATCCCCTAATTTTATTTTATTTTTTTAACAGCAATTTGTACATATTCATGCCTGAATGGTGGCACATGTGTCGCTCCAGAGACTTGTTCATGCTTACATGGGTATGATGGTAGTATTTGTGAAACAGGTATGCTTTCATTCAATATGAATTATTTATTTTTTTTAATCTAATTTTTTTTTAGTGTTCTTTAATTTTTTTTTCAATTTTTTTATTACTTCAAATGAGTTGAAATATATTTTTTATAAATAAGTTTTCTGCAATTATCTTATTTTTTGTTTCACCTGTATTGTTTAATGTAGGAAAGTAATTCTTTTCATGTTTGCATTACTTTAAAGAAAATTGTTTACTTCATACATTTAAAAAAATTTGTCAATGATTGGGAAATTTCTCCAAATCGTTTGCTGTTTTTTTTTCCTTACAAAGTCCTTTTATATTCAAAAACTTCACTGCTACAAAAATTTAACTAATCTCATCTTAAAAAAATTCTAGCGCTATCTGTGTTACATTTTAAAAAAATGATTTACAAAATCTACTGTCTATATTAATGTGACAACAAAGCAAAACAAATGAAGAGAAAGGGAGAAATTTTTGTAATTTTTTCTTAAATTTCTTTTTCTGAAACAATACACTTTACATCACTCAAGCCATTCAATATATACATTTTTAAGTTTACATATTTATTGTATTGTACAGTTTATTAATATGTAATTTTGTTGAATATTGCTGATTTTTAAATGAGTATTTTCCTATAGTGTAAAATGTAACTTTTGCTTTTATTAGTATCGTGGTGTTCGCGAGTTTTATTTCAGGTTGTTATCATTATTTTAGGAGGAAAGGAGTTTTTTAGAATTCATAAATTCTTAACATGCTAAAACCTGGCTATTGCTGAATTTTACTTATTACTTATTGATTTATAATTGCTGCTGATAAAACATTTAAGTATATCTAAAATATTTCGTTTGTATTTATACTGTTTTTTCTGGCTGCAGATGTTGATGAATGTGCTCTTGGGTTACATATGTGTCATCCTAATTCTCAGTGTGTTAATATGCCTGGGTGGTACTTTTGCCAGTGTCGACCAGGATATCAAAGTCATCCAGAAGACAATCTTGGAGCTTTTTGTCAAGGTATTGTTCAAATACTTGATCTGATATTATTACTGTTATTTAACTAAACAAAATGCATCTGTTTTAACAATCTATGTACTTTTAAACTAATTTATTATACAATTTTTTTGCAATATAATTTTTTTTCAGACATAAATGAATGTCTAATAGGCAGCCACACATGTGATCTGTCAGCTTTATGTGTTAATGAAGAAGGCAGCTATCATTGTGAATGCCTTGATAACAGTTCCTGTTCTTTAAGTAAGAAACTAATATGATTTACTTAAATTTTACCACTTTTAGGTAGTGAGAATTTATAAAATTAATTTCAATGAAAAAAAAATTGTTAGATTCAAAATGTTACAATTTTTTTTTCAAGCATTTGTTAGTATGAATTAATTTATAGAGATAATATGTTAATTATATATATTAAGTTCATAGTTTTACAAACTTTATTCTATGATTACTTTTATCTTTTTAGAATTATTTTATTGAAATGTAATCTATTTCTATAGTTATTGAATAACTTTACAATTTATTATGATTATCTAGATTGCCTGTATTATAATGAAGAACGCCTAAGTGGAGAAATTTGGTCAAGTGATACCTGTACCAAGTGTCATTGCTCTAATGGAGTTGTTTCTTGTCAACCTGTAGAGTGTGATTGCACAAAACGGAATATAAATTTTGATTGTTGCCCTCACTGTGACCATTCTTCTGTTTGTAAGCACCAAGAAGCTCCCAAAACTTTTAGAAATGGAGATCAATGGGTTTATCAGTGCCAAACTTGTGAATGTCTTGTAAGTAGAAAACACGTTTTATTAATTATTTATTCATAATCTAGATTGAATAAGTTATTTTAAAAAGTAAATTATATCTTAATATCTTTCAATATTTATATTCAGCACCATAATGACTCTTTTTTGTCCTGGAGACAAAAAAAAAAATTTCTACCAATTTCCAGTGCATCTTTATTAATAACACTGCACAAACAAAATCAATAAAGTTAATTCTTCTGACATGAAAATACTTAATTCTTAATGAATTTTGTGTGGACATGAATATGACCATGAAAAAGCTCAGTTGGCTATGATTTTTTTTGCACTATGTAGCTACATGTACACCTTAACACCTCTATCACTCTATATTGTATGAATTGCATTAGACTTCTGAGTATATAAGTTCTATCAGAAACAAATGTAAATAAATTTATCAAAAGCAATAACTGTGATCATGTTATTAAAATTATATAGCCTTACACATTGTTGTTGTTTTTTTACATTTCTATTAAATTTATCTTTGAGATGTACAGTTTCATAAAAAAAAAACTGAGAAAGCCAACACACCATATATTTTTTTATTGCAAAATTGTTGCAGTGAAAAAAGAAAATACCACTTATCTGGAAATTGTTTTCTTTCAGTTTGTGTTTAAAAAAATAATCTTAGGGTGCCATTCCATATTGAAATTGTAATGAGCTTTGAAAATTTAAGTATAAAAAACCAATTTTGGCATCATATTTGGATTCTTTGGTAAATTTTACTATCAGATACCAAATATAAGGTTATTTGGGGAAGCAATTTAGGAATTATCCAGATGTAATGTTTGAAAATCCTAATATTAAATTTATTTAATATAGTTGCAAAACAAACTGCAATGTGGATAGTATTTTAAGCATAACTGAAAAACTACTTGATGGAATGAGCTGTAATTTTAGATTTGCATATTTGCAGCTGCTAAAAACTATTTCTGTTAAATTTATAGGTTACAGTTCATATTTTTTTCAAATATTAATTTCAAATAATATATATTTTCAAAAACTCTTAGCTTTGAACATCTGTATTTTCTAAACAAGAGCCAATGAAGGTTTTTCATGGTGATATCAATATTTAGTGAGTATACTTTCATTTCAGAAGCAATGTTCAATTTCATTGTTGCACAATGTAATTGAAAGTGCCAATGAAGTGTCTATCCAGTTTGGCCCCATTCGCATCACCCTTTATGCAATTCTGTTTCTGATTTAAAGAAAAGTGTTTATGCTGTTTTGGATCTTTTTATGACTACATGTACATGTTAATAATTGAAATGATGGAGTATAATCTTTTGAAGCATGGGTGTTATCTGTTTATTTTAATAAGAAATAATTTCTATTTTGAATGGTTTTTAAAACCAGAGCTGCCAACTGCTACGAAAAAATCGTAGTTGCTACGATTTAGAGTTTAAAACTACGATGCTACGAAAATTGGTCTAAAACTACAATTTTCTGCAAAAAGGCACAAATTTTGTCATACGATCACTGAAATAAAGTGAATTTTCACAAGGATCATCGAAAAAACACAAATTTCATCAAAGGATTGCAGAAAAAACACTAATTTCGTCAAAGGATATCTGAAAAAATGCAAATTTCATCAAAGGATATCTGAGAAAACACAAATTTTGTCAAAAGATCACAGAAAAAACTCGAATTTCATCAAAGGATCGCTGAAAAAATGCAAAATTCGATGAAGGATACTGAAAAAAGCACAAATTTCGTCAAAGGATCATGGAAAATAACGCAAAATTCGGCAAAAGATCGCTGAAAAACGCAAATTTCGTCAAAGGATTGCTGAAAATACACAAATTTCACCAAAAGATTGCTGAAAAGACTAATTTTGTCAAAGAATCGTGTAAAAAGTGCAAAATTTGGCAAAAGATTGCTGAAAAAAATGCGAATTTCGTCAAAGGGTTGATGAAAATGCAAATTTCGTTAAATGATCGCTGAAAAAACGCGAATTTTGTCAGAAAATCGCTGAAAATACAAGAATTCCATCAAAGAAATGCTGAAAAAACGCGAATTTCTTCAAAATTTACTGTATTGGGTTAAAAAATTGAAACCATATTCCTTTTACTAATGTAGAAAATTTGCCACGAAACATAACAAAAAAAAAATCTATTTAAAAAGCCTATTAAAAAAAATCCAGAAACTGGCTTCAAGGTGCATAACTTCAGACATAGCAGGTACCTTGCTGCCAAATCTTGTAGATCTGTGCGCATCACAGCAGTCTCTCCACAAAACAGAACACACTTAGACAAACATTTATGTTTATTATTATGCAGTTTTTCATCTGAAACAATATATTGAACTAATTTTTGAAAAATGAGATTAACCTGACCTGCAATAAAAAACAATTGGCACATGCGGGACTTACCCAACCGGATACAGGACATTTTAGATATTTTTCTCCGGAAAAATATCTGTAGTTTTGTCAGAGGAGGGGATTCTCCCCCTCCCCAACCGCTCTAGACTCTTTCAGAAAATTCATTGTGAAGCTCAGAAATTTAGCTTAGGAGTGGGCAGAGCATGAATTGAATCGGAAAAATTGCATTTAATCAATCCCACCCACAACCAAAAAAGTGAGCAAAAACAAAAGAGTCTCCTACTTTGTATGCTTATACATTACACATATGTTCAGTTGATTAGTATTTGTTCACTTAAAATTTGTAGCGTAAAAAAAACAAAACAAACAACCTCCCGATTAATTTGAATTTTGTGTGCTACTATTTTTCACTTTCAAAGGTTGGCAGGTCTGTAAAAGTAGTTTTCAATCTTCTCATTTTCGGACGTATCAATTGTGAGTCATAATTAAATGAGTTTTTTGTTTTATTTTTTAAATATCTTTGTGTAGGCTTAAAAAAATTAAAGCTAGGTTATTTCAATATTTTCGTGAAGTACATCAATGAATTTGATATTAGCATATGTCATGACCATTATTATTTCTAAAGCTAAAGGAATAATAGCTTGAAATGTTTTTATAAAAGTGTAATAAAACTGACAAGATATTAACTACAAAATAACATTTATAAGTAAATTACAAATGTTAGTTTTATTTAGAAATATTTATTATGATTAAAACTCTCATCTTATTAAAACAGATCAGAAAACTGTAAAGCTCTTTAGAATTTAAGTATAGTGTGCTCCCTGAGAGCATTTTGTATAATTGAAATTTCATCATAGTCAGACAATGTTTTAATTCTATGACAAAGGTAAATTTCCCATAAAGGAAACTTCTTTTAGAAATAAAATATATGTAATATAAATATTGTAATCCTGATTCACTCACTAATGTTCCAATACTTATACAGAAGAGGAGATTGAATGGTCAGGACCTAGCTCAAATGGTAAAGTGCTTGCCTAGCATGAAAGAGGTGCTGGGTTCTTTACCCAGTGCTTCGTAGACAATAAGTTTTGGAAAATAATTTGGCATAGATTCTACATGTTTCCTTAAATGACAGATATAAAATCAAATGACACAGTTCAATCTTTAGTCCTTGCATTAATGAGGGCAAATCTTTCAATGTAGGCAAAAGTAACTCTTAATAATGGAATCTATAATATAAATACTGTGATTCACTAACTCATTAACATTGCACTACCTATATAGGAAATATGTATGTTTCGGTAATATATCTTTCAGTCCCTTTATGCTATTTTTGACAATTTTAAATCTCAATTTTCAAGAAAATAATCTAGAAAGATTATTTTTGTAATGTGTATATTTTTGAAGTGCAAGTAAATGTAACAGAGATTTTTTTTAACTTAATTACTTTTTTTTAATATATTTGTAGGATTTTCATCTAGTTTAATATTATTTGACATTATTTAGTTGCCTAAATGAATGATTATTTTTCAATTTTAATGATTTTTTAAAATTCAAAAAAATTCTAGAAAAGTTGTGCTAAATATTGCTCTTTTTCCCAAATTGCTTCAAAATCATTTTGTTGTACAGGTAAATCGAACTTATTACAGTTCAAATTAAAATACTTTTTATTAATATCTGTTTATTTTGATAATTAATTCCCTACAAAAATTGTTTAGCTAGATAATATGATGCAAAGAAAATTTTCATATCATGAGAGGTATATGCAGTATAAATATAAATTTTTCCAGCAGGTATTTGAAAAAAATATACTTTTTTAAACCTGAAAATATTATTAATGTTTTCGGTTTTAGCATGGAGAGATTGACTGCTGGGATCTGGAATGCCCTCCTGTTACATGTGAAAATCCTGTACAAAGATCAGGTGATTGCTGTCCACGTTGTGACACAGATCCATGCTCTATTTCTTACAATACTACTAGTAGTCAAACACAAGGATGTGCTTATAATGGACTTATTTATAAACCGGGGGAAAAAATTCCTTTAACTCAGGATCCATGCTCTTCATGCCATTGTCAGGTAATTATTCATGATAATTTTCCCAATTTTCTTTTATTCTTTTGAGCGTGTATTGGCATGCTTTTATTTGCTTTTCTAAAAAGTTTTGTTGTTACATCTAAATATAAAATCTGATTGAAACTTATTACTTTATTGTGAAGTTGCTCATGCTTAAAAGATTGACTAACTCTGATTAATATTGTTTTCTGCTTATTAATTTTTAAATACTGATCAAAAATTTAATTCTTAAAGATTTTCTGGATGGGTATTATACAATGGAAAATATTAGTTTCTTAACCAAAAAAAAAAAACTATTCTTTAGGAATATAAATATCTTGACAGTTACAATGTTTTAAGGATATTTTTCTTTCTAATACAATATATTTCTTGAAACGGGCAGTTTATCACTTTTTTTTTTTTTCAATTACCTGATATTGATTATTAACTGTGTAGCTCCTGCATAAACAAATTTTATTATGAGTTTTTAGATTCACTTTTCCTGCTTATGTGAACAAATATATATTTTTTATGGCCCTGGCAGATAACAAAATCTAATACATAATGTAATAAAAATATATTGTTTTTATGATATCTGAAAAAATAAAATATATGATGATTTTATTGTTCAATCATTTCTTCCAAATCTTGTTTTCCCTAAAGTAAATTTTCAGAAAATGCTATGTTATTTGACTTTTGCTGTAAATTTTACAATCTCATAGCGAAATAAATAAAAGTAGTTTTTTTAAATACCAAGTGCTCTTAGAAGAATTCTTTTTACTTTGGCTTTTTGATGGTTTAAATTTTTTGTTGAGAATCTTTGCTATCCATGAAACTTTCTGTTTCACTAATGGCCATTAAGAGGCCATCAAAGCTCTAGCTTGTATGTACCAGTCAAACAATATCTTTTAAACACCATCATATTTCTTCAATTTTATCTTCATTCTCTTCGACAAATAAGCAAATATAATATTTATTTATTTTGTGAATGCTTTTTTTATTTGTCAGGCTGTTCAGAATCATTTTTGAATAATATCCAATTTATCTGACACAGATAGTGCCTTCATTTTGATTCTATGATTATTCTCCATATTAACAGAAAATTTACTAAAACTTGACAGCACAATAAGAGATGACATGACTCTATAAAACTGACAGTGTCTTACTTACTCATCAGCCATGAATGACACTGGAGCAGGCAGACATCAGAAGAAAGTAATAAAGAAATAGAATTGAAAACAAAGGAACATTTCCCTTTCTCTTAAATTGTGTTTAAAAGCACTCTGTACTAGTGAAGCTTTTATTTACTTTGATATACGAGAGTAAGAATAAAGAATCAACAACATACAACGTGCAAAGAAGGAAGAATAAGTAACGAAGAGAACAAAAAATTTTCTATCCTTCTGTACTTCACTAAAAACAAATACGAAATGAGAGACAGAGAATATTAGAACATGGGATCAAAGAATAGTTGTGTTGTTAATATAGCAAGATTTTTATTACTGGTGTATCTAACACTATTTCTGAATATTAATATTTGGCTTAATTAATCTGTCATTAAATAAGACTAATATTGCTATTCAGAAATATTGGTAGATATCTGAATAATAAAAAATCTTACTAAATTGGCAACACTGGTGAAGAGAGGAGAAATTCACATCTTGGTCTATGAATTCGCATATTAAGTAAGATTTTTTTGCCTCAAGGGACTAAAACTGTATTTCATATTAAGCAGGATCATGTAATAACTATTCACGTATTAACCTTGAGCATCTTAACCGGGTCGGACTGTATATGATAGCTTTTTCTTATTATTCCTTCATAAATTAATCTATGATTTTGATTGCCAAAAGATGAAATATGGACACTTTTCCTATTAAGACTAAAAAAAGAGACATAATTAATGTATTGTTAATGCTTAGCTTTCATGTAAAGATTAAATGATAAATTGCCAAAAGTGAAAATCTTGAAATTTTATCTATTTTGCATAATTCAATTTTTCCAAGGAGGGGATTCTCCCTCCCAACATTTTTAAATGGGAGGGAGAAAAAAAAATCTTTAAACCCCACTACTATTTTACGTTCTATTTAAAGAATTACATTAGTGTAGACATGACAAAATACCATTAAAAAAATTAAGTCAACCCAGAATGATTATGTAAAATGTTTATTTTTATTATGAAGAAAGGAAGAAAGTTAAAGTTTATATATGCAGTGTATTTTTCAAGTTCCACCAAATGTTAGGGACTCTTAACCATTAGGTTGTTAAATGAATTTCTAAATTTAGATTTTATTTGATTTAGGGGTGCTGAAGCCTCTTTCACAAGGTACACTTTTACTCCTTCACAATGATTAAAAAGGTTTACTCCTTTACCTCAAGGAGTAAAAGTAATAAGATCTTTGCAGCTCTTCTAATCTCATTTTTGTTTAGTGCTGACTGTAGGCCAATTTAACAGGGTGCAGCAACCTGTGGCTCTTACTGCCCTTTTTTGTTCTTTTCCCTCTTTTCGGTCGCAGGAAAAAAAATCTTTAAATACGTCTATTTGTTGTTGGAAAAAATTGTGAATTTAGTCAATTGGTTGAGGGAATAAAATAATGAAATTTGTCTTACGCATGAACAGAAATAGATAAGGACTTTTAATGAAATAGTGTTAATATCTATTTGTGACTTTGGGACTACATGGCAGCCAGTGTACAACTGTGCTAAGGTAACGCCACCTACAAGCAACAATACAGATAAATATCATAGAATAAATCTATTATACATACCAGACGATGGCTGTCAAGCAGATGATTTGAAGAAGTAGATGAACTAATACAACTGTTCTACACAGACATTGTGTTTGAAACATTTTTCGAGAAACGATTTTCTTCTTTGAAAGGCTATTTTATTAGAAGTCCTTATCTATGTCTATGTTTATAGAAAAAAAATCGCTAAATTCATCGATCAGTCACAGGAAAAAATGACGAAGTTTGCTAATCGGTCGCAAGAAAATAACGTGAAATTTGTCAATCGGTTGTGGAAAAATTTTTTGAAAATTTTCAGAGAAGCACGAGAAAAAAAATAGTGAATTTCATCAATCTGTCACTAGAAGAAACCGAATAATTCGCCAATCGGTTACGGAAAAATTCGCAAAGTTCGTCAGTTGGTCAAGGAAAAAAACGTGAAGTTCGCTAATTGTTCACCAGAATATATTGCGAAATTTGTCAATCATTCGGGCAAAAATATTGTGAAATTCATCAGTCGGTTGCAGGGAAAAATCGTGGAATTCATCAGTCGAACACAGGGAAGAAAATCTAAATTTGTCAGTCAGACACAGTAAAAAATCATGAACTTTGTCAATCAGTTGAAAGAAAAAAAGGTAGAAATTATGCAATTTTCGTCGATTGATCGCAGAAAAAAACGTGAATTTCGTCGATCGATCGCGGAAAAAAAGCAAAGTTTGTCGATCGATTGCGGAAAAAAGCAAAGTTTGTCGATTGATCACGGAAAAAAAGCAAAGTTCGTCGAATGATCCCAGAAAAAACACAAAGTTTGTCGATCGATCGCAGAAAAAACGCAAAATTCATCGATTAATCGCAAAAAACTGCAAAGTTTGTTGATTGATCACGGAAAAAAAGCAAAGTTCGTCGAATGATCCCGGAAAAAACACAAAGTTTGTCGATCGATCGCAGAAAAAAACACAAAGTTCATCGATTAATCGCAAAAAACCACAAAGTTCGTCGATTGAACGCGGAAAAAATGCGAATTTCGTCGATCGATCGCAGAAAAAAAGCAAAGTTTGTCGATTGATCATGGAAAAAACACAAAGTTCGTTGATCGATCGCAGAAAAAACGCGAATTTCGTCGATCGATCGCGGAAAAAACGCAAAGTTTGTTGATCAATCGCGGAAAAAATGCAAAGTTCGTCGATCAATCGCAGAAAAAATGCAAAGTTCATCGATTGATCGTGGAAAAACGTGAAGTTCGTCGATTTGTCGTGGAAAAAATGCAAAGTTCGGCGATCAGTCGCAGAAAAAATGCAAAGTTTGTCAATCTGTCATGGAAAAAATGCAAAGTTCGTCGATGAGTCGCTTAAAAAACGAAAAGTTCGTCGATGAGTCGCTTAAAAAATGAAAAGTTCGTCGGTGAGTCGCTTAAAAAACGAAAAGTTCGTCGATGAGTCGCTTAAAAAACGAAAAGTTCGTCGATGAGTCTCTTAAAAAACGAAAAGTTCGTCGATGAGTCGCTTAAAAAACGAAAAGTTCGTCGATGAGTCTCTTAAAAAACGAAAAGTTCGTCGATGAGTCTCTTAAAAAACGAAAAGTTCGTCGATGAGTCTCTTAAAAAACGAAAAGTTCATCAATGAGTCGCTTAAAAAACGAAAAGTTCGTCGATGAGTCGCTTAAAAAACGAAAAGTTCGTCGATGAGTCGCTTAAAAAACGAAAAGTTCGTTGTTCACTCGCTTAAAAAACGAAAAGTTCGTCGATCGGTCTCTTTAAAAACAAAAAGTTCGTCGATCAGTCATGGAAAAAATGCAAAGTTCGTCTATTGGTTGCGGGAGAAAAATCACGAAATTTATTGTTCAGTTGCAGGTAAATTAAAAAAAGCAAATTTCTCCAGAAAAAGGTGAATTTTTTTGGGCAGGAGGCTCCCGCCCACGATCTTTTTTTGGGCGGGATTTCAAAATTTTCGGCGCTAATCCCGCAATCCTGCCCTGAAATTCAAGCCCTGTATTGTTTCTTTCCATCCATTTGTTAAAGAGTTACATTTTATAAAGTTTCTTCTTAAAAGCTTTGTGGTATACACCTCCTCTCCAAGCTCTATGTAGATCCTCTCAAAATAAATTTTCTAGTTACAGCTATGTTTCCAGATAAGCTTTGAAAGGCTGTGATTAACATATTTTTTCTTCAGCATCTAACTGCAGTTCTAGGATATCTCTGAAAGTTTTTTTTCATTTTTCCCATCTTCTAATTTCTTTTATCAAATCATTAAATGAATAAATTCAAATTCATGAAGAATTTGACTTTTTAATACTACCTTATATATACTAAAGGATTATATTAATAAGAGAAGCTATGCCAGAGATATGGGTATCTAGTGAAATATCATTGTGAAACTATGTAATTAACTTATAGATAACAGTGAAGAAACTATTTTGCATTATTTTTTAATTGGAGAAATATTTATTCTAAAGATTCTAAATGTTTAGGGATCTGTGTAAGCAGAAATCACTTGATTTTTTTTTTTTCAAAGCTATTATATGGCTAACATATTTATTGCAGTTGCGTTAATCAAAACAAAATTGTTCAGGGGATGTTTTAAATATAATAGTAACTGAAATAATGCTGAAAATATTTAATAATAAATGTCTAAAATGTATTAAAATGCTCATGAAAAATATAAAATTCTCAATAAAGCTTCTAGACATTTTATTTATATATATTTCTGATATTACTATATTTGGTATAAAGGAAATCAACAAAATAAAAATTTTAGCATGGAGTATATAAATTTATTGATTTACCATAAACTGGAGTAACTTGGACCTACAACAGAAAATGAGTGCTTAGTACTACTGCATTCGTAGTATTGACAAAATTCAATAGTACTTTGTGAATCCACCAAATAGACACACGACTGATTTAAAACATTTTTTGTTAGGAGTCCAAGTAACACAGCTTACAGTACATAGATAAAGGCTTTATTTAATTATATATTTACTGCAGAAAACCTCGAATCTAAACTTATACATTGCTTTTCAATTATATGAGTTTATTAATAATAATCTTTCCAAACTATAAGAAGTGAAACAAATGCTGCAAATTTTTTTGCTCTTTTAGAGTGGAAACATTTAATGTATTGAAAGTGATACAAATGATTCCAATTATTTTATGTGCTATGTACTGAGTTTACTGTGTGTGTAGATATATATCTTTTTAAAAGTACATTTTTAAAATTTTCTTGCTTCTGAAATTGTAGTTTGCATATAATCATTCATGTGTTATTTCATGTCCATTATTTTTTCATAACATGGTGTTCCATATTACTGAAATGTGATTTTGCTTTTTAAGATTTTTATTCTCATTTAAAATATGAATTACTGACACTAATCAAGTAGTAGGGTTATAGGGTAGGATAAAATAAATAATTTTGTTTAAATTGGATTTTTTATAAAATGTTAGTAAATTCCTTTGTTTTTATAATATTGCATGTTCCTTATGAATTTTAAAACAAATTTGCATCAAAGCTTTGCTTTTTCCTCCCGTTTTATAAAAATACTTATTTTTTGCATTTAAATAACTAATAATACTCGTAAAGTTCAATTGGGAAAGCTAAATTATCTCTCTAAACATATATATATACTTAACTTTGAGTGCAGCAATGCAATTCATTATTTGGTGCAAATTTGTTTTTGTTTCTCATATCTCCTCCTCTGTATTTTGACTGTCATAAAATACTACTCATACTACTACTACTACTACTTACTCACTAATCTATGAACAGAGCAGAAGTATGTGTTATTGCTTTACATGACATGATCTACATGAGTTTCATAATTACCTGTCATATATTTATTCTCATTCAAGCATGAAAAACTAAATGATTTTAACTTAACCGTCTATCAAGGGAATTTGAAACTTTCATTTTGATAAACTAATATAACATATTTTTTAGGCATGGAATAATTATAAATACTCTATCCTAGTTCTGGAACTTATTCTAAGCATTTGAATTGATGTTAGGAGTTAAATTTTCTTTAATTCTGCTTATGCTAAAGCAGTTACTTGCCCATTTATGTTTAAAAACCAAATGATTACCAAGTTGCTTATTTTTATTTTAAAATCTTGGACAGTTCAAGCTACTCTGAATAAAATCTTGTAAAATTGACTGAATGAATTCTTGATTTAATTTGTAACACCTGAAATGTGCAGATTATTTTGCATAACTTACCTCTCTCTCATACATTCTCTCTTTGTGTGTGTGTGTGTGTGTGTGTGTATGTATGTTTGTTCATATATATATATATATATATATATATATACAAGGCTTGAAATGGAAAAAATCCATGAACTGGAATGCTATTTCAAAATTATCGACTAAAATCATTTTTATTACTTGCTGCAGTTTCTAGCCAGTTTTTTAAATTGTTCATTTTACTTAGAGTAGGCAGTCAGAGTACACACATTATTTACATTTGAAGATACTTTAGTCAGTCTTGGTCATCACCTTATTAGCATCTACTAATACACAGGGTGGAATGATTGCAGAAACCAAATTATTTTTTATGATAAATCATATATTCTAATACGAGGAAACATTGTGTGTGTGCACATATATATGCAAATTTTATCTTAAAAACAGCTCTAGCGATTCTGATGAAATTTTGTATCCTACCATTTTGGGGCACCAGAAGACCATTGGGCTAGTTCACATGTTCAAGAAAATTCGATTAGTGTGTCATTTTGGGTCACCATGGGTTAGGGTCTAGCTAATTGTATCTAAAAAATGGTTCAAACAATTTTGACTGAATTTTGTATCCTACCATTTTCGGGCATGAGAAGACTATTGGGCTGGGTCACATGTTCAAGAACTTTCAATTAGTGGGTCATTTTTCGGTCAACGTGGGTCAGGTTAATTTTATCTATAAAAACGGCTCTAACGATTTTGATTAAATTTTGTATCCTATGAGTTTCAGGTATAAGAAAATCATTGGGCTAGGTCACATGTCCAAAAAAAATTTGATTAGTGGGTCACCGTGGGTCAATTTAATTTTATCTAAAAAACAGCTCAGACTATTTAGACTAAATTTTGAATCCTATGGTTTTTGGACACAAGAAGACTGTTGGGCTAGGTCACATGTTCGATAAATTTTGATTAGTGGGTCATTGGTCATGGGTCATTATGGGTCAAGCTATTTTTATCTTAAAAATGGCTCTGACGGTTTGCACTAAATTTTGTATCCTATGGTTTTTCGGCACGAGAAAATCATTGCTCTTGGTCACATGCTCTAGAAAATGATTAGTGGGTCATTTTTGGGTCACTGTGGGTCAAGTTAATTTTATCTAAAAAACGGCTCTCATTATTTTGACTAAATATTATATCCTACAGGGTTCCGGCATGAGAAGACAATTGGGCTTGGTCACATGTTCAAGAAAATTTAATAAGTGGGTCATTGTAGTCATGGGTATACTCACTATTTGAACTCAAAGCTAATTTTGACCAAGCATAGCTCGGTCTTCCCTGCTTGTTTAAATACAAAACACTGCAGTGATAAATGTACCAGTCATGCATGACTATTAAATCCAATGCCCAGAATTCAACTATTCAACAGGAAATCGCAAGAAAGATAGCATGATGGACAAACCAACAACAATCTTTCTGCACATGTTTCAGTCAGGTCAGAAAATAACAGTACGGGAAGAATTGTCATCTGCCTTGTGAGTGTTTCATTTGAATTAGGAACTATTACAAGTACTTCACAGCTGTGTATGGATGGTGGCTTATCACAGTGATCATCCCCTCACCAGAACAGAAATATTAATGTCTTTCAGGAACAGTAACAATATATTTTAATATTTATGTTCAATATATTCATATATATACATATTAGAAAGAGAATATACAATATGCTGATTAGTGGTACATGCAGAGTTATTGGGTAAAAAATCATCAATAAATAAGTGTTAAAAATTATAATGTAGATTTTCTATTGTATTGGATATGTAATTCCTACATTGTATCTAGAACTTTGATTTATGTTAATGGCTATATATGTGTGTGTGTGTGTGTGTGTGTGCCATGTATGACATTAAATTTCCAATTATTTAATTTGAATGTAAAATCAGGAACCTGTCTCTAAGCATAAACAGTTGAATTGCTGGTTATGGACATGCGGCCCAAAGTATTGATCTTGTGATTCATCACTAAATAACCATAACCATCTCTGCAACATGAATAACACTTTCTAAATTATAGTGACACATCACAAGTTTTGTGCTATGGAGTCCTAATTTAACTAAATTGTTTAAGAGATCATCTCTTAGTGATGGTGTCTGTCTTTATAGACTTAAAATAAGAAAAAAGTAATCAATTTGTAATTTGTTATTCTGTATTACTTGAGGCTGGAAATTTTTAATGATTCATGCACAGTGAACACTTTTCTTATAGAAAAATTAAACAGTTTATGAATTTGTATGTCCAGTTTAGGTATGACATGTATTTAATATCAAATTTGAATCATAATTTTTAACAGTAATATTTTGATAAATTTTGTTTTTAAGCTTTTAAAAGAGTTTGTTATTAAATAATATTTTTTCTGTTTTTTAAGTATTTTCTAATATTTTTAAAAATTGATTGAATAAATACCCATTATATTTTAAATCTCAAAAATATAATGAAACCAGGTTTGAGAGCCAATATCATTAAGACCAGATGTTTAGATAAGATATGGGAAGATTCTGTTGGTGGTGTTGGTGATGTAGTTGTCTTTTGCCAAATCATTTCTCAGTAGATGAAGATCTTCTTCGTGATAGTGAGCTTTTTCTTTGTTTTCATTGTTAGGTTACATGAAATAAAAATTTTCAAATATCTGTGCCAATTTCAGATATACATCCTGCTTTCATAAAATTTTATACCTACTGCTACAGGGTAGACAACATAACATTGCTTTTGACTAGAGTAACATGCATTTTGCTTTAACAGCTTTGTGCATACATAGACTAAAATATTTTGGGAACTATGTAAATAGTTACTATTTCTTTGATATCTTCTTTATATCTTGCTTTATACCGTCTCAAGGGTCACTGGTGTTTGACTGACCTCAGCAATTTGGCTAAGAAAAATTATAGCCAAATTCAAATAATGTTAGTAATAGATTTGTCGTGAAACACTGATTCTAAACTTGTTCTTTAAACTTCGGAATAACATACTTTCTTTTTCCTTTTCAATATGTGTTCCAATTTTTTGTAATTGTTTCTAGAATAGTTATTGATTTAAATTGAACTATCTCTTATAGAAATTAATAAAACAAGTGTATTATAGATACTTTTCAGAGTCCAGAAAAACAAATTCTAGGCAGATTTATTTCTCAGCAGCTTTATGAAAGAACTCTTTAACTCTAGATTAGGGTTAGATAGCAGTAGGTTAATGAAAAAAAATTTTTTTTTTCAAATGTGAACGAGTTCTGAAAAATATCAAAACACAAACTTTTGATCGTACAATAACATCATTGAGAGAGTGTCTGAAAGAAAAAAATACTCTTGCAATTTGGCAATTTCAAACTTTTGTTTTCTTGCCAAATGAAACATTTTTTGTGACCTGGCACAATGGCAGTCGACTGTGGGAACCCTGATTATCTCAAATATGGATTATTAACTGTAAGATAAATCATTGTTTTATGTAAAATTGTTTTGTTTTCAGCTATCGGAAAAATTAAAAATCTGCTCTGTTCTAGTAACTGTTTTCCTGTCACACAATATCTTTTAAATGCTTTATTAAGCAATCAAATGTAATTTGAATGCTATTTAAATATTCTTGTCTAAAATTAATGTTTGGTATTGAGGAGGAGGTTTATATGTAATTGAATACTAACTGGTTACTAACTTTGAGCATGTGGTTTTTTTTTCTACTGACACCTACAATTCCTAACAATCCTATTACAGGTACCATTCTGCCAACATTCAGTCAGCAATATGGCTATTAGTTTCCATCGGTAAAAATATTTTAATATTACTGTCTGCATAGCTGCACAAATCTTTCTAAAATATTCATTTGCAAATTATAGCTGAATTAGGATATTTTTTTAACTTAAGAATGATTTTAGAATGTTTTCATTCAGTTTGATTTGCAAATTCCTATTTTTTTATCTTTGAATGCACTTTTTGTTATTTAGAAGTTAAAAAAATTTTTTTTTTTAGCACAATTATGTTTTTGTTAATCATGGCTTTTTGCAACTATCTATAACTTAATGCACAATTTAAATTTTCATTAAATATGACTAATATAGAAACATAATGTTTGAAGAACCTATAATATTATAATTTGTTTTATATTTTATGAAATTTAATTTAAGATTATGGTTAATTCAGATTTTTAAAAAATATATTTAAGTATTAGCTATTTCTTAAATAAAATTATCACCTTAATTTTCTCTGTCACAGCCATAAATTTTTCCTTTTGCTTTGCACTGCTGCATGCTTATTGCTTGTTTAGTTATCTATCTTTGTTTTATATCCGATATTTTGATACCAGCATAATTTTATTCTTTTTAGAATGGACATCTGTGCTGCAAATATGATGATTCTTGTAATGATAGTAATGATGTCCCTGCATCGGAGTTGTTACGAGTTAATGACACTGCCAGTGACACTAATACAACTCTTTCTAGTATGTATAAGAACTTTGAGATGGATGAAACTATCTCCAATCATTCCAATTTTTCAAACATTTCTTCCAAACCTAAAGAGAAGGACAAAGGATTGTTGTCTGCTCTTATTTTGGCAGCTAAGGACTCCTCTAGCACAGAGTATGATAACAAATATAATAGGGAGAGACGTTCTTTAAAATGGAATTTGCCTGTCTTTAGATATTTGAAGCTGAGTCCAGCTTTTAAAGGTGCTGTTGTCCAAGGTGCTAGTGTTCCAGACTCTCCATCTAATGCAAGAAAATAAAGCATCTGGTCTCGTTGTAGATTATGAGCTATTAAATGAAGTTCCTTCTGTCTGGATAATGCTGGCATTGACAATTTGCAAAATCTCCAGGGTGACTCTGTAGCAATCAATTCTTGTTCAATTTCACAAAAAACAATAGTTCCAGATGTTTATATTCTATTACTGATGTATATTTATTGCTGAATACTGCACATCTGCTGGGCAGATATAATATACAGAAAACAAAATTGATCTGATCTGTACTAAAGATACTGGAAATATCAATTCTTGAAAGATGTTACAAATGCTGATCATTTTTCAGTCTGTGTTACACAATTTCAACATTTTGATACTTCTACAGATGTACTTTTCTTTCAGGGAGTTTTTATATGTTTACAAGGCACGTATGCAAGATACTTTTATTAACTAATCATTTGTACATAGAATGTTGACTGCTTGCCTCCATGCAATTTGTTGTGTCCTTAATTTATTTGAGATGTAATTTATATGTAACATAAAATGTGTTGAGTGATAAGACTTTGTGAAAATGATGCAGTTATTTTGCACACTGTATGTTATGTACAGGGACATAGTCCAAAAACAGGTGTGCCTCTTAGGCTTTTTGCAAATTTTTTCAGGTGTGGTCACAGCCTCCACCCTCATAAAATTCAGGAGCTGGACTCTTGAGTATATTTTTCTTCATTTATGCGTTAACATCTGACATCACCTAAACAGGGTTTGGGACTGTTATTTCATTACTTGACATTAGGGTGACTAGTCATTTTGTGATCGAATGTTGTTGCGACTCTTTGTAAATTACCAAAGATGTAGCAAATATAAAATATACATTTTTAAGTACACATATATATGCATCATATATATACATACACACTAATATATATGTATTTATATATCTATATAAGTATATGTATATATATGCAATGCTTGAGGAAGAAAGATTATCCCATATTTATTCATTCATGAGTTGTTGATTTACATTCCGATAAATCATACTGAACTCCATTTAGATTGAAAATATTGTATTCCTTGGAGTTCATTACTGGTAGCTGTTATTCCTATTACTCAGTGTTTTTGCGCTGACATTCCACAGCTTTGCTTATGACATTGGAGTTAAATGGGTGACAGTCCAGTTTGCTTTTCAATAGAATAGCACAAAATAGCTATGCAAATAGGTGTAATGTTCCATATACTTAAGTAGGAGAAGTTGAAAGTAGATCACAAATATAAAACTTCACTACTGCTTTACCAAATCAGGCCTATGCAATGAGTCTTCCTTCTGAAGGGTGTTATCCCTCTTGAACTGCATTAGAATAGTTCATTTTGGTCTTAATAAATGTTTTATTAAAATGGTATTTGTTGTTTTATCTATTTTATTCATGATCTAGAAACTTGAATCAAGTCTTGTAATCTTTAAATATTCTGTCACCTGCTCACAATATTCTCTGCTAAATATGTCCATAAATCCATCTGTAATAGACTTTTGTCATTGTAATTCAATTGGTTAGACTGTGAATAATGCTACTTACAATAATAGTAAATTATGACTTGGGCATTAGGCAGTTACATTATTCACAAAGAGAAAACTAATTCAAATACTTGATGTAATAATTGTAGGCCTTCCAAGAAGCTTAGAAATTTCTCTTTTAACTGTAATAAGTTGAATTTCAGTCAAATCATATGTTTAAGACATTGTTCATTGTTATGTTTCATAATTTGTTTATGCCATATTGCTTGATGTTTGATTTCACAAAGGTTTTCGCAACTGTAAAACTGTTTTGAAAAATGTATCCACTTTTAAAGATGCTGTTCGTTTGTTAACTGTAATATGTAACTTTAATGACTTTTATTATCAGTGTAATTATGAGTTTTAACTTTAACATTTTTTAATCTGTAAAATGGAATGACACAAGTTTTTCAGCGCCATTGTTTATCATATTTGTTCAAAGGGAGTTCAATCAATCTGTTAAATGGGGGAAGTTTTAAAATGTTTATTCAAAAGTGTGATACATTCTTTCAACATAGATCATCACAAAAGCAGATATGTAAATTAATTTTCACATTTTTTATTTATTTTTTCCTAATTTATATGAACTTTTATTCTTTCAATTGTTGAAATGTTATTGCATTTATAGATATACCTACGTTTTCTGTATTTTCATAAGAACTTTGTATAATTAAAACTTATTCTATTTCTTACTTTTCTACTTTTGAAAACTATTGATCTTTAAAGTTTCTCTCATTGTAATATTGCATATTTGTATTTAAAACTTGTTTCAGTCACTTCAGATATTTTTCTAAAGTATTAAAAATAAAATTACCAACAAAATGAGAAAGCAAAAAGTACTTTAACCTTTTTATTAGTTTAGTGCAATCTATTTTAAGTGATTTATGTTGTCTGGTATGAGATGGAAAAATATAAACTGTGTGGGTGTGAATGTTAAATGATTGAATCTCAGTTGAAATAGGCTAGTCTTTGTGAATAGTCAATACTCTGTTGTACTTAATATATTTTGACAAATGGAAAAACTTACTTCTATTTATAGTCAGTACTTTTGCCACTTTGTTACAATCATATTGGGTAACATACTTTTCTTATAAAAACAAAATTAACTGTGCTAACTGTACTAATAACTTAAAATTGTTGCTTGATGTAAATAAAAGTTCTTGTTTCTTTTTATATTGTTCATTTGTTTATATTTGAATGTAAAAAATATTAAATGCATTATTAAAAATTATTTTTTGTAAATAAAACATATTGCCAATTAAAAATATTTAAAAAAAAGCAAAAATGTTTAAACATTTTCAGTATTTTTCAATCCGTTATAAAAAACAATTAAAAAACTATTTGGAGTTGAAAGTGATTTTTTTTTTATAATTTAGTCTTCATATACAAAGCTTAACTATCTTATTTTTATGAAAACTCTAATTTTACTCATTCAAGAACAAAATATAACACATAGTGCACAAGTTTCACCAACACACACTGTTGCTGAACTCAATTTTGAATATAAAATTTTATATATCCCATACATCAAAATATCTGCATAAAATGTAGAAAGAGCACAAAGACTATTAAACTTGTTATTTAGACTTAAGTTATATTTGGTACAAACAGTTGTTTTTATATTAGACGTAATTCTTCATATGTAAAATATTTTAAGCATAAAATGATTTTCACTGAAGAAATCATGCATTGAAGTTTATTCTCATAAACAGTTAAACAAATCCTGCACCTGAAGCAGTCCATTATTTACAATCATGCTTCTGCTGACTCACATGAAAACACCCGCTCGCTAATGTTAATCCTACGGAACAGTTACTTTACAATATCTTGATGGCATTTCAATATTTTTAAATAAAGTAAAAGTAATCTAACAAAAACCTGCAAACAAAATCGAAAACATATAAAATTGGCTTTATAGAGATTGATCTCAGCTATCCAATGCAAAAAAAAAAGTAAGTTTAAAATTATTGAAATGCAAATGAGACATTGTAAAATAACTGTCCCATAGAAACATATTAAATAATAAAGTGACTCCTCATTATATCATGTCTGCCAGGATATAATTTAAAAAATGCAACATAACCGAGGAGATTAAAAAATTAAGAAAGGTAACATACAAGAAAATGTTTTGTATTTGTCTCCAAGATGTTAGTTTATAAACTTATTGGACATTTTGTAGCAAAATTAAGAGAGATATTACAATCTAGAAAATTGCAGAGAGACAACTCTAAATGCAAACAAATAAATCTGTAAATAAAGCAATTCCGAATAATAAGAAACGTAGCATTAAAACAGGAAGACCTAATAACGAGTAAATAGGCAAATGTTGCAGCAAGAAAATTAATTCATTTTGGTGGGTTAGTACTTGATTTCAGCCGCAATTGTCAATGGTAAAAATCTATGACTTCATGCATTGTGTTGTTATATGCTGTAACTGAAATTCGCAAATTGTTCAGCAAAATAAATTTTTCACAAAAAATCAAGTTTCGGTCACTGGATTTGCAGAATACTACATTTTTTCCCTGAAATAGCATTAAAAGTAGCATCGGTTCTCGCTACAAACTACTGATTTTTTGTATTGCGCCACTGGCTATACTACATTGTTCAAAAAGTAGCGACTACTGTAGTTTTGCTACTTGTAGCGTGCTACTTTTGACCCCTGGTCTGAGTACATATCCATAATCCAGATAGAAATAATGTAGATTGTTCTCCTAAAAGTGAAGAATTGCTGAATTAATTTTGTTGTGAAAAATGACAAATTTTTGTGATACTTCTTGATGCTGAGTGACTTGTGAAATGCTTTTGCAAATAAAGAAAGAGACATCATGATAACCATTGCATGCATATTTTTATTATTCAAACAGAGGTTGTGTATGCAGCAAAACATAAATTTTTAGACTTTGGGACATATCACCCTTCCCCTAACTGTACAATGTTTCAAAGTGAAACTCATTCATCCAAATGTCAACAATATTGTTGGTATTTAAATTTACGTTCACCTTTGATATAAATGGAATATTGGTAACTTTTGTCAGTAATTTTAGATTACTCTTGTGTTGGAGAACAGTTTCAGAATATTAACAAAAATAAAGTTCGAAATTCTAGATCATTGAGTAAAATTGCACATCAAAGGTGAATTTATGTTTTTAGTTTTTGCCGATTCTTCAGGGATATTTTGTAGCTTGGATGAACAATAAATACCTAAATTTGAATAATGAATAAATCTGATTTCCCATCATTATAAAAAATATAAATTGCGTATAACAAAATTTGAAATGTATTCGGCCACCTCTTTATGTATGCTTTATTGTATTTATATTTTCAAAATTTAGGTAGAGAATCCTGTAATTCTGTCATAGTTTGATGATAATTTAAATGCAGCATTCAAGCCACTCTTTTGTACTTTTTGCAGAGTGTATTGCTACATTATCTTTCAGAAAAACCCAGTTTACTCCAGCAATCAACGGTGCATAAGGCAATAGATTATCTTACAGCATTAACTGGTAGTCTTCTGCTTTTTATCTTCCATTAAGGAAAGCCAGAGCAGTTTTACCATTCTGAGAAAAACCAGCCTACGCCATCGCGGATCTTCCACCAAAGTTTCGACTAAAGATATCCCGTTCTTCATGCCTAATATCGTGCCAGTAGTATCTTAAGCCATCTGGGCCATCTAAATTAAACTTTTCATCTGATCAGATGACTGTGCTCCACTCTGTTGTCCATGACATGTGCTGCTGTGCAAAGTGAAGTCTGGCTTTCATGTGATGAGGCTCAAGTTTTAGCTTAACTTTAATTTTTTTCCATTTCATGTTCATGGTTCATTAAAAAACTTGTCTAACAGTTTGAGAGCTTACATTTAGCTTTTATAATTTGGCTAGAAAAGAGTGGCTTGAGCACTTTCGTGTGAATGTTATGAAATGGCCAGTCTGCAGCCCTGATCTAAACCCTATAGAAAATTGTTCGGGTACAGTGGTTTGAATAGTCTATCATGATGGACGGCAATATCAAAACACAAATTATTTAAAAATTACTATACTTTCAGCTTGAAACCAGTTGCCAATGGAGCAGTTAGAAAAACTTGCTCAATCTATGCCGAGCCACATATTCGAAATAGTTCAGAAAAATGGCAGTCCAACTCATTTTTGAATGTGTGCAATAATATTTAGCACCGGGATTCAAATTATGTTCATATCGTAAACTCAGTAATTTACTGTTTTTGGTTTAGTCATGCAAAATTGCACATCCTTATGAGAAAAATTGTTAAAAAATGCATTGATGTATTGAAATGTATTGATCCCTAATCACTCCGTTTATTAGTTTTTTATCATAAAATGCATTTATATAGATAAAAAATACTAGAATATAGAAATTCATAAGTTTGAGTTTATAATTTTGTCCAGGTCTCGCATATTGTTATTTTTTTAAGCTATGTATTTTCTTATTTAAATTATTTGCTCCATTTTATTTCTGAGTTATATTAAATTTAGATGTATTTTTATAAATATTCATTTTTAGTTTGTTAATGTAAAGCTAAGCTTATTTATATTACGATTTAAACAAATTGAAAATTTTCTGAATTTATAATTTTGTCCAGGGCTGTATCTGATAAATGTTATGCACTCTATAATCTATAGTATGCATTGCAAACTCAGTTTTCCCATAGATCATAATGTAACCAAATTTTCTTGCATGTCCTTTTAAACAAACTATAAATGCTACTTTTTTCAATACTCTGCAGAAAGCAAGTTGCAGGTCACCTAAGTGATGCATATAAGTGTCGTCATGTATGAATTATCATAACATGATTAAAAATGCCCTGCAAACTATTTTTCCATATAGACCATAATGTAGCGGAATTCATTTGTAAACAAACTATAATTGTTACACACCTCATTTTCAAAAACAAACATTCTATACTGAAATTTAATAACAATTACATGGCAATTCAAGTATATTTATGAGAGCTAGAGCTTGAACAGATGGCCAGACAAACCAAATTCATAAACACTTTTAACTATGTTGGAAAGTGTTAAAAAGATATGACATTTACTTTTTTTTACTTGCAAAGATAAATACATGCTTTAAGATAAAAAAAAATCTGCAAATTTAAATGCTAAAATATTTATTGGTAAATTAAATAAAAATATTTAATACACTTACTGTAAGCATAGTGTCATTCAATTGCCTCTCGACTGTGCAATATTCATGAAACAATAATTTTCCTACTTCATCCATAACTTCTTTGCTGTTCTTGAACACAATAACACAGTTATTCTGATGATATGAGGTAAAAAAACTGAAATCATGACGACCACACAAATTTTATAAGGAATGTGAGAAATGAATGTTTAAAAAAATTAAAGAAACCAATTAAAGACTTAATTACAATTTTTTTATTCAAGAAAGAAAAAATGGAATATAAATTTAAAATGTTGGAGAAACTAAATATTTATATCACTAAGATCATGTAAAAAATATAATTATTAACTTTTTTTAACCATATTTTACTTATCTTACAGATCTTTTTTTTTTCATAGGAGGGGGGGGGGGGATACATGGATTTTGGCACCTCCCCTCACTCCTCTGCAAAGTGAATTTACAAAGATAATTTTACTAAGTTTCTAATAGCCAACTTATTTTAAAATTAAAAGAATGTAATCAAAAAATACTTAATAATGAAATATATGTTATCAACTTTGTCAAATATTTATTCAATAAAACCTGTGAAACTTGAAGCGAAAGGAGCAGGAACAAATTCTGCTTTTTATAGATTTCTGTCTTAGTATGTATAATTGTTGATATTCTTTCCTGTTGTGTTGGGACCATATAATTTTTTCATTTAAAACAGGATTCTGTTATTGACAGATTTAATTTTCATATATTTTACTAAAACTGTTTACAGCATTACATTACAGTTGAGCAGGCATTTAAAGTCATAGTGATATGAGCCACAATGTCCTAAGAACTGAAAAACCAGGATTTTTTGTAGGTATAACAATGAATTCCAATACTGTAAAATATCTCTGTGTGCTATCTACAGCCTGTTTCATGGAACTATCACTTATACCGCTCTTCCTATTAATAGACTGATATGTCTACATGCTTTCCTGAACCTAATGTTAAATTTCAAAATTATAATAGTTATTTGGAACAACAAATTTTTTATATGTTTAAAGTTTTTATTTTGTAAATTTTCAACATTTTAGTGTCCCAAGTAGTCACCCCAACTCTCCCCTTTTAAAGCCATATCTGGATGTAAAAAAAGTAATTGTAGTAAAAAAATACTTTTCAAATTGTGTATTTTCCACCCCTTAGTTTTTAGTGCTCCAGGTAGTCAGTTTTTCTTTTGGATTTTCCACCTGCAAAACATTTTTACCAGGGATGAGATTTCTTCGCTTTTTTGCATACCAGTATAATCTTACAGAAAATGTTTTTTTATTTAATTGGAACATTCTGCGATTTAACAGAACATTTTTCTCTAAGATTATACTGGTATGCAAAGAAGCAGAGAAATTGCCATCTGCCCCCATCCCCCTTCTAGTTTTGGCCCTGGTATCATATTAGTCTTTTAAATACTCTGGGAGGGTTTTATTCCTTAATTCCCCTCCTTCATTATACCAATGTTAGTAATATTGGATGTTTTCATTAAATATTTTTCTAAATCTCTTTTTATTATCAAAAACTGATGATCACACTTCTACTGCATATGACGTAAACTTGATATTTGGTGTCTGAAATTGGAAAAAAAAATTTAAACTACATTTATCTTGGCTGAAACTTATATTAGTTTATATGACTATATAAAAAGATTTTTAGCAAGTACGAGACTGCTATAGGAGTGTCAGCTTTATTTTTGTGGGGTTGTCTGTGCTCTGACTAGCAAAACAATAAATTGTGTGATTGATTATACCTGGGGGCTTACAGCCACTCACTGCAGTTGCTTCTGTGGATTTAAGCAAGATCATTAGAAAGCCTGCCTAGACTAGCATGCAGATGCTGAGTACATCCCAAATAGTTTTCAAATATTAATTTCCTACCTTTTTAATTCTGTTAAAATTAAGAAAGATGCGAAACTTTAAAAGATTTGATATTAGTAGCACTTTTTACTAAATAACAAAAGAATTTAATTGGAAAAATTAAATTTTATATCTCAAATTTTCTACACGCATAGTAGAGCGACCCTTGAGAGAGGGTGGCAATGGTGTGGAGAATGCAACTCCCGCACAGAACACATGCTTAAACGTTGACTTTTTTTTTTTTTTTTTTTTTAAATATCTGAATAGAATTCGCCCAAAATCTTTTGCACTCAGCTTCTTCTAAAAAAACTATTTTTAATTGAAAAAGAAAAAATGACCTATCATATTTTTTCACTCTGGCACTGTTGAAGCATAGCTGGCAATCTTGCGATTTTGACAAGTCAAAAAAATATTTTAAACCGGAAATTTAATCAATGAAATCAAAGTAAAATCTCAAATGACTACCACTCAGAAACAAGGCACAAAATATGTTTTTTTGCTTAAAAAAAAGCTGAAGTTTGCAGGCCTGGTACATCATATTTGCTTTGGTGAGTGGAACGATCTCATTAGAAATATATTCCTGTTCAGAAAACAGATTTTAAAGGACGTGTACTGATAAGGTAATTTTTCTCTCCTGCCGGAAGCTAATTTTGAGTAGGGGAAACTAAAAATTAAGCTTCTCTTATAATTTAAAAATTAAGCAAAAACACTTATTGCCTCCCCACACATCCAAAAGAGATCTTTAATTAGACAAAAGATATTTCTGTGTTGAGAATTTAAAAAATAATAAGACTGTCAAAAACTAATTAATCAAATCTGAAACACAGATTTTCCAGTGATTCTCATTCAAATAACCAGAGTCTGAACAAAAATAAAGGAACAATTTCGTTTTAAGAGCTTACACTAGTCACGGGAAGAAATGCGCAAGCTAATGTTAAGTCTATGGGAAGGTTCTAGCACGATTTTTTACTCATTTTAATATTTTTAAATGCTTTTTTTGCATAGGATAGCTGAGGTCAATCTCCAACGTTGTTAGTTTTTGCTTTTTCAATTTTTGTTGCAGTTTTTTTTTATAAGCGGGCATTTTCAATTTTGGAACCGGTTCTGAAAGCAGGCATTTAAAGTCATAGTGATATGAGTCACAATGTCTTAAGAACTGAAAGACCAGGATTTTTTGTAGGTATAACAATGAATTCCAATACTGTAAAATATCTTTGTGTGCTATCTACAGTCTGTTTCATGGAACTATCACTTATACCGCTCTTCCTATTAATATACTGATATGTCTAGATCAGTGGTTCCCAAAGGGGGGCGTACGCCCCACAGGGGGGCAATTCCAGATTTTTGTGAACTCATACCCTCTGAATTATTTTTGTAATAGTAATGCTGTAGACTGAAAATAAAAGTTACACATTCCAATTTAAAAAAACAAAATGAAAAAAGACAAGTTTTTTACTCAGTTTTTAAAAAGTCTACATTCAAAAGTTTTAAATACAAATCCACCAGAATAATTATAGAAAAAAATATTTAAGGTATTTAGATACTTTATATATTTAAAAATTCTTTATAATTTTTCTGATTTATAAGTATTTTAGAATTTTAAACAACTTTTTCGATTATTTATTGAATGAGTCGCACTGCAATATGTCACATGGAAATCAATTTTACACATGAAAATATTAAAGTGTATATTTAACAATTACTTGACGACCTTCCTTTACAGAATGTTTTATCACGTTTTATTCTGATTAGAAATTGTTGTGTAATTTAATCGCAGAAATTCTGTGATTAAATAAGACAAAAATGTTTTATTCAAAATTATTGATTGGTCTAATCAAGGATTCTGAGCACTCTATACATCACGCATACGTGGCGACCATTGCGAAGAGATTAAAAGTGACCCTTTATGTGCAAACGATACTTTAAACTACGAGTAGTATCAGCTGATTATAAAAAATATTTGATTCATCCATTACGTTCTGTATATTTCAGGATCAATGTTAAATGTTTTTTACTCTATCAGTTCATGCATTTAAATTTTTATAAGAATTATATTTTTTAGGGGAAGGGGGGGTCATCATTATTTTAGAGGTGCTTTGGTGGGGCACGGCCAAAAAAGGTTGGGAACCACTGGTCTAGATGTTCCAAGTCACTGTTATAATTTTGAAATTTAACATTAGGTTCAGGAAAGCATCTAGACCAGTGGTTTTTATTAAGTATTTTATTTTGTGAATTTTCAACACTTTAGTGTCCCAGGTAGTCACCCTAACTCTCCCCTTTTCAAGCCATATCTGGATGTAAAAAAAGTAATTGTAGTAAAAAAATATTTTTCAAATTATGTATTTTCCACCCCTTAGTTTTTAGTGCTCCAGGTAGTCAGTTTTTCTTTTGGATTTTCCACCTGCAAGACATATTTACCAGGGATGAGATTTCTTCGCTTTTTTGCATACCAGTATAATCTTACAGAAAATGTTTTTTTTATTTAATTGGAACATTCTGCGATTTAACAGAACATTTTTCTCTAAGATTATACTGGTATGCAAAAAAGCAGAGAAATTGCCATCTGCCCCCCCCCCCCCTTCTAGTTTTGGTATCCTTGTATAAAATAACTGGAATCAAAATCGAAAAAGTAAAAACTAACAACGTCGGAGATTGACCTCAGCTATCCTATGCAAAAAAAGCATTTTAAAAATATTAAAATGCGAGCGAGAAATCGCGCTAGAACCTTCCCATAGACTTAACATTAGCTTGAGTGTTTTTTCGCATGACGCTCAAGCTAATGTAAGTCTATGGGAAGGTTATTTAGAAATTTCTCGCTCGCATTTTAATATTTTTAAATGATTTTTTTCTGCTTAGGATAGCTGAAGTCGACCTCTAAGCTCTAACGTTGTTAGTTATTATTTTTTCGATTTTTGTCAGTTTTTTTTTTTTATATAAGCGGACATTTTCAATTTTGGAACTGGTTGGAACAGGCTCCGAACGTGAAAGTACCCTTATATAAAAAAAAACTGAACTGAAACCAAAATCGAAAAAAAACTAACAACGTCAGAGGTCGACCTCAGCTATCCTATGCAAAAATAATCATTTAAAAATATTAAAATCCGAGCGAGAAATTAAAAAATAACCTTCTCATAGACTTCATATTAGCTTGCGCGTTTTAGAATGTTTTATAAATATCGATAGATGGCAGCACTACACAAATTTTTAGGTTTATGCTACAGATTCTTTTTATGGATAAAAAAACAATGATGATTCATGTTTATTATTATTTAAAGTTGGGGCTTCTCTAGAGCAATTTTTTTTTTCTTCCCCTCTCGTTTTCGTGCATATCCATCTCTTCTTAAAATATATCCTTCCTACCATATCGTTACCATATATCTCTAACCGCAGATAGGGGGAGGGAGGGGTTACAGCCGGTACAAAATACCGGACCTGACTTCGGTAAACAAAACAACAAAAAATTGTTCTGTTATTTTTGACATAAAAATTTCAAGTTAAAATAGCTAACAAATAATGAAATTAAACAGAATTTGCTAGTGATGTCTTTATGGGGGGGGGGGGGGGGGCTATCAGGGCCTCCTACTCAGGCAAATATGCTAAATTGGAAAACTGGGTTATACTTCATTTTTACCTTTTAAGGGGGGTCCAGGACACGAAAATCTTAAAATTTTTGAAAAATATTTTATTGTATTAAAAAATTCTCTGTTTTTATCCGCTTAAAATGACCTTTAAATCATGTTTCTATCTTAAATAGAACAGGATATATTAATTTTTTGTTTTCAAAATCTAGCTTTCAAGTAGTGGTTGTCATAGAAACTTTTATGCGGTTTTCTGCATGATGGGTTCTTTCACGCATTCTCGTCTTTAAATCGTTATAACTCAAAAACAGTTAAAGATAAATGGTTCAAAATTGGAACATGTCTTTTTCAGCTATTTTACTTTAATTTTAATTCAGCAAATTTGAAAAAAATATTTACTTTTGAAAATATGATTTTTTTTAAAGTTACATAATTTTTATTAAAGTTTTTACTTTAGTATTTTTAATTTTAATTTTAATTAATATTTTTTACAATGCTGAATCAAAATTAAAATTTATATATTTCTGTTTATTTAAATGAAAAAAAAATTAAAATTCTACAAATAATATTTCGAGTTATAACGATTTTAAATTACCCCACTTTTTTAATAAATTTTAAATTAGTTTTTTTTTTTTTTTTTAAGTTATGAGATGTTTTATCATGGGATTTTGTTTTCAAATGGTACGGTTAACCATCACAAAAAATTCAAAATTTTAGCTCTAAATATTTTTTTTTTTTTTTTAAATGTGTCCCGGATCCCCTTAATATAGGAAATTACAGATACCTTTGAAAAGCGAACCTACATGCAACTGAATCACCTTAAATTGATTTTATTTTCCCCCCTTTCTGAATATAATAAGGATACATGTTAAGATTAAAACGTCTCACTAACGAATTCGTTTTCCAGTCCTTGCGATTCCGTCTTAAAACGTTTTCTGCATTTAGAACTCAAAGGTTTTAAAATGAACAACTAATGATTAAGTATGAATGAGAAATTATTCTCAGAATTATATGAAGTGTTGTACTTTCATAATCATGGCGCATATTAATTAAAATTTATTCATTTAACAATATCTTTGTAATACGGCCGATAACGAATTGACACTAAAACATCTTTTTTACAATCTCAAATTTCTGATAGTTTTTCACTGCTGAATACTTTAAGTAAATTTGTAAGAAGCCCCAAAAATCAGCCGGGCCCAGGACAGTGGCGTAGCTACATATTCAGCGTCCTGGAGCAAGTACAATCGGATCCCCCCTTCTCTACCATAAAAGGTTTACCAAAATTTGTTTTTAGGTTTAAAACATACACATATGTAATGCAGAAAAACTAAAAATGGAATGTGTTTAGAAAGGCATCCTGTCATAAATGAAAAATTTTCATGATGCTCAGAGAAGAAATACCATATAATTATATCTGTTAAGACAGAAACATGTCTAAAACGGTATTTATCCCAGTCCCATGCTATTCCGTGTTAACAGGCTTCATTGTACTTATAACAAATTAATACAATATTTTTGCTATAAAACACAACTTGTAATGCTGTGCAACAACAATGCTGTAATGTACACCATGTAAGTGTCCTTTAGTTGTGCTTTTAAACATTCTTTACAATTTTCACAAATTTAGAGGCATAAAACTATAGATTTATAATGTATATTATCTTAAATAAAAATTTTGATAAGTCAAGTTCAAGGAATACTGCGGTTTCATTTATCTAATATTTTTGCTAAAACCAAATAGGAAAGCGTTGTTAAAATATTCCGTTTTAGACAGGTTTTCGTATTAGCAGTTATAATCACTCGTGGACCAGGAAAAATTTTCTGTTGAAGACACGATTTCGCTTTCACAGGTTTTACTGTATATTTTATTAAACAAACCTGGCAAAAGTAAAAAAATATTTATAGAAATAATTTATTTTCCTTTGTAATTTTGCGCCCTTATGATTCTCGCGCCTGGAGCAATATGCTCCAACTGCTCCACAGTAGCTACGCCCCTGGCCGTGGCCAGGATCCCGGAACGCATTTAAATAGTCCTGCAACTTGCGTCGTGTAAGTTTTGCATGTTGCATCGATACACAGTGTTAAGAAAAGCAACTAAAATTTTAAATTACATTTATTAATAAATCATCTCCAGAGATCCAACTATAGTGTGGGTAAACGGGCGAAATTCTACGGCCTCCAACATCAGTGGACTCGCTGCATCTAAAGATGTGTAAAAGTTTCCTCATTCAGTTAAGGCTGCTCGTCAGGAAACCTCCGAATTCCACTCGCTAATGTTAATCCTACGGGCTAGGATGCATTCGTATTTTTAAAATATCTCCTCAGGAAATTAATATTTTTAACTTCTTTTTTCTGTGTACACTTCTTAAAGAATGTCTCTTTTTTTCTTAGTTATCAAAATATTTCTAAAATATGTGCTTAATTTATATTTTTATGTGTTAAAATCTTAGCGAAACTGAATAAGATTTTAACACGTCCCATAAATTTAAGTATATATTTTAGAAGACATTTGCCATCTAAGAAAAAAAGAGACATTCTATAAGAACAGTACAAAGAAAACTGAAGTTAAAAATATCTCTTCAAGAAATTTATATATTTAAAATACGAATGCATCCTACGCCCATAGGATTAACATTAGCGAGGGGAATTTGGAAGTTTACTGACGAGCAACCTTAAGGTAATTATTAATTTCAAATCTGTTAAGATTTTTTTTTTTATTCGTTGAGAACAAACCGCATCGCAAATCTTTATGCCACTTCCTTAAGATTCGTAATAATAATCGTTATTCAATTCATCTGTTTTTTTTTTCTTTCGTTTTCATACGATTAAAATTCAAATTCAAATTTCATTATATACACAGAGAAAAAAAAAATACATCAAGTGCTTTGATTCTATAGAAATAAAATAGTCTTTGGAAGGAGAGACTAAAATTGCCTTTGCTCGTTCTCAACACTAAAACAATTTTTCTTTATTTTTAATCAATACAACAACTTTAAAAAATAGTTTGTCTATAAAAAAAACTTTTAACAATTAAATAAATTGATCAATATATACTATTAATAGTAGAAAAAAGTTTTCAAAACATTCTTAAAACAAAATGCTGTATATCAAACTAATCTTTATCCAATGTGTTTGTTAAACAAAATAAAGAATATGAAATTCGAACTGCTGTTTCCAAACTTAGTTATTGCATGCTTATTTTGTACTTTGCCCGTAACAGTGGCACAAGCTGAAAGATCATTTAATATTATGTCAAGAATTAAGAACGTTTTATGCTCAACTATGACAAATTTGACGAACGTAGCTATGAGTTATTTCGCACAAACTAAGCAAATCAGCTGTGGCTGACATGGCACACATTTTAATGAAAATCAGCATATAAATAGATCATAATATATTTAAAAGTAAATGCAAAATAGTAGATTTCAGGATTGTTCACTTAAGTATTTAAACTTATATTAAAATTGATACCAAAATCGAAATTTAATCTATATACAGTAGAAAGTAGAACCCCGATTATCTGAATCCCGGTTATCCGAAAATCGGTTTAACCGAAATACCTTAAAACTTTTTTCTTCTTTTAAATATGAAAAAATTTATTTTAAAACAAGCATGCTGTTTATGAAATAAATAAACAGCGTCAATTTACTTATTTGGACCATCGCGTAAATGCCGGCATTTTATTGCTTAGACACATACAACACTTCATTTCATTACAAAATATGTTCTGATTTTTTTTTTTCTTTTTCAACTTCGCATTATTTCAATGCTCCCTTATCACGTCACCTGTTAAACAAGAACACATCTGACTCTGTTGCATCTTCCTGCCCTTCAGTATATTGAAGTGCTAGTATCATAAACATAGAAATAAATAAGGACTTCTAACGAAATAGCCTTTCAAAGAAGTAAACCGTTTTTCAAAAAATGTTTCAAATAGGTGGCGCCTCTTTAGGACAGTTGCTCTATGCGTCACCATTTCATATTTCATCTGCTTCTTCAAATCGTTTGCTTGACAGCCATTGTCTGGTGGGAATCCGATATACAGTTTCGGTTTGTTGTAGTGCGCGCAGCTGCCATTAAGTTCGAAAGTTGCTACACAATATTGACACTATTTCGTTAGAAGTCCTTATCTATTGCTATGTTCCTGGCCAGTATCAACTCTTTTCAACGCGTTCAGCTCTTCATTCTTATAGAAACCCGTTTTTGCTTTAAAGCATTACTCATCGTAAATAAAGTTTGGAGGAAATTAAAACTTGTTGTAAACAGGAAGGGGAAAACACTCATAATAAGGACTCTTTCTTCACCCTTCACCTGCAATCGCGAACGCGTTACCTGACTGTGGGGAAATGAGAAGGGTGAATAGTGTCATCTGGTAGAATAAAATTAGAAAGCCTCCCGGTTATCCGAAAATTCCTATGGAACCCCGGTCAACCGAAAATCCTTTGGTCCCATGCTTTTCGGATAACTGGGGTTTTACTGTACTTCAATTTTGACTTTTAGCCTTAGGAATGAAAAGGCAATATCAAAAATCTTTTATAATTAAGACTGAATAAGCAGTAATATCTTAATTATTGTATTTTTATTCCTTAATGAGAAAAATAAATAATGAAAATTTTAAAGGGGGAAAATGTAACATTTCTACTACTTTAGATTAATTTTAACACAACTATTCAAATTGGTAAATAAATCATATGAGTTGTAATTTCCCAAATTGTTTGAACATGAAGGAAAACTCTTAAAGTTTTACATTAATTTGACGTTATAGATAAGTGTGTATTATAAATACAGAAACTTTCATTCTTGCCTTCAGCTTATTTTTGTTGCAAGAAATTTTTAAAGTAGCGCAGAGTTCAACAAATGATTATATAGTAATCATAAATCAATGTTTATCACAATCATCAGCAAAAGAAGAAAATAATTTGAAAGAAATAGAGAAATGAAAAAGAGTTTTGTGGCAAACCCTATGGACAAATTTCAATTTCTGAAGGACTCCATAGGTTTATTATATATTTGCAAACCTTATTTTTATACATTTATTTTCTTTTTGAATACTCTTGTATCCTTAAATTTCTTCGGAAGATGTTTGCTACATTTCTCTACAAATTGAAGAATTTGAGACAAGCTTTAATTGAACCCTGTAAGCCGACAATTGTTTATCCATTCGAAAAATTTACGCAAGTGTTCAACAGAAATATACTTAAATAAACCTATACCAGATTGACATAGCTTATTTATGACATTTACACGCAATAATAACTCGCACATGCAATGACAAAACAAACTCCAGGATAAGCATTTTATTAAAAACCGAATCACAACGATCGAGTGTTTAGCATTTCCCGCATAAATTTTTAAACTTTCAAAACATTCAACGAAATTATCAAATTGTAAGAATATGGGCTTTAAAGTTTCGATCCTATTTTCCCACTTAATGTCTAATAAATGTTTTATTGGAAGTTTTAATTTATCTTTGATGAAATTTCGACATTTACAAGATCTGTAAAATAATGAATATTTTTTCTGAGCAAAGCCTTTTTTTTTCGGCTAAAGAATTAGTTGCATCGCATAAGGGCCAGATTCAAGTTGTAACATCTACAAGGCATAAAAAAGTCCTAGGTTAATATTTAATATCCGACTTTTAACCGCACTTTTTATGCCTACCAAATTTGCATTTGCCCCAATGTCATAGCCAGGGCCCGCTTAAGACTTAGAAGTAGGGGAAGCCCGACGTCACACAGGGGGCCTCTCTTTTACTCTGCCAATTATGCTTCAACAATTTGAAGTTTTACCATCAAAATTTCGAGTAAACAACACTTTTAATATTAAATTAAAACTAACTACCTATATACATATAAAAAATATTTTATTACATACATAATTATACATAACAAATTAACTTTGTAAATGAATTTGCAAATATGGAGCAGGTGCAAATATTTGAACTTCAAAATATATTTTATGCTTTACAAATTGCAGGTTTTTCCAGTGCTAAGAACAATGCAGGGACAACAAATATTTGACGTTAATTTATGCTTGGCTGCAACACAATTTTGCTTCTATTTTATAAACAAAAATTTGGTATCGCTGAATGCTAATTACTTTCCCCTTCATATAACTAATCTATTCTCCATATTTTATATATTTTCTCCACTCTTTATGAATATAAACAAAATATAATTATACAGATTAAATTTTAAGTCTGTTATTTAGCACGTTTGAAATTAAAATGTAAAACATAAGAAAAATGAAAATAAATTGCATTTAATCACTGTTTACCATTTATTATATCAACAGAAAAATATAGAGTATAAACGAGACAGTAATAGCTCTGATGGAAAATTTAGTAGCTATAATTAAGAAAAAAAATACATTTTTTACCCTGACTGAAAATTTCCCCCCTAAAAATTAGTTTTGAAAAGTAAATTTGGGGGCCCCTTTGCATTTCAGTGGGTTTTACGGGCCTATTCGGTAAACAGGCCCTGGTCATTTGACATTTCTGGATGTATAAACCTTTCTTTTCACGTTATTCTAATTCAGTAAAATCTACGCAGCTTGGGACCACAGGTTTAGTAATTACAGAATTTGGTGGATTATATATCCTTTTGTACACTTATAATTTTCTTTTAGTCTGATTTTAAATTAGCAATATTTGCATGAAAATGAAAATGCTAAAAGGAAATAAATTCTAGAATAGTTTACTTCGAACAAAATTATGAGTCTTCAAATTATGAGTATTCAAAAATAAAAAAATATTTTTTCTGATCGCTCCTCGTAATAATTTTCGAATTGGAACTTTTCTGTATATAATTGACAATGTTGTGTCTAAATTGGAAAGAAGAATGACATCAGAATATCCTTAAAGTTTTCTTCTCGATGTCTGTACATTAAATGATGCAGAAATGAGCACATTTCACATTTGCTTTAGAATTATTTCAACATTAATCTGATCATATTAAAGACGATTTTGTTGAAGAATTCGGTACCGTAAGCAGTATTTGCAACTAGATAAAAATACCGGAGTATCAATATATAACATGTATCGCTAAATATTCCAACAAAAACTTGTCGAAATTCCCCAAATACTGACATTGTTTAAAGAATCTTTTTTTTTTTTTTTTTTTTTTTTTTTTTTAAGGCATATTCTTGTCAGAAGGAAATTAAAATCTGTTTAACCCTTTCCGGCACAAACAAATTCTGTTCGTAAAATGCGAAATTACTGACTGACACCGGAATTTGCAAACGACTTTTTTAGAAAAGAAAAATTCCTTATTCCATAAAGCTTCCATTACAGAAGCAAAATTTTATTAAAATATTTTTGGTGCCGAATGCAGGTTTGGAATTAAAGTTAGGTGTGCCCGGAGTGGGAGCACTGTGTCGGAAAGGGTTAAGGTCTACTACGTCTGGCCAAAGATTGAACTAGGTCTACTATAATAAGGCTAAATCATCAAGCATTTTGTTGTCCACTTGAACTAATCAGCGATTGTTGCCCACGCGGCGTAGCCAATCGTTCTACTCCTACGGGCAATTAAATGGCGGCGTGAGTCAGCCCGGATTGTAGGAGCCTTATAGATTGAACAATTTAGCTATTTTGTCAGTCGTATCGGATATATTAAAATCTGGTTCATTTCAATTATTTGTAGATGAGAAATGTAGACATCATCGTTTTAAAATATTTATCTGCCAATTATGCATATTTAAAAAACAGTATGTATATATTTTTCGTTTATATTAATTCCATTCATTTTTCACACAGAAATCAGAATTTCAATTCTGGTTTAATACAAATTTCGAAGGTCTAGTGCAGGCGGCAAATAATATCAGCCTAAAGGCGGCTTATTTTTAAATTCGCCACTGAGAAAGCGTTTGCGCAGTTATGGTAAAGAATAACGAAAACTTAAAATTTGGGAATAAGGAAAATGCGTTTTAGCCAATTCCCAATATTTTTATAATCATGACTTGTCTTGAGGGTCGTTGGCTATTGTGAACGATAGTAATTTGAAATGAGATTTAGCGTGATACACAAGGTGAATTGCCGGTTTCTATTATGTTAATGCCTACGATGTGTCAATAACACTCAAGTATGAAGCACGAAAACTTTATTTTCTACGTATGTTAAATTATTTTTAAAATTAGAAATTACTTCAAATTAATTGTTTATATTTAGTTTAATTTTGATTTTTTTCTTATTATTATAATTGTTATTATTATTTTTTTAATATTATTATTGTTATTATTATTACTATTACTATTCGTTTATTTTGATAAATCCAGTAGATTTACATAGATAAAACAGATATTCTATCTATTGTATAGAAATCTCATATCGATGTCATTCAGTGATATATTAATTGCATATGAGTTGCTCAATTTTTTAACAGTTACATAACTTTGATTGCGTTCCATGTGCTTTTTTTACGTTTCAAGTTTTATTATGTAGATTACAGATGATAAAAATATTGCACCAAGCAACTTCTATAAAAGATAAAATTAAGTTGATTATGACGTAAGACAACTTTATTGAACCAAGAATGCATACCTTTTATATCTGATTGCTATCTTTAGCAATTTCTAGCTGCACTATGCACGAGTCTGGCTCACGATGCTGACAGGATTTATCTACACCTTGACCTCCATGACCCTAGATGGCATCAGAGACTTATTGAAATTTGATCGTCTTAAGAAATTATTTAGAATGTTCTAAATTATTTTTTTGAAATAATAAGTACTTAAAAATAACCTATAAATTGTTTATATAGTTTTAAATTTATCAAAATTGCCAAAAATTGTTTTCAACAATGAACAACACACTTAGAAAATTAAAAATTTTATTTTCATTCCGAGAACGAATGTGTGTAAGGTTTACGCATAACAACGACCCCATTGAAAATAAATTCTAGGTTTTTTTTCCTTCTTAATCTATAAGAATATCTTGTCCAGGCGAACACACATAAATTTAATAAAATCTAATGATATCCTATCTAACATTGTTTGTCCAACTACATTTTAATTTCTGTTAAAATACTCACATCTCGATAAGATTTAAATACGTTGACAAAGTGAAATGCAACATGTTACTGTTTAAAGACTGCACTGTTTACTACTGCAATCGCTCGTTTTTATCTATCTACATATATAAAATACAAATCTTGTTATCACGATAATGTCCTAATATTAAAGCAATTCGAACCTAATTGGAACAGTGTATTAATCTTGCATGAATTTGTTAATCAAATGTCGTTCTGGCGCCCCACCTCTAGGCGATCACTTAATGGAAAAATCGCGCCCTGTTCAAAACAAACAGCGTAAAATTAAAGAATATATCTTTATTTTGGGTCGTCCGATTCCATGACATTTTTGCTTAAATTTCGTTATTTGTTTTTTGTAACGAAGAAGGAACAAATTCTTATTTTGGCGCCCCCTTCTACTCTGGCGCCCAGGGCATCCCCCCTCCCTTTACAAGGACACAAAAGCAAAATTTGTCATCAAGATAATGTCCGAAATATTGAACCAATTCAAACATAATTGGACAGTGTTTTAATGTTGCAAGTATCTGGGATGAATTCGTTAATCAAATATTGTTCTGGCGCCTCTAGGTGGTCACTTAATAATGTAATCGCGCGCTGTTCCAAACAACGAATATATAAAATTAAAGAATACATCTTTATTTTGGATCGTCCGATTCCATGACATTTTTGCCTAAATTTCGTTATTTGTTTTTTGTAACTAAGGACGAACAAAGTCTTATTTTGGCGCCCTCTTCTACTCTGGCCCCCAGCGTAACCCCCTCCCCCCTCCTTTACAGAGACACACAAAAGCAAAATTTGTCATCAAGATAATGTCCGAAATATTGAACCAATTCGAACATAAATGGGCAGTGTATTAATGTTGAAAGTGTCTGGGATGAATTCGTTAATCAGATATTGTTCTGGCGCCCGTAGGCGGTCACTTAATGGAATAATCGCGCCTTGCTGAAAACAAAGAGTATAAAATTAAAAAATACATTATTTTGGGTCGTCCGATTCCATGACATTTCCCCCTAAATTTCGTTATTTGTTTTTTGGAAAGAAGGACGAAGAAAATCTTATTTTGATTACTGTTTGAATGTCCAGTTACATATCATGGCTGATATTTATTGTAAGTTCAAATTTCTTTCTAGACTAATTTTGAGACATTTTATAATTTAATAAATACTAATTCCAAAATAAGACTGAATTTGGAAGCCTTTATTTATATTGGAATCTTTTTAGACAATATTTTAAGCAGTTAGTAATAGTATTTCTAACAAGAAAGGGGGAAGCACCCCCCCTTGTTGAGGGTGGGGGGTGCGTAGACGGAAGCTCGCACGGGTGCCAAAATACACTTGGGCCGGCCCTGGCTATACGAGCAAGATGTTTTACTTAAAATAAGTCTAACTTAAGATTCAAGGAAATATATGAATATATTTCTTTTTTTAAGTTTCTGCAATTTACTTTTTAGCTGATTTATGCACAATTTAACGTTACATTCACTTTAAATTGTATTTAAATCAATATCCCTCATGTTTGTCGCCAATTCTTGATGTAGACCTGGACTATGGAAGGATAGTCAAAATGTAGTTTTGTCTTAAATATATATTTGTTTTAAATTTCACACATGACATGTAGAAATGTCCCAAATTTTAATTACAACACAATAAGTGAGGGGAAAGAGTGCAATTATTATAGTTACCTGCCTGCGATAAAAAGAAAAAGTTTGTTTATTTAATCTGGGAATTTCTATAACAATTGAAAATTGCAATATTCGATGCAAATTCAACCAAAATTTCTGAAGCGACAGGATCTAAACGTCTCCGTGTTGTTTTTTTTTTTTTTTTTTATCGTGAAATTCAATTTATCGGTAAATCTTTTGCAATCGGGACAGCCTTGAAAGATTGGCATTTGGCAGCAGACGAGAGCATCAATGTTTAAAGTGAATGTAAATATCGTTAAGGAGTTTCTAGAAAAGGGGAAAAAAAGCTGTTGCGCTAAAATCTACTTATCAAAATATATCATTTGACGGTGGACCCGATTACGGAAAATTAACTAATTTACCTCTACATGAATATATTACTAAATTACTGGCAGTACAAAATGAGCAACTTTGGGTCCGACCGTCTCGCTAATGGAGAAATCACCAAATGATAATATACATTTAAAAGTATTTTCAGATGGAGATTTAAGAACGTTAACGCTTTTGAAAATAAACAAGAAAGAAGAATCGTGCGTCAAGCATAGATTATGAAACACTTTTCAAAACTTCCAGAATAGTATAACAAAACTTCACCGTTTAATAAGGTGAAAGAAGATATCTGAAATAAACTATTTAGAAAACTCATAACACATTTCAAAACCCAATTTCAGCAATTACCGTGCATAGTCAAAAAAGAACTTGGAATTTTTTTGTTCAGCTCTGTATATGATATCTAGTTAGAAAAAAGATCATTGTTAAAAATTCACCTTCAACAATTTCCTTCAATAGACGGAAATGTACACATTTTTTTTTGTACAACCCTGTATATACACACCACATATTAAGCTAAAATTTAATTCAGGTAAAAATCACATTATACAATTTAATACTAGAACCGCGATGACTGGTCATTTTGACCCGTACGAAATGAATATAGATGTTGATTCAAACCAGAAATATTTTCACAAAATAGGTTAAATATATAATGGCCAAAAATAATTTAAATAAATAATTTAAATAAATAAGTTAAATAGTTTTAAATAAAATTTCTGGTGTCAAATATTTTTATAAAACTTGAGTAAAATTTCCCGCAGTTCTAGTGTTAAAGACGCACTTCCAGTAATTATCGTCCATAGGCGGCAATGAATCCAGTTCTTTACGTAGCCCTGTATATGAATTTATTTATAGTCTACAAATATCTTTTAGTGTACTAAATATAATTCAGCTGAAAAATACATTATATAATAAAAAAACAACCCTTAAGCAATTCACCGCCCATATGCAGTAATGTTTTTCTAATTCTTTTGTTCTTTTTCTTTTCATTTTCTCCCTGTATATAATCTATAGAATTGATACACACCACGTAGTATTCAAAAATTTAGTTAAACTTAAAAGCGCAAACCAGAGTTGAAAACGCTTTTCCAGCAATTATCGTTCATAGGCCGAATTGTGACCGAATGGTTTTGTGTGTCCCTGTAAATGAACTATTAATACTACGCACTCTATATTCTACAGTAAGCATCATATGTAATACACTTCAGTAACGTATATAAATTCCATTATGTTTTAAATGGTGTAGCATCTTTAAAATACGCTGGCAAATAATTTTTCCCCATAGACATTATGTAATTGAATTTTTTTGTGTGACCCTGTAAATGAGTGATAAATGTCTTGCTTTCCACATTCTACAGAAGAATGTTTTACAGCACCTCATAAATTCATACCATTATGTTCGAAATAGTGTAATATCAAAACAGTTCGCTGCAATCAATCCTCCTTATAGACCAGCATAATGTAGCGAATTCTTTTGACGCCAAACGAATTATAAATGCTACATATTTCGTTTACAATAGGGAACATGCCGTGGTTAATCTCGATAACATGTATTACATTACGTAGAAATCTAAGTATATTTACGAGAGTTAGAGTGTGGACAGACGGACAGATGAACCGACGCACAGTGGGGCAAAATCCCGAAAAGCTAGCCAAAATATGAAAATGTTTTTCAAACTGGACGAAACTTCGTTACACAGGTGTGTTTCAGGATGCTGATTACGATTCCGTAGTTAAAATTAATAAAAAACAAAATGGGAGATCCAATATGGCGGACTAAAAATTTAAATGTTTTGAAAGCTATTCAATTTGTATGAAATTTCGTATACAGGTGCTTTGAAGAATACTAATTACGATTCAAAAGTTAAAATTAAAAGCAAAAATGGCGAATTAGTATAGATACCGAAAGCATGCAGTAGAAAATTGTTAATAACATGTTTTAATTGTTTTAAGAATAATTTTCTCATTTAAAAATATCTTCTTATGTAGAAATAGTATTAATTGTAAACATTCCCTCATGACAACGTTTCGTGATTTTCATGTTCCTGAAAATCGGTTTAAATTGGCAACTTTTTTAATTATACCCAACCACTGGCAGAAATCTGACAAAACTCAAAATTCTTATTCTTTTAAAATAACATTGTACAACTGTGGCAGAAAGACATGAACACTTGTTCCGGTAATTATGGAAAAGGAAGTCAAATAAAAAGCGAGGATAGATAATGGATAGCCCACGGTTTCTTTATATTAATAATATCGACCATGCGAAGGCTTGAGAATCACACAGAATATTTATCTTTATATTCTTATCAATAACAACTCATTCCCGTTTCAAACTAATTTTCAAAGGGTTGTAAAACATTTTAAGAAACTTAGACTACAACCTTGTTTTTCAAATAGCAAGTTTTTTTTTTTAATTTTTCAATTTGTAAATAAATAACATTTTTACTTTGAGCCCGAGCCCTACAAAGAGAAAAAAGAGAACTGTATCACACTTTAATTAAACTCTCTTTTTTTTTTACGAAACTTTTGTTTAGAATATAATTTATACACGTCAATAAAACAAAAACGCTGCCATTTTCGGAAAAATAACTTTTCACAAATAACTGGCCACTCAGCTTTGTAAGAAGATCACAACAACTCTGACAATAAAATTATCTTCTAACACATGCACTACTCTTTTACAATTTCAGAATTTTTGAAGCGACTAAAAACTAGTCATTGGGGGCCACCGTAATACTTACCCATCATGGATATGCATAATATAAAATACGGAAATAAAATATGTGTAAACTTATTTTTTTTAACACAATTATTTCAAATTGGCAAAGTAATCATACAAGTTGTAAATTTCCAACTGGTCGAAAAATGTCCGGGCCAGGATTCGAACCTGGGATCGCTTGGCTGAAGTCGCCACGCTCTACCACTGAGCTATCCCGGTCGAATCAGGAGGGCATAATTCATCCAGTTAACCTTATTGATCAAAGCATCTGGTCTGACATTTTAATCAGCTCAACAGAAAAGATCGCAGGTAATGGAACTCCAGTAAACGCTGGATACACTGGATTATTTTTTTTTAACACAATTATTTCAAATTGGCAAAGTAATCATACAAGTTGTAAATTTCCAACTGGACGAAAAAATTAAAATGTCAAATGTCAATGTCTGATTAAAATGTCAGACCAGATGCTTTGATCAATAAGGTTAACTGGATGAATTATGCCCTCCAGATTCGACCGGGATAGCTCAGTGGTAGAGCGTGGCGGCTTCAGCCAAGCGATCCCAGGTTCGAATCCTGGCCCGGACATTTTTCGTCCAGTTGGAAATTTACAACTTGTATGTGTAAACTACTTATAAAATGTATTGCAATTCGAATAAAATCGTGGCTGGATGACGTCATAAACTTTAAATGCTCTATTACTGAATTGCGTAAAAGAAACATCCTCATATCTCTAAAAATGATAATCATATTAACTAAGAGTTTACTGCGTCGGATTAACCGTATCATTTCCAATTGAAATATATCTTTAAGTTGAAATTTGGATGAAATACAGGGTCATGAAAAATCGAAGAGTGGGGAAAATAGGATTACAAATATCTCGGCAACTAATAATCCGATCGACTTCATTCTTCATACAAAATTTATGTTTTTTAATTATCTTTTATATTCACTCCTTAAAATAAACAATTTCGAAAAATTTTATATACCTTTTATCAGAAAAAATATTTCGAGAGTCCGAAAAAAATAGTTCCCGATAATCGAGGTTACTGAAATTCAATGTTTCTTCCCATTATTACATACTAAGTACATACCAAATTTCCAGTCTTTATCTCAATTTGTTCGGGAGATAGAGCGTTTACAGACACACAGACATACAGACGGACGGCAATTTTTTTTTTCTAAAAATATGTTTTTCGGAATCTCCAGTGTCTGAAACGTGTAAATCAGTCAATTTCTTTTCGATTTTTAAAACGATTACAAGACTTACCCTATACTTCGTATGATGGGTAAGTAAACAGTGACATTTCTATACTTGTTGTTGCAAAAACCTGCACGAAATGTAAAATGGCAGTTTTTGGCAGCTGTTTTTTTATTATGCATTAGGTAATAGTTCAGGACATTATCTGCTTAAATTTTGTCGCGGAACACTGTGGAACTTATAAACTTTCTGATGTTTGAAAACAAAAAAATTATATTAAAAAAAATATTTTGATCAAATGATCATGATACTATTAATTTTTATGCGCTTAATATATTTTTTCTAATGCATGCTAATAATTTACACACCATCATCGTGTGAATCCATTTGACAGAATTAAAATTGGATGATATGGAAAAATGTAGCACGTGTTTAGAGGAACCGCTGTTTTGCTCTCTTTGTTCACCTCAGATGATACTTCCCCAAGCGTCACTTTTGAAATGATGCATGTTGTCAGGGAAACGCGAAAACCTTTTTCTAAATGCAGATTCTGGCCCTCCAAACATTATTCTAGCTAACTATATAATCAAAATTCCCGAAATAGTAACTTTACTATTCGACTTTTGGCCAGCTTTTCGGGATTTTGCTCCACTGTGCGACGTCATAAACACTTTTGAACTATGTTAAAAAAATGTTAAATATGAATTTACCTATTTGCATTTTACTTTGATATTCCCAAAAAAAAGTTAAAAATTATTGCAAATAAGAAGAGAGAGTAATATACTTATGTAGTTCCATAATAAGATGCCTTTATTTACTAGAACAAAATAACCAGATAAATTTCATCAGTTTATTACTTTTTGCGATGATCTGACTGATCTAAGTTTTCTCAATTTAGTTCAAATACTGTAACAAATAGTTTATCATTTATGACATATACATATCTTCTTCAAATTTTGTAAATGCGTCTTGAAGCAGTTATTCGTTTTCTTAAGCAGTCTTTCGTCGATGTCTTGTTCGTCGTCGTTTTGAAGTAAAATTCTTACGTCTTTTTTCCGCTGCTTGAATGCTTTCGTCTCCAACTACCAAAAAAGCTATATTACTTGGATCTTCGCCTGCGTCTTGGCGTAAGCTCTTTTTGAGCGACTTCTGCTGCGCGCAGAGCCTGATTATCACAGGGGCACATGAGGCACATTCCCCAGTTCTCCAGTTATAGGGTGTTTCAAAATGCTTTTTTTGCGTACTCTCTGAAAAATACACACTAAAGAAAATTTCTGTTTAGAATTGCCATTAAAAATATAGTTCATCCATTTGACATCACTGAACTATCTCAGTATTTGGAAATGAGTTTAAAAGAAAGTGCCAAATTCCTGAAAACTGAATATTACGTGAAACCTATGCGAACAACTTAAGTCACTAGGACTCTAATTAACATCACACACACACAAAAAAAAAAGCTTTTTTTAAACATAAAACAACGGTGTAAAGTTTAAACTGCACCATATAATTGTATGTTACGGTTGTAATGTATTTATTTTATAACTCGAGATTATTTTCTGAAACGGGGCCCTCAAATAGTATGTATGCTACAAGTATGGAGTTCTGACTGCGCGATCTCTTACGCTTTGGAGTTTCCATGACTTTATACTTTCCATCATCCAACTTCGACTGAAGTCCTTTGTCAGCAGCATTTTTTAGACATAATTGTATGCTTTTTAAATCAGACCCATCATTTACACGTCGCACAGTGGGGCATTTGGCGGATTTAGCCGGCCAAAAACATTTCTTCCTGAAAAAATGATGGAAAGTAGAGAGAAAATGGGGATCCGACCTCAGGAGGAGGTGTGAGGTGCGAGGAGGGAGGAGGGCTCCTCCTCCTCCTCCTCCTCCTCACGAAGTGCTCTCCTCCTCACGAAGTGCCCTCCTCCTCCCGAAGTGCCCACCTCCACCACCTAAGATAAGGGAATTAATTAAAGATTAGTGTTAATTAATTTTAATTAGGGAACTTAGAAATTTTTTGAAGCAAAAATTTTTTTTTCGCGGAGAATTTCCTACTAGAGTACGAGGTGTGTTTCAATGGATTTATTTTAGCGAATTAGAAATTGAATTAATTTTAATTGGAGAACTTAGAAATTTTTCGAAAACATTTTTTTTTCAACGAGAGTAGGCCATTCGATATACATGTTACAGGAGAATTTTAAAAGTCAATAATGGTTTAATTAAAAAGGGTCATTCATTAATTTTAATTGGGGAACTTAGAAATTTTTCGAAGCAATTTTTTTTTTTCAACGAGAGTAGGCCATTCGATATACATGTTACAGGTGAATTTTAAAAGTCAATAATGGTTTAATTAAAAAGGGTCATTCATTAATTTTAATTGGGGAACTTAGAAATTTTTTTGCGATTTTTTTTTTCAACTAGAGTATGCTATTCATTATATATGTTAGAAATAATGATTCATGCATTAAAAAAGGTATTAAGATTTTTTTTCTTTTAAACCAAAAATAGAATTTAGAATTAAAATAGAATTTTTAATTTTAAAAGTCGCCAAAAGTAGGATTTTCAACTGAAAGTAATCTAAGATATAAACTCTCAACTGAAATGAATTTTGCCTTAAGGTGTGAGCTTTTGGCTAGAAGTGACCTAGAGTCAAAACTTCCTGGTCCCAGGAATCACCACGGGGAGGTAGATCACACAATCGATTCCCAAAAATTTGTTTGGAAGATTTTGATATCTTCCTTCTTTTTTTTTTTTTTTTTTTTTTTTTTTTTCTAAAGATTTTAGATTTTTTTTTTTTTTAACTATCTTGGAATTTTATAATGTCCGTAAGCTAGGCTACTTACTCCATCTTCTAGCAGGTAACGCTTGTCGTCAAAGGGTGACAAACACTTTTTATTCTGTTTAAGGGTGTACAGTATGTGTGATTGCTGCCCTATTCTTGACTGTTCTTCAAAGGTTGTAGCTTGTCTTTCCAAACATTTCACATAATCTTCATGTTTCAATTTATTTTTAACTATAGATGTTGAGACCCCCTTGGCTCGCTTTTTTTCTTTAAACCTACAAACTGATGAATAGGCACACCATTTAATTCGTCTTTAAATTTCCCCAAGACTTTCTTATTCGTGTTAGAATAAAGGGGGTGTTCTTGGGGGTAATCTGAAAAATCAAATCGCGACCTATTGAGAGACATCTCATTTTGTAGGTTTTCAGTCGTGATGAGATAGGTTAAAGAATCTGTATCCGTGAAAAGCAGAATTGAACGATTTCCAGGATAAATTTGTTTGATAAATTTATAATGGAATTCGTACATGAGCACCTTTGATAGCTCTAGTATCGAAAACCCGACGTAAATAGGCCGGTTCATCAAGATACTGGGCTTCTGCCTTTCAACAGCTACGAGATTCTCATCGAATATCTTGAAATTTTTGAAGTAGGGAGAGGCGACTAGCTTCTCACATCTTCTTTCTTGGTTAGATAACTCTATATTTCGCCTCTTTCTCAGATTTTCGATGCACTTGCCATAAATGCTGTTATTTAGTAATTTGAAGAAATCCTTCTCAAAGGCACTAGTTGCTTGATTGCGTTTTTCCGTGTTAAATTCGATATATTGTTTGAGCCAAGGGGACTGTTGGAACTGGAGAACTCTGTGAATTTTCGTTAGCTTTAACCCCAATTCAATGTATAATTTAACGTTTCTATAATGAAAAATATATTTGACTTTTCTCATCAAGTTGGGGATGAGTTTCGGAGTACCTCTGAACCCCTTCTGTAGAAGATTCTTTGCGTAATCAGACAGCATTTCTTCTTGTACGGTGAGTCTTTGCGGGGCAAGAGGATAGTCGTTATGGTCATCGTGAAGGGATTCAGGGTACTCAAAGTCCACCTCGAAAATGTAACCAGTACTTGAGTCATCTGGTATCTGTAATATGCTTTCTTCTGTGAAGTTGGAGCCATCACACCACTGGAACCCTCCATGGGGCATATACTGGGACATCGCCCAACCGTAAAGATTGTTGGCATCCCAGTACATGATATGGGATGTTTCTTCACTGGGGACGTGATTTGGAACATCTTTATTATTGGCGGTCGCAAACCTGTGGGAGATCTGCGACACACCCCCGCGTACGCCTTCTTCGATAAACAGCAGCATGTCCACATCGGTCAATAATTCCAACTCCACCTCAGTCATTTTCAAACAAGCCTGCCAAGACAAGCCTGGTGAAGTGACGAGGTGGGATGGGTCAATATTATAATATTGACTGCAGAGACGTCTAAAATTTTCGAATACATCAGCTAGTAGAAGCACATCGGTCTTTAAATATAGATCATGATATTCCCCGAGATTGTTTATTCTGAAAGTATTCCATATATTTTTCGCATGTGCATAGTCTGATTCTGTGATATCTTGATTCGATAATGTGTTGTGGAAAGCAGAGGGTGGAGGAAGCTGGGTTTCTTGAAATTTTTTAAACGAATTCATATATTCGTAGGGATAAACACCTTTGCGACATAGTAGTTCAGTTCTTGTATTTTGAGCAAAGTTTTCTCTTAATATATTAAAGTCGCATTGTTTCAGATTTGATGTTAATTTGTCCAAGGAGGCCGGGAGGAAGAGCAGTGAGTCAATGAATGAGAATTGAATAGAGGAATCATATTCTTGTAATTTGAATGTGATGTAGTCTTCTATATTGGCAGCAATCACACTTATTTTCAGCTGTTTAAAGCAACCTAGCTTACGCATTATATGGTGTGCGTCATACTTTTTAAGATTGTGAAACACGACAGGAATCACTTTACTCTGCTTGAAGTTAATATTACAAGAGGGGTGGGCAGCTCCCCTATACTTTGAAGAAATGTGATCGTGATCCCTGACGCGTTCCTTGCCCAATGACTTATGACATATCCAACATTCTGTGGCTTGCTGGAAAGCTTCTTCCTCTTCGTCACTGAGATTCATCGGGGTGATGGTTAATAATTTCGATGTGATTTCCTCTTTGAATTTTAGGATGGCTTTAATAAATTCTTCTGCAGCATTCTCACCACGATACACTTCTATCTTCTTATAGGTGCGTCCGTCAGAGCCCACAATAACGAACGCAAACCCACAAGCCTCGTGACGAGCAGTCTTTACTTGGTAAGATGACTTATTGGAGGGTTCAGTAGTGTGAATGGGTACGAGCAGGGATTCGAAATCTGCATAGATGACGTAGGGCATAGGAGCTTGCAAATGGATTCCTGTAAATGAGAGTATATTTTCACCGGGTTTTGGCATTTTAATTACTTGAGGGGTGTGGTTACTGCAATAGGGCTTGTGATCTTCTAGTAATTCAGGTCTTGTGAATCCGTGTAAGCAGGTATAACAATAATAGGCAGCACTTCTATGACCACTTCGATGCGACATGAATCTTGAAAAGTTCCTTATAAGGGTGTAATGAGTATTCTCACCATCACAAAGAAGAAGTAGGTTAATCACATCCTCATTCGTTTTATTAGATACATATAGGATGTAAATTTCGCCCTCCTCGTACCCGAAAACATTGATTCTTAAATCATTCATTGACTCAATTAGAGGAATCTTCTGATACGGCACGGGATAGGATATGCCATTCATGTTGACTGTATCTTCGAACGGTTTGTACTTGGTTACTCTGTTGGGATTTTCCTTAAAATCTAGGTTTAATTGGTGTGCCAGGACGCACCAGAGAAAACATTTTTGATCTTCGAAGTTTTGTATATTAAGTATGGCTTCTTTACCTTTCAAGTCTTTTGGGAGTTGAAGGTAGCTGCTACCTTTCAAAGGGGAATATTTTCCCATTTTAAGTTCAAGATATGATACTTCCTTGAGAAGCCATCCGGACCCCCTTTGGACAAATTTTTCGAATAAACTGATAATTTTCCGATGTGCTTCTTCTAAATTTTCTTCAATGGAATCATTCGTAAATTGTTCGTAAGTATCTGAGTGGAAATACGTTGAGAGTAGCTCCTGCTCGCCTTCTACAGATATTTTTTCAAGTATAACCTTTATCATCACATGCCACTTGATTGCGTCCCTTTCTGCAACAGCTTCCTCCAGAGCCTCCCTTAATTCTTCACGAGCAGAGTCAAAGAAAACTGTGATGTCATGGTGAGTGTTCTCATCAGAATCAATCGTGACTACTTTAAAAACATTTAAGGCTGTAGTTTCTTTTCGAGGTCTTGTACTGGATCGTGTGGTTGTCCTGGGTCGCTTTGCCGAGATGTATTCAGAAGTGCTGCTATGCTGCGTGCGGATATGCTGATTTAAATTTTCTTTTCTTGGGAATTTTCCTCCGCATTCAGGGCATCTATATTGGGGGTTTTCATGTGATATTAAATGCCGTTTTAAGTTGTCAGCCCGGGTGAACATTTCTTGACAAATATCACACTTAAAACAGCTTTCATCTTCTGAATGGAACTTCTTGTGTCGCAGAAAATTGTCGATTCTGGTGAATGTTGATTGACAAATTTCGCAGGTGAATAGACTGTCAGATGATTTTGTGTGGGTAGCACGATGACGTCTCAAACTGAACGCATTGGAGAAAGATTTTTGGCACACATCGCAAGTGTGAACGTCCTGAAAAGAAGAAAAAACCCTCATTTAAAATTTTATTTAATTTTTTCTAAAAAGAAAATCCCTTATTTTTTTTAAAAAAAGAAAACCCTTCATTAAGCTTTATTAATCAAAACATAAAGTTAAACAGAAAATTTAATTCAAACCCACCCTAATTTTTAAATGATACTATTAAAAAAAAAAAAACTCTCTAAAACTATTTAATCTTTCTCGAGGACTAACATTAAAAAAAAAAGACATAAAAAATATATTTAAAGAATTACCTTAGGGGACTCCACGTTTGATGGTCCTGCGATGGAAGGGCGAGCATTAGACGGGCCTGCGACTGAGACAGAAGGGTTCATATTTGATGCACCTTCTCTTTGTTTTGTGTGAATCAGTTGGTGTCGCTTTAAATTGTCCTTACGTGAAAACGATTTTTGACACAATTCACATACATGCTGATCCTGAAAAGAAATACATACCCTAGCTTTATAAACATGTCTATTAAAAAAAGGTAATATCAAGATTTAAACTTTAAGAATTAAACTTTATCAACATTTAAACTTTGAGCTTTAAGAATTGAACTTTGAGATATCAAGAATTAAACTTTGCGTTATCAAGAATTAAACTTTACGTTATCAAGAATTAAACTTTATCTTATTAAGATTTAAACTTTGAGCGTTAAGAATTAAACTTTACGTTATCAAGATTTAAACTTTATCTTTTCAAGTTTGAAATAGGCAATTTTATAACAACTTATAATTATTATATACTAAAGAAAACATACCTTAGGAACATCAGAATGGGGTTTTGCCGTGGTTGCTTGAACCATACTGGGCAGGTTACGCTAAAAAAAAAAGAATATCCCCTATAAGCTTTTACTAAAAAAAAATTTAATTTAAACTTCAGTTTGTATTATAAAGTTTTAAAAAATACCTTCAGAGACTCCATCATTTGATTTTTTTTCTCTCTCTCACTTCTATACATCTTCTCAACTTGGTCGATAAGATTTGTTTGGTTAGACGTGAGGGAAAAATCCATGTCCCACTTTAAAAGAAAATAATCGTTTACAATCTACATTTATTAAAATTTTTACACACTAATAATAATAAATAATAATAGTAATAATATATCAGAGAAGACTCTTGCGTTGAAGTTGCTGGGGATTTTTCAGCCATTTCCTTCAGAACTCTTATTTCTATCGCGTCGATTTTTCTGGGACTGATGTTTAAATCAGTTTCCCACTAAATTAGAAAACATAAATTATTTTTCGAAAAGGATTCATCACTAACATGTTATAAAAAAATTTCATATAGAATAGTGCTAGAGAATAATGACTTTGTTTATAGTTTAAATTAAGTTAAAATTTCATTCACTAAAATAACTATACATTTAGCACACATACAGATATTAATAGCGAGATCAAAACAGAAAAGTAATATCTTTCTAAAAGAACAATTTTTTCTAAATAGAAGTTTTTCAAGAAAATTAGTATCACAATAGATAGGTATTTGAATAGATTCATTTAGAGAGTTTCAAAAATAAATCGTTTAGCAACCAAATAACATATGGAAAACTCTTAGGTTAAAATCATTTAGAAAGGAAAATAATCTTATAAAAAAATAGAGAATGATACTAAACAGTTTTTCAACTTACTTGAGTTTGAATTTTTGAATTCATCGTTTATTACTTTTTCAAAAAGATTAATAAAGTAAAATTGCTCGGAGCACTAATTATAGCGTACAGTCTCTAGGACAACTACTATAAGAATGAACCCACCTCAGCGCGCTTATCTATTTAATCAGATAAGCGAGTCTTATCAGATCTATGACCTCATCGGTTTTTCCCAAGTATGACGTCATGGGATTTCCCACAATGAGTCATTACAAGATATCGCTACTAATTAATGAAGATTGTTTAATTAGAATACTTAACGAGTTAAAAGAAAAAATGTGAATACTGTTTTAAATATTCAAGTAAAAACTTCAAATAAAAAGGATCTATTTTAAATATAATATTCATGGCTGACATTATAAACTAACTTTGCATTATTCTAATGAAGGTCCACACATTGGATTAAAAATTTGTAATAATAAGAAAAACTGTTTCAAATAACTTTTTCCCTACTACATATAAATTTTATAATAAACACATTTACTTGTGAGAAGTATTAAAATGTATATAAAGTTCTTTTTAAAACTAACAATTTAAAAATATAGAGTCCTAAAAAGTTTTCCATATGAATAATATCATTTCACAAAACTTTTAAAAAATATTGAGAGATATTTCCACAGAATAAAATCATTTCGATATATATTTCCAAATTATTTAGAACTAATACATTATACTGGTATGAAAATAAATTACAAGTAGCATTATTAAGATATATACACTACTAAGGTGAAATATTTTAAATATACATTAAAAATAGTTTAAATAGGTATTAAAAATAGTTACCCTTAATAAAATCATTGCTATACTTAATCAATCTTATATTTCAAAAAATTATACTCCTGTCTCGTAAATAAAACCTTCATAATTTTAGAATATACGGCCCCTTCATAAAATTTGAAAATAGATTTTGTCATGCTTTAGGCAAAGTAAAATATAGTCCTCGGGTAAAAATTATTCATAATAAATGTATATAACCCCTTCATAAAATTTGAAAATAGATTTTGTCATGCATTACAGTAAAATATACCCCTCGGGTAAAAATTATTCATGCTTTATACTATGTAAAATATCACAGCTTAGAATAGTAATTTTAGAATATACAAAACCCCTTCATAAAATTTTAAAATAGATTTTGTCATGCATTATAGCAAAATATATGAATAATCACATTTTAGAATATACGGATCCCCTTAATAAAAATTTGAAAAATAGATTTTATCATGTTTTACAGTAAAATATACCAATAAATAATGATCACAGCTTAGAATAGTAATTTTAGAATATACAGAACCCTTCATAAAATCTTAGTTTAGTTAAGTAACTCTATTTAATATACCCCTCGGGTAAAAATCATTCCTGTTTTAGGCTAAGTCATTTCACAAATTATTTAATAAATTTGCTGAATTAAAATCAGTTTTGAAAGTACATTATATAATAAAAAAATATATATTAAAATTCACTTACTTCATCATCATCAAAGTTTAAAGACATTTGCTGTTGGTTAGATGAATCCATATTATCAGTTCAGAAACTCAAACACACGCACACAAGTAGAAAAATAAATCCAAGAGCTAAGGTTTGTAATGCTACAAGAAACGAAATCTAGAACAGACTAAAGTTTACCCCGAAAGATCTTGCTAATATACAACGCATATGATTCATAGATAAGAGGATCTGATAAGGGCGAAGCCGATTAGTGGTAGATAGATATGAATCATTCATAGGAAAACCCCTTAGCGATTACTCATGACAGATACGTTGTAATAAGAAATTTTAACTCATGAGCAAATAACCTTATTTAATTTTCCTAAATAATATTAATTTATTTTAATTGTAGAACTTAGACTTTTTTTGTGATTTTTTTTTTTTTTTTTTTTTTTCACATAAAATATTTCCCTTTGTAAAGTTTCAATCAAGTGAAGAATGTTTCAGTGCTTTTTTAACCGATACTATTTTAAGATAGTTCTTAACGCGAAAAATTCTAACACATTTGTGAACAAATATTAAATTTAAAAATGCATCAGAAAATATGTTTTTTTTTTTAGAACAATTTTAAAACATTTTTTCTTAGTTCAAAACTACTTTTCATGACTGTTTTCTACATATCTCAAATCTGAAAAAAAGAAACACTTAAAGATATGAAATAATCACATAGAAATTATTTAGGGAAAAAAAATATTTTTATTCAAGCAAATGTTACAAACATTTTGTAGTTTTAAAAGACTTCATGGGAATTTACAAACACAGTTTCTAAATAGTTTACATAAAAGTTTGAATTCAAAGTATCAAAAAATGCAGGTGTATAGTGACAAAGACAGTTTGCTGTGAGATTCTTCACAAACTGATAGACATTAAAGTTTAATAATGCACTATCTCTATACAGAACAAATTTTTCTCTTAATGAAGTATTTAAGCAGTCATGGTCTAATTGCGATAACTGGCTAATGGTACAGGCATAACAAGTATATACTTGATTAAGAGATCTTTCTAATTCTTGGTCAAAACAAGAAAGAAAATGCTTCTTCGCACTATCCTCATTAGTGTGTGTCTGAATACACTTTTTTGATTTTCGTAATACAGACATAGGAATCGCTTTTACAAGAAGCATATCAATCATGCAGTCGGTAATTTCAGGAATTGCTTCACGTAATTTTAAAAATTGATCTATAGATAAACGTATTCCTTCTGGTTTAAAATGAAAGCTATGTTGGTTTGCCTTGAAAATCTGTTGTAATATGCAATGTCCTTCATCGGAAAATGCTGTTAAAAGTTGATTATTGGACACGTAACTGTCTTTCACAGGATAAAAGTTGAACTTGATCATATTTTGTTGGAAATGATCAAACGTTAAAGGTGTCATTACGATCCCATTTTTGGTTGGGAACAATTCTCCGCGTGCACCTTCTTTAAAAATTCTTATATGCATTTTCAAATTACAGTTTTTATCCATTTCAATTTGAGCACAGGTACTCCATTCAAGATTCCAAGGAATTGAGAAATATCCATCTGATTCATGAAATGTATGTGTAGACAGTTTCTCTTCAGGTCTGTTTAATGGTGAAACATGTTTAGACGTGGTAGGTGTAGAATAGTCAGCAAACAAGTCTAAATTCAGTTCAGGATCATTCATCAAGTCCAGTCTTGGCTTTTTCAAATCAAGAGGATGAACTATTAAATGTCGAAAAGTGAGGCTAATTCGAACGTCTTTAATAGCAGGATCTGCTCCGATGCCGTGTGTGAATAATTCGTTGGTAGGTGGCAACATGTTGTAGAAGGATCCATGTTCTAGCTTGATAAATGTCGAGGGTACACTAGGTCTCTTGAATTCAATAGTTCTTTGAGCACCAAAACTGAGTACTGTGATAGGGAACACAGCATTTAAGCTGGATTCATTATCTTTGTGGTGACTGATATAGGTAGTTCCATCCTGGTACAAATTAAGTAGCACATAGTTAAAAGTACAGGCTGTTTCTCTTTCCACTTTATCACGAAGTTCAATCATAAGTGAAGTCCAAGGTTTGGAGGGCACACTTGTTCCACTGAAGGCATAGCTGGTATTGGGATCTCCATAAGCTAAAACCAATCGCTTAGGTTTTACATCCTTTCCTCGCAAATGAAAAGTAGGTCTGTAGAATGGTAATGTTTTTAACTCCGTCAAATAACGATCAGCATGGGCTTTCTCTATAAAGTCACTTATATATTGGACGTTCAAGCCATTATCCGAAAAGATGATTGAAGACATTTTTACACGTTGAAAATCACTGAGCAAGCAAGTCAAGGAATATTCACGAACTAAGCAGGAACACCGAGGCAGGAACAGCTAAGCAATGATTCCTCACGATATGTTCGACCTTATATAGGAGTTGTTATCTGATAATCTTATCACTGATTAGATAAGCTCGCGCATGCGTAGCGATATCCCAGGTGATGTCATGAAGGCACAGGATAGGATGATCTCACTTGTGGGGATTCCCCATTAGATAAGATGAACAGTTTAAGCAGTGGTCAGTACAAGGCATGTTTTGTTCAATCTGGTGTGTAAGTATTTTTTTTCATTCATTTGTATTGTCATTCAGTTTATTATACTTTAATCAAGTTTATTGCCTGTATTTTAAACATGTATTTTATAGAAATAATGACACAGATGTAAAATCAAGATAGTTTATTCAAACAATACGCTTTTAAAAGTTTGTACATTCAGGTTACATAAAAAGTGATCGCTAACAAAATCCACTTTCTTTAAAAACATGGACAGTACATCATCAAAATTAACCAGCATTAAAATTATATCTCCAACCTGTTTAAATTTTTCACGGTTGTTAAATGTAAAACACGAATGCAGGCTAACACTTGGATGTCTAAAAACACATCCCGTACATTGATAAATTTCATTAAATATACTTATAATATTATTCTCGATGTAGAAAATTAGTTTAGACCATAACACAAATTCATTTTCTTGTGTCATTGTAGCCTGTTTACATTTTTTCTTTAATAAGTTAGGTAAATGTTTTTCATATTGGTGATGAATCAATTTCTTATTCAGTTTATAGGTTTTTTCTTTTAATTGTTCTAATTGATAATTGTTTAATTTGATATGAGAATCGTTCGTTAAACTTTTAAGACACATAACAGAATTATCCTCATTTAAAACTAACATTTTGTTATTGCTAACGAAGGAGGAACTTTTGTATCTTAAATTAAAGGCAACGATTTTATATTGGAACTCATACCAAGTCTGGATGTCCATAGTAATTCCATTCTGGGTGGGAATTCCTTCAGACGTAAATTCCCTTATGTGGATAGAATAATCATAATTCTGTAACTCGAACCCTAAAAAGATTGAGTTTCCAAGTTCTTTCCAAAATACAAATGAGTCATCATTCGAAGCATGAGCAGTTGATTCTTGTAGTGGTTCTTGAATGGGTTCTTGCAAAGATTCTTGAATAAGTTCATGGGATGTCGTTGGGGTAGAAGGTTTTGCAAAGTTAAAGTCAATGAAAAATTCATTCAATATATCCTTGGTGGGCTCACAACAGGTGTCCGGAAAAGAGGTTGTTTCATCAATGTAGACAAGGCCTTCAGTGCTTTCAATTCTTGATACCAAAGGTGAATCTACACAAGAACGTTTATTAGGAGAAAGCACTTGTTCGTGATTTCTTTTTGCCATGATACTTGGTTACAATCTTCTTTAAAGTTTATACGGAATTAGCTGAGGTGTCTGGATCCATTGCTTATATAGGTTAAAAAATCAGTCTCAGTTACAGTTAAAAGGCTTAACCCAATCATATAACTCGAAAAATAGATGACGTCATAAGTTACTTTGTTTGCTCATAGGAATTGCATACTTGTTGCAATAAATTACAAAGTCGATTAATCAGTATTCTACGCTGTTCATCTTTTTGCTGTTTGGAAGACCCGGTCGTTTTCTTCGGTTTGGAAGTGTTATGAATCTTCTTGTGTTTATACAAATCACAATATCGTGGAAACACCATATTGCACAGCTTACAATTATATGTCCTTGAATGAGTCTTAGCATGATTTCGTAAATCATATTTCCAAATGAAGGTTTCTCCGCAAACACCACAGGTAAGAACTTTTTCATCTGAGTGATGAGTCATATGCCTATTAAATGCAAATTTTGTAGAATAGCCTTTCTTGCAAAGTTCACAAAAATGGGGTAACTTGATCTCTCCTGACGATGACGGTTTCACTTCAATACTCGAAACAGGTTCCTCTTTGGGGGTAATGTCCATCGTTAGAGGTTCTTCTTTGGGTATCAGGAAGGATATTTGATTTTCTACACTAGACATTTTTTTAAACCGAGTTCCACTTAAATCATACAACCTTACACATCAACGACAATGTAATGAACAGGATTCACATCAATTTATACCAATCTAGGGGGCGCGCATGATTATAAAAACTCCTGTGTGATTGGTTCGTGAATAAATAGTTATCATTGGTTAATAATCTACAAAAATAATTCGCACACTAAAAACGTATGACCTGCACATATGGTGATATCACAGACCTCTTCTTTTAAAATACTTTCTGAGACATGAAATCATAGCACAATGGTTAAGATAACGCAAATCAGTGTGCTATGATTTCATTTTGTGAGGGTTCGATCCTCAGCCAGACTTTTCGTAAAAGTACTAAATTCAAACGATAGATGGCAGCACCAAAAATGTATTGTTATTTTCCATTCAACTCTAAAATTCTACCCGCTATTATATACTCTAGTTAAAAAAAAAAAAAAAAAAAAAATGCTTCGAAAAATTTCTAAGTCTCGCAATTAAAATTAATTAAATTTCTAATTCGCTAAAATAAATCCATTGAAACACACCTCGTACTCTAAGAGGAAATTATCCGCGAAAAAAAAAAAGATTGCTTCGAAAAATTTCTAAGTTCCCTAATTAAAATTAATTAACACTAATCCTTAATTAATCCCCTTATCTTATGTGGTGGAGGTGGGCACTTCGGGAGGAGGAGGGCACTTCGGGAGGAGGAGAGCACTTCGTGAGGAGGAGAGCACTTCGTGAGGAGGAGGAGGAGGAGGAGGAGGAGGAGGAGCCCTCCTCCCTCCTCGCACCTCACACCTCCTCCTGAGGTCGGATCCCCATTTTCTATTTACTATGGAACGTTTATATTTTATTAGTTTATCATATTTTTACACTTTTATAGTAAATTTGTCTTTAGAAAAAATGTTTTTTGTATATACAGGGTACGTGAAAATCATTGTAACATGTAATACTAACTTTAATTATAATAAAGTATTAGTGATTAATTTTCTGGTTGCGATTGTATTTTATCCATCAATATAAACCTAACCTTTTTATATAGAATAACTCAAAATTTAAATTTTTGAAGTCATATTCTAATTTATTTTAAAAATTTGGATACATATATATATATATATATATATATATGATTATCTGCGCAGTTTTATGACTAATGGAACTAAATTTCGAACACCATCATGTTATAATATTTTTTCTATATTAAAACAATTTAATCTGGATCTTGACCTTTTTATATATAAAATTTCAATAGATTATAATAAACCCATTGAATTTTTTAAAGAATGGAAATTAAATGTATTAAGTAATTTAAATGTTGAACTTTTCAGAAATATGGAAAATTTTAATTTTAATGTTAAACAACTAAATAGTGAAATAAAGAATTTACAAAACAAATTTATTATTACTTATGTTGATAAATCACCAAACAACTATGCTTTCATCTGCAAAAAATATTATTCACAGCTAATATCTAATGCAATAAATACAAGTTTAAATTTTAAAAAAACTAATCTTAATACAATTATTAATAATCGACATATATTTCAATATTATAAATTGCTAAAAATTAAAAATTACAACTTTAATTATCCATACATTGTTGTTATACCTAAATTTCATAAAACTCCTATAAAATTTAGAACTGTAACTATAGGCTGTAATACGTATAATAATAATGCAAGTAAATTTCTATTAACTATTCTCACTAAATTGTTTGAACTTACAAAACTAAAAGATAATTTGTTTAGCATAAAAAATAGTTTTCAACTTGTCAATAATATAAAAAATTTAAATAACATAACTTACATGAAGACGTTTGACTTTAATGACTTATTTAATAATATTGATATCAAGGATATGTTCAGGATTGTCAATTTATTATACAAAGAATACAAGGATTCCATAAAATTAAAAAATAACATTTCTTTAAATTACTTTAAAACTTTAACTAGATTTATTCTACATCATAATTATATTGTTTTTAATGAGAATATATATATTCAATGCTGTGGATTACCACAGGGTGGTATTGTTTCTTCAATTCTTGCAGAATTATATTTATATTATTATGAACGTAATTCACATATTGCTAATTGTAAAATGTACCGTTATATAGATGATATAATTGTCTTCTATTTTAATAATAATTCAAATTATTTACTACCAATAAAATATCATAAAAATTTAAATTATAGTTTCAACCTTATGGTAAATAATGAAATTAATTTTCTTGATCTTAAGATAATTCTTAAAGATAATAAAATTTTGTTTGACATTTATGACAAAAGAAATGATTTTACATTTAAAGTTAACTTATTTACTAATTATAAGTCTTGTATACATAAATCAGTATTTGTAAATATTTTACTAAATTTTGCACATAGAATAAACAATCTTTGTTCTAATAATTTTAAAACTCAAAATTTAAAACTTATTCTTCAACATGCAGTAGAATATGGCTATCCCTTTTATTTAGTTAAGTCAATTTTACGAATATAAATTTTGCTTTCATTGGGGTTTATATGTTTGCACATTCTATCTGTTAAAACACTTACATTTTGTTTACTGATATATTTGGCTAAAGAATGAATTCCTTTATGTGAGAGCTGAGTGGGAATATTTTGGTTAAATATCTTTTATTAATTAAAAAATTTAAATAGTAAATTCTAATTTTTTTTCTTTTCTAGGGAGAGAACTTTAAATATAATATTGTTCCAATAAGTGCGTTGCCATATTGGAGATTTAATGTTTTTTTTTTTTTTTTTTTTTTTTTCCCTTGCCAGGTAGAGAACATTTAACAATTTAGTTAAATGCGTTTTTATTTTTTATTTTTTTATTTTTTATTTTTTGCAAGATATTAGATTCAATACGTGAGGTTAACATATTGGAAATGTTTGGTTATTTTTAGCTATCAGTGTGTGAAATCTAATTTTATTTTTCAGAATAAATAATATTTAGCAAGATGTTAGTTCCATTAAGTGCGTGTAGCCATTTTGGTATTTCTTTTAAACTTGCATTGTTATTTATAAAATGAAAATCTAATTTTATTTTTCAGGGTTAATAAAATTTTGCAAGATGTTAGTTCCAATAAGTGCATGTAGTCATATTGGTAAATCTTTTAAGCTTGCATATAATTATTTATAAAATGAAAATTTAATTTGACTTCTACAATAATATTTTAGATTTTATGGGTTTATTTATGTTTTGAAATTATTTAAATGTTGACATATGTAAAAATAAATAGATAAAATAATTTTATACTGGAAAATTTACTTAATCAAAATAATTAATAGTTATTTAGATATTGTTTTAATCTTTAACTAGATGGCAGCACCATATAATGATTTTAAAAAAACTATTACTATTATTCTTTAGTTATTGTTTATTATAAAACCAGATGGCAGCACCATATATATTTTCACAATTTTTTTTTCTCTTTTAACTGAAAACTTGGAATACAAGTGAAATTTTTAAATATTCCAATAATATAATATATATATTAAAATTATTTAAGTCAAAAAATATTTTTAGTAAATGAATTTATAGTTTTTATATTATTTTTTTGTATTTTTATATTTTAAATTAGAAATAGTTAAAATCACAATGGTTAAATTAATAACTGCTACTTTTAGAAAATTAACTGTAATTTTAACTTGTACGTTTGAATTCACTTATTCACTTTACCATGTGCTTAGCACAAAACATTTTTGGCTTCGGATTCTGGACAAATTTATGTTGTAATGTATAGATTTTCTTTGTCTTCCTTTGTATTTATTTGTTTATAAATGGATTTATTTTCTTCCGTTTGATTTGTAGTGTTCTATTTTCAAAGGTATCCTTTTTTTTTTTTTTTTTTTTTTTTTCAATTTCTTTCCAATGATTGTTAGGGCTTGGAATTGTCACAAAATTTTGGCTTTAAGCTTGTGACAGTTACAGAAAACAATCATTCTTTGCTTATAATGTGGTTTCCCAGCCCTTGAAAAAGTAAATTACATTATAAGCTTGCATTTGTGTTTTTTTTTTTTTTTTACTTATGTTTCACTTTTTGAATAAATACTTCATTTGTTAGGACTATGTTTTATAATGTGTAATTTGACATAGCTATTTGGGGTAATAATTTCATTGCATTTGGTCAGTTATTTCTGTTTCAATGGTTAATTTTTGCAATAAGTTTTTATATATATATATATATATATATATATATATATATATAAATTATTAGATTATTACGTCTTTTCTTCATGCGTCTTTGAAAGTTCTGAAATCGATTTTAAATTACATTATATTTCATTGGAAAAGAAAACTGTACCAACTTTAAAAGATCTCTTTTTAAGTATTTTTACACCTTAATCTTTTCTAAAATGGAAATTCTCCATTCACGCTTTTGCAGAGTAAATCAATAATGTATTGAAATCAAGTATTTAATAAACACATATATTATTTATTTAATTTCAGCAAAATATTACAAATATCATATTATATTTACATAAATGAATATATATATATTTGCATATTTGATGATGAAATCGAAGGTTATTCACCAAATGATGCAAAATTGTCGTCGTAATAGTTGTCATCACTATCCGATTCTATTTGACTTTGATGGGGTGTAGTACTCAAATGTTCAACAGGAGTAATTAGTGCTGAAGCCTTTAAAAATTACCAGATTTTCATATAAGATAAAAGTGGATCTTAATTGAGCAGTTACCAGTTTAGAATATCCGCGTTACACGAATTCTCTTAAACTTCGACTCTCTAGATATCCTTTACAATCGTAATTCTTACGGGCCAGCAGTATCTACGCGTGGGAGACGTTAGATTTTGTTTCTTTCTTTGAGCGAACAACAATTTGAAAAAGTACAAATGAATTCCAAAAAATGTTTCCATCAAAATTGACATCAATTTTTATCTTTTTTTTCTATTCTCTTTGTTCAAAGCCCTCACATCCCCACTTTCAATTTACACAGAGTTCGCCATCATTCATTGTCTCCGAAACTTCTTCCAAATAGTGCAAGAAGCGTGTAATGGTGTGGTCTAATAAACGTTGCAACTGAACTTCGTTAGTAACTTTGTAGGAGTAGGAGTCCTTATTTCGGGAATAGATATTTCCATTTGTAGCGAATTATAGGACGGATGTGTTTTCTTATGTGAATGTCTGACTATTTTATAATGCATTTTAAAGATATTTGCTTCAACAAACATTGATAAAACCTGAACAGACGAGAGATTCCAATAATTTTTTCATGAGAATTATACTGAATATATACTAATATAGCTAAAATAAACACCTGTTTATTTTAGCTGCAAGATATAGAGTACATGTTATTTCTTGAACTTCTGTAAAAGCACTCCTGTGTCCAGTAACATACTATTGCGATTGGGTAGCATGAGAAAAGATTTCAAGATTTGCTTTCTGTGTACTTCTAAGATTTTTCTTCTTTGTTTCTTTGACTACAAATCACAGAAAAATTTCTGAGGCTAACCTGAATGTATTCATGGCAATTGGAATAATCCCTGCGATCAAAATGAACTTTTTTCCCAGAAAAAATGTTTAAATCATCCGTTATCTCATGCTTTTTCTTTTCTTAATAATTATCTTTGTTGAGAAGGGAATCCTCGAGAAATTAAAATTTCTTATCTAAATTTTCCAAATGCTGGTTATTCATAAGGTTGAAGAGGATTTATTTTAATATAATTTTCATTCCAGATATAAATTTATTAATCAAATATACAAATTTAAACTCTTTTACTTCTGCAGATGACAATTTTTGGTTAAATTTGCAATTTAGCTATGGTAGAATACATTTTATAAAAGGAGGTAAATGAAAACATCATCATTTACAGAAACATACACATTTGCGTTTGAAGGAAACTCTTCTAAATTTGTTTTCAAAGTTATTAACTACATATCTTGGACTCTCAATTCATGTGAAAAATATCATCGGATCTCATCCGTAAGGTTAACTAATATTTAAATTAACAATATTTTTTTTCAAACTATACGGTACATTTATCATATATTTTAATTAAGTAAATATAAACATATTCATGTAAAATATAAACATACCTACCTGGTCTTTCATAATCCGTAACTATTTCATAGTAAAAAATCAAACTGAAATGAGCAGTCACAAAATTGTAGTTGAGAGCTCAGTTTGAACTTGCTTAGCACTAATTTGCTTGCACGTGCAAAAATTTTATAACTGTACTGAGATCCCCCAACTATTTACCTTTACAGTTAGCTGCATATTTTGCTCCTCAACTGTATTTTGAAAAATTGACTTTTGGCCGGCTAAATCTGACAAATGCCCCACTGTGCGTCGGTTAGAAGATAAATATCGTTATAAATCGGTTAGATTCTATAGAGTCCCTATAGAGTCTCCAAAATAATGGATGGCATTCATAAGAGCTTTCTCACTATCAGCTTGTACGCCGGATATTTAACACATATCCAATTTCAATATTGCTCATTATATTTGAAAATACTATACAGATGGAAATTTAGCATAAATTTAGTTAAAAGTTATGACCGAAAGGGGCAATGGAAACATTTATGCTGCAAATACGACGATAGCAAGGAAATTAAATACAAATGTCGTTCTAGTAAAAGTGCTTTTAATGTCGCATGATCATTCACGTGAAAGTAAAATAATATACACTAAATATCTGTTAATGTAGATTGCTTGCTGTCGCGTTGTAACAGAACAAATGTGGTCTTAAAGTAGAGGGTAGACGTCTAAAAAATAGGATAACGTATAGTGCCTTAGAAAACATTAGCTTCATGTACTTTAATTGAAACGTTATGCTCACTCAAGAAAATCGACACTAAAATAAAATTATTGAACCGGTCTTAACCTTAGTACTGACAAAATGAAAAATCGTTGTAAATGACATCATTTAGATACAGTAAAATATTTCGATGTTATAAATGACTTTTTTTTAAATGAAAAAAATTTAAACGGTGGAAGCATTCTGACTTTCTGCGATTAAAGCCCTATATTATCTAACATGTATCAACATAGAAAATGTTTATTGCGGCAATAAAATTTCACTGAAATCATTAATGATTTTAGGCTGAGGGAAATAAAAAAACTAGCTAATATATTTCGTTTAACGAAAATAATATTTTCTAACTTATTTTATCGAAGCGCAGCGAGCCGAAGGCGAGCGAACCTGTATCCACTCCAATCTGACAATGAAATGAACACAATTTCTCGGCATTGGCTCGATCGATTACAGGCAACTTACCACAAACATAGATCTTAGTAAGACAGAGGTAATAATGTGGCCCAATTTTTGAAATTTGATCTGTGGTCTGAGTAATAAAAGATCGAAATTATAATCTAAACCGTATGGGAAATCCTGTGTCTCCGGCATATACCATACGTATTCATCTATCACAAGGACTTACACTACATAAAGCAGTTGTGAACATAGGTGAAACCTCACTTGGACTAACATATTTTGGCTGCTCACGTGTAAGGAAACTGACTGATTTGTTATTTGGGGTTATTGATCGTTTGCTGAAAATTAACTCTGAGAAGTCATGGATTCTAAAATGCTTAGAGTTACAGCGTCTTTTAAATTTACAATAAACTTTGTGTGACATTTTGCGAAATAAAATTTCACGAATTTAATAGCGTACTACATAATGTGTTGTAACAATCCATTGAGTGGTATTTTAGTTTTTTACTTTTTTTTATGCACATATTTTATTTTGAATTCTGTATTTTCTTAAAAGCTACTTACAGCTGTGCTTACGATAAGTTCTCTGAATTTTATACACACAAGCTAACCATGCTGCACTTCAACTACGTATATTTAATTTAGCCTAGTAAATATCAGTGCATCTTCCACTCATAAGCTCAAAAATTAAAATGAAAATGTCTATATCAAATAATTTTGCCTAACAACATTTAACGCGACAGCATATTAAACTTGTACACTTACACTACTCCTCCCTCTGGTGGAGCTGGAACTATTCCAAGTCATACGTATTTCTGATAGAGAAATGACAGTCAGTATTTTTTTAATATAAATTTTATTTTGTGAAATAGCCTTTTACCTGTATCATCTGCATTTTTGAGATTCGAATCCAAGATTCCCGGGTTCGAAAGTCGCACTGTTACGTTTGTTCCGCGGAGTAACGATCATTACTTATCCTCCTCGCTCTTCATTTACATTTTTCTCCTTTACTTCCGTATCACTAACTTCGTAGTCTTTTTTAAATACCATGTTTCTGATTTACTACTGTGTTTTCACATTAATAAAAAAAAAAGTCGAATTTATACAGTTAGAGGAAATACGGTTTGCAAGAAACTAATTCTAACGAAAAAGGATTTTTCGTTTTTAATACGATAAGAAAAAAAAAATAAGTTAAATACTTGTTGAGATTTTTATGTGATAAACAACGTTGATGTAAAATGAAATGTATCCTGTTAAACAGTAACTCTGTTTTATTTGAATTAGAATTGAAAGTTGAGAATATATTCAGATCCTTTATCATTATCTGTTAACTTAATCAATTACATTCTTCTGGAATCAACTGTAAATCTACTCGGAGCAATCTTGATCAAATAGTGTGCAAGTCTGATCAAACAGTGTGCAAATCGAAATTTCAGGGTGAATAGTTATCTCAAAAGTATGTGTTTCATATCTTCACTCAGCGGCCGCAGCCAACAAAAAACATATTCCACCAATCTCTGTTGATTTTCAGCCTACCTTGATCATACTGCAGCTCGCCAATTGTTGAAAACCAGCCTAACTTGATCATGTGCCAACCAATAGGAGGTGGAATCGCAGCCCGTCTCATTCGTTGTCTGCGTCTCAACACAATTTAAAGCAGAAAAATATGCATGAGAGTCAATAAAATTTATTCCAACTGTAGTTAGAGCCTTATAATAATAATAATTTAAAAAAAACTGTTATTACAATATTTAAAATATTTCTGATTCTACATAAATTATTTACAAAATGATACAATTAATACAAAAACTGCTTTATTGTAAGAATTGCTTTTATTGACTACGCAGTAAATAATGGAATTATTTCAAAATTTTGAAAGACAATGGGAAATTAAGAATTGGAAAAACATGTTCAAGTTACAATTAAAATTATACTTGTCTCAGTACAACATAGGCAGATAAAACAACGTTTTAAGAACAAAATTTTTTTCACTAATTGCAGACTAGCATTCAGCGTATATTAGAACACAGAATGATCGAATTTTGCCCATATAGGTATATAAGAGAAGAAGCGGACGCGAGAGATTTATTGAACAATAGAATTTTAGGAAATCCCAGGGAACAGACAATAGGAAATTGCATAGGGTGAAGAACTGGCAATGTGCAAAAATCGTAGTAAAATGTCGAAAAGTTTTTTTTTTTCTAGAATACTAAGCGAGTGGGGCCCAGATACCTTCTACAGCGTACAGCCCTCTCTTCGCTTGGGGTCCAAAAAGTGCATTTTACACGCAAGCAAAAATATAAATAAAATACTTTAATGAACAGAAGAAAGTTTTTTCAACTAGATAAATCATATTCAATGATAGGAGTACCATAGTTGAGATTTATTCCAACAGAGCGAAAAATGCCGGGACCAAGACTCGAACCTGGGTACTAGCACGGTACCTTGGCACAGCAAAAATACTTTATTTTAAACTATACGAAAATAACTACTAATAAGAATATAAACAAGTGGGTAAGTGTGATCGAAGATAGCACAAAGGGTTTCGTTTAATATTCCTTTCAAAACACTTTATCCTTTCTTTAATAAATCCAATTAAATTTCCTTTTCAATTAAAAAAAACGTTTTTTATAAAGTAATAAAATTGATAAATTGAGGAGGAAATCCCATAGGATTATATGGGATTTCCTCCTCAGTTTATCAATTATTGCTGTAACTTTTGAGTTTTCACGATATTTCACTAGTCTTTTTATATGAGTTGCCCTATAGTATTGACTATCAAATCATGACAAAAAAAATTTGCTGTAGTTCGCGCATGCGTAGTTAAAATTTATTTCATACAAATACCCATATCTCATCAAATATTCAATATATTAATATTTTAATTACAGTATACTATTTCTACGATTTTTTGTCAAGTTTTGGAAAGCGGTGTTAAATTCGGCTGAAAACTCTGCATGCAATAATAATAATAAAACCTTTTGAATTTTTCACAGAAACGTTAACATCTTCACAAATATACGTGCTATGCTCACACAAATGCACACAAATGTTGAACAGGACCAACATAGTCATTTGCTACATTGGCAGACCATTGTTAGTATTTTCTGTTACTTGGGTGATCGAAAATATTATTTTATTATTAAAATTATTATTGCCCCCCCCCCCCCCCGCCCTTGATTGTCCTCGTGACAAAATCTTCACTGAAAAACATGAAGTCAAACATGTTCTTTACATCCCTAAAGTTCAAGGGCATTTCGGGTATTTCCTCACGAGTTTCAGTAGATATTCGACGAATCGTCTGAAATTGGTCACTGCCCCTTAATTTCTGGACACCAGTGTATAAACAATTGGTGTAAATTAGATAGATATGTGTTAATATTTATAAAGATACTGCTACAGTCTTATCACTAAAAAGTTTTTTTATGCATAATATTATGTTCTAAACAATTTCATTTCTGCCTCTCATAAAGTTTATAACTTTTTAACTGTTTCCTCTTTGCTTTGCTCTCAGTTATGCGCCGACATTGTCAAAAATACATCTCATAATTTTGCATAAGTGAAAGTTAAAATTAGTGGAAACATCAATGACAAATTAATATCTTAAGCAAATACATACGAGTATATAAAGTGTAAAAATGTAGAAATATGTATTTATATTTTTAAATTTCTACTGAAGTAATAATAATTGCAAGATGAAAATAGCTATTTTTTTTTCTAAGAATGGGTTACTATTACTCTCTTCAATCAGTATATTTTAAATACTTTTCGATCAAGTTAAAAGCTAAATATTAAGCATTTTGAAACTCTATATGCAAACTTACTATATTAATAACTATAGAGTTAATGAATAAATACATAGATGCTAAGTATCTCGAATTTTGGACATCAGTTTTTCGAAAAGAAATATCCACCTTATTTAATAAGAGAAATTCTGCTATTAAATAAAGAGACTAATTTCTATTGGAAAAAGTAGTGTATAAAATTCGGGAGACTTGGCAGCTATATAAATGTCTCGGATTTTTGGATTTGCATACGTGTCTCTGTAGATATGTATGTATGTTTCCGAATAAATGATCAATAATATTTTTGTATGTATGTATACATTAACAGCGTTAAATTTAATTTGAGAAAGTTTCGGGTTTTTTTTTCTGATAAAGGTGGGCTTTTCTTTAATACAGATATCTAAAATATATCTATATTATATATTATTATATATTATCTATTCTAATACAGATAAAATTAAAAAAATGTCTGAAAATCTCATTTTGCTATGTGCATATTTCTTGGCATTTCACTTCATAATTATGATTTTAAATGAAATATCTTAGCTAATTTATTTTTTTTCTTATTTCATATGACGTTACTTCATGTATACGCAGTTTAAGAACATTAAATTCATTATGGTCAAAAACCTTGTTTATGGACCCTCGTCGTTTATTTTCTATAATAAATTATCCATAATAATTGTGGTTAAAAGAAATTCATTAAAATAGAAAAAAAATTACATTTCTAGCAGCACTGTGCACAGTAAATCCACAGTAGCTCCAATCATGCACCGTAAATTGTGCAAATTTCTGGAAGAATTTTGATCCTATAATGATAAAATTATGAATTTCCATGTCGTCTTTTAAAAAAAAATATATTTTACTATAATTAAATATAATTTAAACTTTCCGTAGTGGAAAATTTTCGTAACAAAGAGAGAATGAAAATTCTTCCAACTAATTAACTAATTCAAATGTTTGATAAAAAAAAATAGTTTGTTTTATTCACTCATACAAAAAATGTAGTTAATTTTCAATATTTTAAACAAAGTCACATTCAATATTTTGCGTTAGAACAAAAATTATGGTAAAAAGAACTACCGCTATGTGCGGTATAAGAAATTTTTATGTCACTTTTTTTTAAATTTATTTTGCAGCTTGTGCGCACGATTTCACGAAAAGGGCTACACATATTTCTTGAAATTTTAACAATCATGTATAGTAAATGAATAAAAATCGTTTAAAGGGACTCATCAGTTTTAGACTTCCAAAAATGGAATTTTGTTTTTCATATTTAAAAACAAAATTATAATATTCTGAATTGAACAAAACGATCCGCATGAAAGAATACAAATTAGAGCCGGGTCAGTTTGAAATTAATAATGTTTTACTTTAACACGCGCTCTAACTTATTTTCAACTTTGAATGCACTTTTATCAAATCGTGTTTATTCTCCTTGCGCGTAGAGTGACAAAATCGTTCTCAGGAAGATAATTTCTTTTGCACAGGTAGCTAAAACACGTTTTGAGGAAAACGCATTGACTAGGTTCATACTTAAAAATTTTCACTCGGTTTGTGTTCCATTTAAAATTGGTATAAATGTTTAAAAAGCATGAAAAACAAAAAATTGATTTGTTGAAGGTTTAAAACTAACTATATATTTTAATTGTTTAGTTTCTGCTATTCATTAGTTCCATAAACATTGTCGGTTACAGAAGACACTTTTTTTTAAGACACGGTTTTCGAATATGTCAAACGAAAAACCTTTTCATTTCATCCGCATAGCATAGTTTGTTGAAATGTGTCTTAGTGATTTAACCTTGTTTCAACATTTTTTGTTAAGTGAAATGTGTTTTATACTTATTACGGAATCCCAGGTAAGTTTTTAGTTTCGCCGCCACGTGCTTGAGAAACAGGATTACATCAAGACATTTCTTTGTTGGTCGTATTAAGAGTGTTATATTGATGCAATAAAATACACCTTGAAAACCTTTCTTGAAGGCCATTGTAAAGAAATATTAGTAATAGGAAGAAGGTATAGGTAAAGATAAAAATTAGTAAATTTGGTAGATTGCCAGATGATGGTGGATTCAAAATCTTTAACTCCATTTTCTGAAAAATTAATCGAGATTTTCTTATTTTATTTTAAAATACAGAATGATTCTAAAATATTTGATTAAAATGAAAGAGCAAATCAAACTTAAGGAAACAAACAAGAATTACATTGAAGCATAAGTTCGCAATTCACCAACTAATTCACCGAAAATGCAGAATGTTTCACTCCAAGTAGAATCTGAATAGAATTAATTCATAATTTTAACATTAATGAATATATATATATTTAAAAATCAGTAGACTTACTTTGATCTTTGAGATATGTGATCAGGGTCGTACTGGCATGACAAAAAGGGCGGTGGCAACTTGGATAAAAAGGGCGCCAAATTCTTATCAAAGGGGCGCTTCTCAGGCTGCCGCGTCGGGAATCGAATTCAAAACGTCAACTTGAACAGTGCTTTCTGAAAGATTTTCTACCTTTACAAAAAAAAAAAAGGGAAAGCGTGTTTCGATTGCAAAGTTTCTGAATAAAAAGACCTGTGAATTTCATGCGTTTCCGAGCAAACATGAATTAAAAAATATGTCATAAAGTAGCCAGTTTGTATTTGAGAACAACCTTAAATCTAGAAAAGCACGTAACGTAAATAAAACTAGTTCGCTACTAAAAAGACCAGGAACAAACAAATCAACAGGAGATTCTTTTTTTAGTATTACCACTGGGTATCTTTAAAAGACCCTTCCAAAACCGAAAATCGATAATCTTGCTTGACATTTCCATTCACAAAAAATTTCCCGTTCGTACATTTGCTGATTTGGCGATAATGTTTAATGTCACTGCGCACTAATATACCCCCTTAGTCTTGGCATCATCTGTGGAAGAGAGTTAAATATTCTTTAAATTAATTAAACTACTTCTAGATCTTGCCAATTGAGCATATTATACATATCCAATTATCCACACATGTAAATAACTGTTTTCCAGTCATTTGAAAATAGATTTCGTGGTCTCAAGTAATTTTGATCGCAGGACTGAGGGGCATATGGGGCTAACGAGAAAACAAATTCGTTGCGTGCCAGAAAATAAAACAAATTTATCTCAAAAATAAAGAAACAAAGTCAGCCTTTTTTTTATTTCACTGCGACCACTTTGGAAGGGGATGGAGCTCTTACCCCATAACACCCATCCCTTGTGTACTAATATGGGACTAAAGAAAATAGAATGGGTTGTCCATTGCATGACAGAAAATATAATTATAATTTTATCTCAAACATAAAGAGAAAAATCGGTACTAATTTCATTCCATTATTTGACCATTTTGGGAGGTGGGGGGTCTGTGCCCCATCAGACCCTTCCCCCCTCTTTGGATATGCTGTGGTGTTACTGTGTACTAATATGGGAGTAAAGAGAAGAAAGTGGGTAGTCTGTTGTATAACAAAAAAAAATTACAAATTTATCTCAAAGAAGAAAAAAACAGCATTATTTTATGAGATGTTCGACTATTTCGGGAAGAGAGGGCTTGTAACCCCATCAGCCCCCTTCCCCTTTTTAGATATGCTCTGATGTCAATATGAACTAATATGGGGCTAAAAAGAAGAGAGTGGGTAGTCTGTTGTATAACCAAAAAAAAAAAATTACAAATTCATCTCAAAGAAGTAGAAAACAGCACTTTTTTCATGAGATTTTCGACTATTTCGAGAGGGGGGGGGGGCTGTAACCCCATTAGTCACCTTTTCCTTTTTAGGTATGCTCTGATGTCAATGTGAACTAATATGGGGCTAAAAAGAAGAGAGTGGGTACTCTGTTGTATAATTAAAAAAAATGACAAATTCATCTCAAAAAAGAAAAAAACAGCACTATTTTCATGAGATGTTCGAGTATTTCGGAAAGGGGGGGGGTGGCCTGTAACCCATCAGCCCCCCTTTTCTTTTTAGGTATGCTCTGATGTCATTGTGGACTAATATGGGGTTAAAAAGAAGAGAGTGGATAGTCTGTTCTCTGACAAAAAAAATACAAATTTATCTCAAAGAAGAAAAAAAAAACAGCACTATTTTCATGAGATGTTCTACTATTTCGGGAAGGGGGGCTGTAACCTCATCAGACCCTTTCTCCTTTTCAGGTATGCTCTGATGTCAATGTGGACTAATGTGGGTTTAAAAAGAAGAGAGTGGGTAGTCTATTGTATGACAAAAAATATATATACAAATTTATCTCAAAGAAGGAAAAAACAGCACTTTTTTCATGAGATATTCGACTATTTCGGGAGAGGGGGGGCTGTAAACTCATCACCCCCTTTACCTTTCTAGATATGCTTTGATGTCAATGTGAACTAATATGGGGCTAAAAAGAAGAGAGTGGGTAGTTTGTTGTATAACCAAACAAAAAATTACAAATTTATCTGAAAGAAGAAGAAAACAGCACTTTTTTCATGAGATTTTCGACTATTTCAGGCTAGGGGGGGGGGGGCTATAACCCCATCAGTCCCCTTAGCCTGTTTATGCTGTGATGTCAATGCGGACTAATATGGGACTAACGAGAATGGCTAGGTAACTGTATAACAGAAAAGAAAATTAGAAATTTATCTAAAAAAGAAAGAAAAAGAAATTTTTTCATTTTACTCTTGACAATTTCGGGGGGGGGGGGCTGCAGCCCCATCAGCCCACCCCCTGGATACGCCACTGTAATCATAACTTATAAATTTCGGAAAATCGAGTTTTTATTTTAGCGGCTTTATCAACGGAATCAAGAACCTGGAATAGACGATTCTATATAATATATATATATATATACAATATATATAATTATAATATCTTTGAATTTCAAAAAACATATAAAGTTCTTGTAACATTCTAATTAAATCTCCAAAGAGATTATATAATAAGCATTCTACAATAAAATTGAAACTAGTTTTTCTCAAATTTGCATTTTTAAATGTATGACCATACACGATTACTTTAATAATACTGAATTGTTTTACTTCTAATTTTGTCAGCTTTTTTTCTTATATAATTATGCAGAGCATTAAGGATTTTTTTATCATCAAAAATCCTCATTTTTCTTCGATAAAAGTTGAATAATCTCTTCAAAACAGTCGGCATTTTGAAAAAAAAAAAAAAAAAAGCTTTCCGTAATTTCCACCTTTTGTCTCGCCTAGTCACTTACATAAATCATATTTAATTTTAAATTGCTGTTTATTTTAATTACAGAAGCCAAATTTAATTTTAATAGTCGCCGCAACTCACACACACAGACAAAAAATAAATAAATAAATGCACCAGAAGAGCAGCAATAGATTCAAATATATTTACATTTAAAAAATATAATATGTACTATCAAAATTATATTTAAGCATTGTATTACAAAGCAAAAAACAAAGTCAAAGAAAATAGAAATACTTAATTGCGTAATGGGGGTAAAATATAGAAAAGAAGAAGAATAACACGTTTTTTTCTACCGCAATAAGCTTATATGTGTTCATTATTTTGCAGCTTTTTCTTACTCGATATCTTGAAAAAAAAGTATCTAAAAAATGATAAGTTATTTTTCGTTTTCACCTTAATGGGAATGTCTAAAAATTTAAAGTATGTATCAATGAAAATTGTTTAATAATATCGTCAAAAAGTTTTGGACAGTTTATGTTATTGCTCAAAACTTTATAAAACTCCTATAACAGCTACTGAATTCGATATTTTATTTTTTCGTTTTTACCGCTTCTTTCTTTGCTGATGCCTGTACGCCGAGCGTGTGTTAATTAGTATTTCATGGAAAAATACCTCCACATCCGGTTTCTATTTTCTTCAGAAAGTTACAGAGATCCAAAAATCCCACAATATGGTATAATCAATAAAAAGTGTCACATCTGGTATTACTTACAGATACCACTGGGTATCTAAGGTGAAACTCCACCGGCACGTCTTCTTAGGGAATTTGTCTTCTTAGGAACTCCCACTAACAGCACTGAAAACAAAACAAAAACACATCTGCGCGCATCTGCATTTCATCCATTCTTTTGTGAAACAACTTTTACAAGTTTCAGTGGTTTATATATTTATTTCGATTACATGTCATGTGTATTTTTCAATTTGTAAATCGGGGTGGTGTTTGAAGTTTAGAGTCGTTAAGCAGATACAGTTTTAAAAAAAAGGTTTTTAGATACTATTGGCATTTTTAAATGCTAAAAAATTGTAAAAATTTTTCAAATAGATATGAAAAATTAACCTTTTATTCTTTGAAAAGCAAAATTTACATAAGTTTCCATTCACATCCCCCCCCCCCTCTAAGCAATAAAATGCCCCCTTCGGAAAATGTGAGATTTTGTATTTTGGATGGTCAAAAAGTACAATATCCACCCCTGAACTCTACAATGCCCCCCCCCCCCCTTGAGACACAGAAGTCCCCCCGGAGAAAAGTGTTTGAATTCAACACTGCGTGTGTGCTTATGGGGAGTGTACGTGTGTGTAAGTGGGTGGGTAGGTGGGGGAAGAGCTATTACAAAAACACGATATTAATCTTTTGAAAGTTATTTTTACACAGACGCTGAAAAATCTGACCAAGGGTGCCGTAATTACAAAAACACTATATTAATTTGTTGAAAGTTATTTTTACAGTGGCGCTGAAAAAAATGTGACCAAGGGCGCTATGATTACAAATACACAATATTAGATTTTTTAGAGTTATTTTTAAACAGGCCCTGGAAAAATCTAACCAAGGGCACCAGGATTTCAAAAACACGATATTAGTTTTTTGAAAGTTATTTTTACAGTGGCGCTGAAAAAAATCTGACCAAGGGCGCCATAATTACAAAAATACGAACACGATATTAGTTTTTTGCAAGTTATTTTTACAGAGGCGCTGAAAAAAATCTGACCAAGGGCGCCATAATTACAAAATCACGGACACGATATTAGTTTTTTTACACTTATTTTTACAGAGACGCTGAAAAAAATCTGACCAAGGGCGCCATAATTACAGAAACACGATATTAATTTTTAAATAGCTATTTTTACAGAGGCGCTGAAACATTCTGACCAAGGGCGCTAGGATTACAAAAACAGGATATTAGTTTTTTTTTTTTTTTTTTTTTTTTTTTAAGTTATTTTTACAGAGGCGCTGAAAAAATCAGACTAGGCGCGACATGATTACCAAAGCCGCCTCTGAAAGTGGGACCAATTAAAATGAAAATCTCTTCTCTTAAATTGCATTCCTTTTTTTTTTTTTTTTTTCGTCGTTTGTACTTTCACAAAAAGCAGAAATATTTTATCATCCAGGGCACTAAATATTTGACAGAAAAGTTATTTTTTTTTAAAGTTATTTTTAGAAAGACGCTGAAAAAGACTGACTAAGAACGCCATAATAACAAAAACATAAATACGATATTATTTTTTTTTAAGTTTTTTTTTTTTTTTTTTTTTTTTTTTTTTTACAGAGGCGCTGGAAAAAATCTGACCATGGGCGCCATAATAACAAAAACACGAACACGATATTAGTTTTTTGAAAGCTATTTTTGCAGAGGCATTGAAAAAAATCTGACCAAGGGCGCCAGGATTACAAAAACACGATGTTATTTTTTTTAAAGTTATTTTTACAAAAGGCGCTGAAAAAGTCTGACCAAGGGCGTCATAATAACAAAAACACGAACACGATATTAGTTTTTTTGAAAGTTATTTTTACAGAGGCGCTGAAACAAATCTGACCAAGAACGCCATGATTTAAAAAATATATATTAATTTTTTGAAAGTTATTTTTACAGTGGCGCTGAAAAAAATCTGACCAAGGGCGCCATAATTACAAGAATACGAACACGATATTAGTTTTTTGCAAGTTATTTTTACAGAGGCGCTGAAAAAAATCTGACCAAGGGCGCCATAATTACAAAAACACGGACACGATATTAGTTTTTTTAAACTTATTTTTACAGAGACGCCGAAAAAAATCTGACCAAGGGCGCCATAATTACAGAAACACGATATTAATTTTTAAATAGCTATTTTTACAGAGGCGCTGAAACATTCTGACCAAGGGCGCTAGGATTACAAAAACAGGATATTAGTTTTTTTTTTTTTAAAGTTATTTTTACAGAGGCGCTGAAAAAATCAGACTAGGGGCGACATGATTACCAAAGCCGCCTCTGAAAGTGGGACCAATTAAAATGAAAATCTTTTCTCTTAAATTGCATTCCATTTTTTTTTTTTTTTTTTTCGTCGTTTGTACTTTCACAAAAAGCAGAAATATTTTATCATCCAGGGCACTAAATATTTGACAGAAAAGTTTTTTTTTTTTTAAGTTATTTTTAGAAAGACGCTGAAAAAGACTGACTAAGAACGCCATAATAACAAAAGCATAAATACGATATTATTTTTTTTAAAGTTTTTTTTTTTTTTTTTTTTTTTTTTTTTTTACAGAGGCGCTGGAAAAAATCTGACCATGGGCGCCATAATAACAAAAACACGAACACGATATTAGTTTTTTGAAAGCTACTTTTGCAGAGGCGTTGAAAAAAATCTGACCAATGGGCGCCAGGATTACAAAAACACGATGTTAATTTTTTTAAGTTATTTTTACAAAGGCGCTGAAAAAGTCTGACCAAGGGTGCCATAATAACAAAAACACGAACACGATATTAGTTTTTTGAAAGTTATTTTTACAGAGACGCTGAAAAAAAATCTGTACCATGGGCGCCATAGTAACAAAAACACGAACACGATATTAGTTTTTTGAAAGCTATTTTTGCAGAGGCGTTGAAAAAAATCTGACCAAGGGCGCCAGGATTACAAAAACACGATGTTCCAGGATACCATGTGTAGCAATAGCACATCTGATTGTCGATAATTTATGTTATCTCGAAATTGGGTTATATAATTGTCTTTGATCCCACACAGTTTGCTTATGCTATACTTTTAAAAATAAAAAGTATTACTTTTTAATTTTCCATATGAAAATCTTTGAAATTCTATGCCTTTCAGAATGCACAACTTTAAACGTGCTTCCAAAAAAAAAAAAAAAAAAAAAAAAAAAGAAGTGACGAGGGCGCACCGGGCATTTGCCTCGTTGCCCGGTGGGCCAGTACGACCCTGTATGTGATAACATTTACCACAAATGCGATAAAGTTTCCACCAACCATGTCCAAGCAACACACAGCCAGACGTACTCCATTGGAGCATATTGAAGCATATCTGACAGTGTGTGCGGTTTCTTTGACCGCATTACTGTGTACTTCCAGAACTTTCAGTAACTCCATCACATTTCACACAAAGCAAATAAAATCTGTTGAAAATACATCTATCTACGATGTCTTCATTACCGTTGAAAATCGGAACTGAAATTCTGATTCAACTTTGAATGAGATGCCCTGTATGTTTGACTAAATCTAAGAATAAGATAATTCCGTACCAATTTCTCTTTTGATGAGCGAGATACTTTAGAAGGACCCTGTATTTCACAAAATTCAGCCTTATATGAGGCCATACTACTGTTAAAACTTCAAAAAATTCAATTTTTCGAAAGAAATATACTATTTATGGAAGAGCAATATGTTCTCGGCAATAAAAAAACGCACAAAAAAATCCTATAATTACGCTAGTTATGTTTAAAAATGTGTGGGGCTATTCTCAGTGTAAACAACGGTTAAAAGGAAATTTAAAGCAGTTTATCTCAAAATGATAAAAATGTGCTTTTTTAAAAATTGCGTGCAAAATTTTTCATGAACTACTTAATATTTTTCCATGAAACCTTTAAGAATTTATCTATATCTTAAGACTGAACCAAAAGCTGTGTATATTTAAGCAAAATTAAAAATTTTAAAATTATGTTGAAAGAATTGCATATTTTTTTCAAAATTATTTTTTCTTTGTGGTTGGAATAATGAACAACTTTAGGAGCAGTCTTAATATATTATATATATGCAAATCCATGAACATTGAATGTAAAAATATTAAGTCGTTCAAGAGAAATCTTGCGCGCAATTTATAAAAATCACGTTTTTAACATTATCAAACATTATGATTAAAACTGCTTTAAGGGGCTACTTCACTCAGTCGAAAACACCCGCTTGCTAATGTTAAGCCTACGGGGGAAATATTTTACGATATCTCGTTCACATTTCAATATTTTTAAATGATTTTTTTTTTTTTTTTTTTTTTTTTTTTTTTTTTTTTTTTTTTTCTGCATTGGATAGCTGAGGTCAATCTCTATGCCGGCCCTTTTGTACTTTTTCGATTTTTATTAAAAGTTTTCATCATTAAGTACTTTCACTTTCGGAACCAGTTTCGAAAGTGAAAGTATCCGCAATAAAAAAAATTGCAACCAGAATCCAAAAAGTAAAAAATGAATTGCATAGAGATTGACCTCAGCTATCCAATGCAAAAAAAAAAAAAAAAAAAAAAAAATCATTTAAAAATATTGAAATGCGAACGAGATATCGTAAAATATTTCCCCATAGGATTAACATTAGAGAGCGGGTGTTTTCGACTGACATAAGTGAAGTTAGCTTCTGAAAGTATCCTTTCAATCATTGCTTACATTGAGAACATCTAACACACATTTTTACTCATAGTACAATTACAGGATTTTTTTTGTGTGCAGTTTGTTTTAAAGTGCTCAGAAAATATTTCTTTTTCATATTAATATTTTTCGGAAAATCTAAATTTTTAAAGATTAAACAGTATGCCTCTTACTAACATGTGACATTTCCGGCCCCAGAAAATATCTTATGCTATAACACAATTACTGTAGTTTTCTAAACATATGTTTATAATATTGCACTACATAATTTATATCGCAACAGTCTAATTTTATAAATAATTTACTTAAATATGAGATATGTCATTTTAAGAACTTAAAACTACAGATCAAATAAATAAATAAAGAAATGCTAGCTAAAATGTGACCAAAATTATTTATCAAAATTAAATATTCCGTTGTGATTTTTTTTTTGCCACAAAAGTATATTTTCTATATAAAATTCGCATTTGGTTATGCGATATATGTGTGTCTGTAAGCCACCAAATTTTTAACTTCATCTAAGTACAAACTTATTATTCCACTAATTATCACGAGTAGTGACAAAACAGATGAGATTTTCGCTTCGAAAAAGAGCTTGGTAAGGTTTTAAGCCTCCTATACTGGGAGTTGACGCATATCCATCTTGTTGTCCAAAATAACCGCCGTATTGTAACCCAGCTCAGCATTAGTTCATCGCCAGAGCTGGAGTTTGCTATCACTCTCACTTTCACTCGCCGTCCACCACTGCGGTAAGCTAAAAGATTTTAGCCTGGTTTTTGGTTGCAGTTTATTAAATGGCGGGTATGATTCAGCCTGTAAGTATAGGATCTCTATGTAAGGTAGCAGTACCTGTGGTGTACACTGTACCACTGTATTGGACACTTTTAAATTTGAACAAAAAAAAAAAATAGACTTTGACAGTCGCGCAGAGATTTGCATCTCCCATGGGGTTGCTGATACAAAGAATATCTAATTGACGTTATTTGATGTTCTAATTCCACGTTAGAAGTTCTATGGCGGATATACTTCGCTAGTATATAAAGCCTCTAACCACTGAGATTTCAAATGAAGCAATTTGGCCGTTTAGTCATCTTATCGTGATTTCTTGTTAATAAGGTATAAACCCTTTTTTTGTTTTCTTGTTTGTGCGTACATTTAAGAATTTTTTCTTTGTATCTTTGGCTTTATATATGACTAAAATTGGTCTGTAGAATTCATTTATTATGCTTATTTTTGAGTTTTGCATCAAGAAAACTTAATGTCTTAATTAAAATTGGTGCTGAACCTTTACACAGAACTGAGAGTGTATTAGATAAATTAAGTAAATCCAAAAAATTTTCTACTCCTCTAGACTTAGCTTCGGGATATTCACGAACAAGATTCTGAAAAATTAACCTTTGCAAATAATTCTGGTCTCTACGAATGATGTCGTTTGCCATTCGGAATTAAATCAGGACCTGCTATATACAGCAGAATTATCAGAAGAATTCTTAATAAGTATGAAATCAAATTTGCCTGTAGTTATTTTGATGATATTATAGTTTATTATTCCGCAGTACAAGAGCACACGCAACATTTGACAGATCTTTGAAGTTTGAAAACAAGAAAATATTAAATTCAAATTATTTAAATGTGTTTTTCCCCAAGGCAAAATTAATATTTTGGGTTATGAAACAGAAGATAGGAAAATTAGGCCTTATGCTGCAAATATTGAATCCATAAAGACATTGAAACTTCCCGCCAATGTAAAAAAAAAATTAAAGACTTCTTGGCTTAATTAATGTATATTATAAATTTATTGAGAAGTATGCGCCTATCCGACAACCACTTAATCTCTTATTAAAGAAAAATATTTCATAAGAATGGTTCGAAAATTTTCAAAAATCTTTTGAGTAATTAAAGAACTGTTTAATCTCTAAACTTATTTAACAACTGTATAATCATAATTACCTTTAAATATATTCATTGATGCTTTTCAAATTGCTGTTGATGCAGTTCTAAAATAACATGATGCATCTAACATCTTACATCTAGTTGCTTATCATTCTAGAGCTTTACGAAGCTATGAGAAAAATTATACAATAACTGAATTGAAATGTTTGGCCATAATAAATGCTCTAGATAAGTTTTATTATTATCTCCACGGATAAAAATTCATTGTTCATACTGATCATGTAGCTTTAACTTTGTTGAAAAATGTTAAAACTTAAGAGGTGGGTTATTTAGATGGTCATTAAAATTAAGCATGTTCTATTATGAAGTAAAATACAAAAAAAGATCAACGAATATCGAGACTGACATGTTGTCTCGAAATTATTTATAACATAGTATAATGTTGTTGCAGTTATATAAAACAAAAACTGAACAACAAAGAGAAAATGTAGGTGACAAGAAATACCAAAAGTTAGATGGTGTTATAATAATATAAGAGAAAAGGATTTCGCGAAATAGTAGTTCCTATGTCATTAAGAAAGAAATTACTCTTTATTGCTCATGAAGAAGTTGGTGATCCTGGTATAAACTGAGCTGCACCGCCAGGGGTCCCTCCGGTTGTTCCGACTCGGCCTCTTCAGTGGTGATCCTGGTATATAGAAAATGCTAAATCTTGTAAACCCTGTTTACTATTGGCCTCACATAACCCAAGCTTTTTAAAATTTTGTAAAGCATTGTGAAGTATGTCAAATAAATAAAAAACCGAGACAACGAAAATTTGGCTTACTACAAGCTATGTAGCCACAGAACAAACTTTTGAATATCTTTTTGTTGATACTGTTGGTGGCTTTGATTGTTATAGCTCAACTAAAAATATTTTCGATTTGTAATTAGATCACGCAACAAGATGTATCTGGACATTCCCCTCTAACTCCGCTCTAAATGTGTAACTTCTGACACTTATGCAAAGTGTCTTAAACAAGTTTTTAATATAAAGGTACCTCAAAAAATACTCAGCAGTAGAAATGCTGCTTTTACCGCATCAAGATTTATGAAATTTCTTTAAAAATATATGATAAAACAGATCTTATCGCCTCCAGATGAATGACAAAGTTGGACCTCTGACTTAAGTGTAAAGTTAATGCATCATCCCATAATAAATCATTGGAACAGGTTCTTAATAAATACAATTATACACCTCATTCCGTGACCCAATTTCCTTCCGCCTATTTATTCTTTTGTAATGTATTTTATGATTCACTCCTCCAATAAAACTGTTATCCCCTGTGGATGAAGCACGCAAAATATCTAAAACACGTACAGTTGAGTACTATCACAAAAGAAACCAACGTTAGGATCAATATTTCAAGGAAACTAAATTTGAACCTCGTGGTTCAGAAAGAATTTTAGTATCCTAATATGCGTAAGCTATCTCAACATTTTCCAGACCCTTATACCTTCCTCAAAAAATGTGCTTATGTCACCTATGAGATACATAAAAATAATTATCATAATAAACAAAATTCAGAAATAGTCCACTCCCGTAGCTTAAAATGTTTCCATTCTTTTGAAAAAATCAAATTGTTTCACGAAAAAAAAAATAACAACAATAGTTTGAAGTCAACACAATTATAAATTTCAGAGTTTCGTGTATAACTTTTATAAACTTTTATAACATTTTATATCAATAGTTACCTATATCGAAAGTTATTTATAATTTCTATAAATTGCGTATTGTTTACACTATTATTGCATAATGAATATTTACCAAAAATAAATTATTTGTGAAAGACAAGTGTATCATAAAATACAGTACCGAGAAATGCTGTGTCATATCGTATTCATAATACAGTGTAAATAAAAATAAATCAATGCAATTGCTTATTAAAATACATTATATTTCATACAAGTGTGTTGGACTTTAATAGATACTTGATAGACAACAGATGGAGCACAAACACCATATAGTAGTATCCCAGAGATGGAAAACGACCAAGAAGACGACCTCAAGTAACATGGAGTGACGAAATCAGAAAAGTGGCCGATGTTAATTGGATGACTTAAAGTACTAGACAGGAAACAATGGAAAAATCTGGGGGAGACCTACATCCAGCAGTGAATTGAAAACGATTGTTGTTGTTGTTGTTGTTGTTGTTGTTGATGATGATGATGATACAATAATTATTAGATTAAACTAATCTGAATATTCTGGTTGTAAATTTCTTTGTCTTTGTGTAAAATAATTATTACATTATACTAGTCTCAATATTCTGTTTTTAAATTGTGTAAAATAATCTAAAAAAAGAAATCTATCTAAATATATATATTAATTTATTTCCGAAAAATCCCCGAAGTCCCAATTTTGGGAAGCTAGACATAAATGGGTTAACTTTCTCTAAACAAATTATTAGAAGTAAAAAAAAAAACTTTCTGGAGAATTGTAACCGGCGTCGAATTCAAACATTTTTCTTTGGTAGGTTGGGCATTGTTAAGCAGAAAATTCAAAATCTTTCATTGGTGCAATTTGATGCTTTGAGGGAGCCCCCCCCCCCCCCCCCTAGCCGTCTCCTGAATTCATTAACGATTTCTAACTTTTCTTGATGTTATGGTCTTATGTAATGATAGAGAGGGAGATACAAACTTTATAAAAAAAAATAAGCTGTTTTTTTTTTTTTTTTAAATGGGAAAAACCGGTTGCTAAGGGCCGTAAGCAAAATCAAAGTAGAAACGAAAGATAAAGCTGTTAAAATGTAAAGAAAAATGTTTACAGTATAAAAAAAAAACTTAAGTTCAAATTTAGTGTTATCTTTTGAGTAAAGTTTGATTTCATCATGATTGATAAGCAACAGACGCGTGCCACGGTGTAATCGCCATACGATCTTATATAAATGATTATTGCTTGACGCCCACTTATAATATGCTATTTTTGATTCAATTTATCTATCGTCATATTTTTCATTAATTTTATTTCTTATTTTAAATATTTTTTTTTTCCTTTATTAACCTTCCATTTGTTAATTTAATTTATCATTCATCATGTTTTCTTTTCTTTCATTTTCTGCATTATTTTTCAGATTTAAAGTTTATTATTTGACATAAAATGTGTGATATTAAAAATAGTAAGTATAAGAATAATTTTTTATGAACCACAGATTGAATTCTCGAATATCGCAAAAGAAATGTTGTTGCGAATTTCAGGTATTGCTATAGGAGTTTTTTCAAGGTGTGAAAATACACCTTAAATTATTTTAATATGCGTGAAATTAACATTATAAAAAGTACTAAAACAAAAAAGTCCTTCCGGCCTGCACCGGGAGTAAAAGGTAGCTTTCATAGTCCATGTTTTTAAAAATTCAACTCATTTTACTCAAACACCCGAAGCTAAATTGCTTTGAACTGGATTATAGAAAATTCAATCCCGGTTTTCGTTAATACTGAATTGGAATGCGAATTTCAGCATGAGAATTACAGCATAACAAAAATCAGATTGTTTCAAAATGTCAGCCACCCTAGAATTTCAAACTGCCATATCTCAGCCGTTTTTTTAAGATATAGTAAAAACAAAAAATGTTCCAGAATCCTTGTATCACGTTCTAACACTTAATGGAACGAATTTTTTCAATTTATAATTTTTTGTACATCTTTTTGTATTTTTAACTGGCTGCCATTTTGAAACAAGATGACGGATGAAGCTGGCCAACGAACTCGATCGAGACCTTGGTATGTTCTGTACACATGATCAGTCGTCAGTCACATTCATATCGGTTCTTAAATACGAGAGTCACAGCATAACAAATATCAGGTTGTTTCAAAATCTCAGCCACCCTAGAATTTCAAACTGCCACATCTCAGCCATTTTTTAAGATATAGCAAAAACAAAAAATATTCCAGAATCCTTTTATCACGTTCTAACACTTAACGGAAACAACTTTTTCAATTAAAATTTTTTATACATCTTTTTGAATTTAAAAAAATTAAAAAAAATTAACTTGTCGCCATTTTGAAACAAGATAACGCATGAATTTGGCCAACGAACTCGGTCGAGATCTTGGTATGTTCTGTACACATGATCTGTCACATCCATATCGGTTCATAAATACGAGAGTTACAGCATTACAAATATCAGATTGTTTAAAAATCTCAGCCACCCTAGAATTTCAAACTGCCATATCTCAGCCATTTTATAAGATATAGTAAAAACAAAAAATGTTCCAGAATCCTTGTATCACGTTCTAACACTTAATAGAAACAATTTTTTCAATTTATATTTTTTTTGTACAGCTTTTGGAACTTATAAATTTTTAAATTTTTTTAACTGGCCGCCATTTTGAAACAAGATGGCGGATGAAACTAGCCAACAAACTCTGTCGAGACCTTGGTATGTCCTATACACATACTCAGTCACATTCAAATCGGTTCATAAATAAGAGAGTTACAGCATGACATATGTGAAATATATATATATACAAGGTGTCCACGTATAACCTGACCGACCTTTATTTCGCAACCGTTGGTCCTAGATGCATACTTCCAATTACAAAAATTGGTTTAAATAAGGTAAAGAATTATTTTTAAAGCGATTTGGGTCAAGAAAAACATTTATTAAAAAATTACGAAATTTAAACGGTCCCTCAGTCCTATAAGTGATATTTAGTAAAAATTTACTGTGGCACTAACAAGTAAGATAAAAAAAGTCCTATTCATCTATGATTAAAACGGACCGAGTACTAGCTGTTTAAAGTTGGAGTATATTTTTTGTTGCGAAATAGGGGTCATTCACAAATGTAGTAGAAATATAAATAATCGTCAGATATATCAAAAAAATAGTTGAGAGCAAAATTAACATTGCAATCTAATATAAATGTGAAATCTATAATCATTCTGACATATTAATGCAAAATATACAATTTGTACTGAACATATAAGAGGATAAAAATAACAGAATTTTTGTTAAATAAAAGGATGAAAAACAACAACCTCAATTACGATTTTAAAATGCTGTAAGATTTTAAAATCGGATTAAATATGAGTTGATTTAGTGAACTTTTTCTTAAACTTGTTGACGGTAATCTATCCGAATTTTTTTGTGTTATCCTCTAATATGAGTATTATTAAATACATTAGAAAATTGATTCTAATGTATTTTTTAGCGCTGAATCCGAAAATGACCTTCATTTTAAACCAAAACGTCAGGATTTTTCTCAAATCGAAAATTTCAAAGTTAAAAAGCTCAAAGTTAAAATTGATCTCCCCTCCCCTCCCAACCTCATCGGACCCCTGAGCTATTTAGTTGTAAAAAACCCAGTATAAGCCAAAAAAGTGAATAAATTATTGAATTAAATAAAATTAAACTGAATAAAAAAATCTTACATCTATTTTATAGTATCAGATTTTTCGCTATTTTTTAACCTTGAAATTTACGATTTGCGAAAAATCTTGACATGATGGTTAAAAGTTAAGGTAATTTTTTTATTCAGCGTTAAAAAAATACATAAAACGTAATTATAAAAGTTCTAAAACACAACCATCGCAGGTTTATGTTATCTAATCTAAAACTTTTTCTTAAACTTGTTGACGGTAATCTATCCGAATTTTTTTGTGTTATCCTCTAATATGAGTATTATTAAGATGGTAAGCGTCTAAAATCATAATAATATTACATTGTCATCGGATTTAAGTCAGTATGTAAAATTTAACTTCGATCGGACATTTGAAAGTGAGTTAAAGTTCGAGTATAAATTTTAAACTGGAAAGACGATCGTTGCAAGTTAAATAAAACCTTATGAAAATAATATAATTTTTGTTAAAATAAATCATAGCCTCAAATCCTTACAAAATAAAACATATGATAAAATACAATTATTTTAACTAATCTGAAACTTAACTATTAAAATTTAAGTCAATCGTAATAGTTGTACGATTTTTTTCAAAGCGCAGATACCTTGAAATAAGTTTAAGTACTTTATATACGACCCCTGAAAGCACGGCCAAAATCATCTGTTTTGATATGCAAAAAAGTGGTATAAGTCATGCATTTCAAAGTTTCATAATTCAGGTCAATTTTAATGTTAGATGAGTGGGACTTTTTTTATCTTACTTGTTAGTGTCACAGTAAATTTTTACTAAATATCGCTTATAGGACCGGGGGATCGTATAAAAATTTAAATGTCGTAATTTTTTAATAAATGTTTTTCTTGACCCAAATTGCTTTAAAATAATTCTTTACCTTATTTAAACCATTTTTGTAATTGGAAGTATGCATCTAGGACCAACGGTTGCGAAAATAAAGGTCGGTCAGGTTATACGTGGACACCCTGTAACATATATATATATACGAGCAGGGAAGACCGAGCTATGCTTGGTCAAAATTAAATTTGAGTTCAAATATCATGACCCATGACCAAAATGATCCACTAATTGAATTTTCTCGAACGTGTGACTTAGCCCAACAGTCTTCTCGTGCCCGAAAACCATAGGATGCAAAATTTAGTGTAAATAGTCTGAGCCGTTTTTAAGATAAAATAGATTGACCCATAATGAACCCATGAACAAAATGACCCACTAATCGAAATGTGAACTAGCCTAATAATCTTCTCGTTCAATAAACCTGTAGGATGCTAAATTTATTTCAAATCCTCTGAACCGTTTTTAAGATAAAATAGCTTGACCCATAATGACCCATGACCAAAATGACCCACTAATTGAATTTTCTCGAACATGTGACATAGCCCAACAGTCTTCTCGTGCCCGAAAACCATAGGATGCAAAATTTAGGGTAAATAGTCTGAGCTGCTTTTTAGATAAATTAGCTTGACCCACAATGACCCAGAAATGACCCACTAATCGAATTATCTCGGACATGTGACCTAGTCCAATGATTTTCTCGTTCCCGAAACTCGTAGGATACAAAATTTAATCAAAATCGTTAGAGCCGTTTTTTAGATAAAATTAATTTGACCCGCGTTAACCCAAAAATGACCCACCAATCGAAAGCTCTCGAACATGTGACCCCGCCCAATAGTCTTCTCGTGCCCGAAAATGGTCGGATACAAAATTTCGTCAAAATCGTTTGAACCGTTTTTTAGATGCAATTAGCTTGACCATGACCCAAAATGACCCACTAATCGAATTTTCTCGAACATGTGACCTAGCCCAATGGTTTACTGGTGCCCCAAAACGGTAGGATGCAAAATTTTGTCAAAATCGTTAGAGCCGTTTTTAAGATAAAATTTGCATATATTATATATATAACCAGATACAAGATTTGCTCGTATTAGAATATATGATATATATATACACGGAGTGGGGCAGGGGAAGAAACGCATACTATTCTAATTTTTACTTCTTAAGACATTAAGCCACAAAATGTATATATGAAGTGCAAATTATACAAAAGGAAATGATGCGTTTTAATAATACCTTTACATTCAGTATAACTTTTTATAGTTAATATCCTAACCTTGTAATATGCCCGTAATGACCTCCTTTATCTAACAAATGCAAACAAGGTTTAAGCAATAAAAAATGTAATTTATTTATATATGAAGCGTAAAAGTATGATTCATTTTGAAAGCGTATCTTGATTTTTGATGCGTGTAATACGCTTGTGGAAGCGTACTTGAAGTGTAGAAAGTCTGAATATTTAGAAAGCAATAACAATACTTGCTGTGTAAATAAAAAATGTGAAAAAAAATTTACACTACCTGGCTTTTTCAGGTAATTGGGAGGTTGGGAGGGCAAGGATAACAGAAGAAAATGTAAGGTAAAATTTTCAAGTTTTGTCAATGAACACACGACTTTTTTTTTATTATTTAAAAATTAAAACATTCACTACAGAGTTTTTAACGTGGATGAAATAAAGACAAAAAGAGGGAAAGTTTTTTAAATGCGAAGATTTTTCATTATCTGGCCTTTCCCAGTAAGGAGGGCATAGAGAACAAGCAGTCACGGGAAAAATATGAAGTAAAATCTTCAGATTTCACTTTAGGAACACTCGATTTTGACATTTTACCGAGGGAACTTTCTAAAGATGCTTTATTTCTTCAAGAGGTACTGCCTTTGGAAGAGAAGCGGGAGGGGGGGAGTCAAGTGCGGATTAAAAACGACATACAGTCTATTAGATTCTTTATACTGGCTTCATATATATATAAGCAAATTTCCCTTATTTTGTACAATGGAATGAGATATATAAATAAAAAATTAAAAAAAACACATAATTCAGTAAAAATCCATTGCCAGCAATTACTGTCCATAGCCGATAATGCGTGCGAATTATTTCATGCAGCACTGTACATGATCTATAGAATTTATACACATTCCGCAATATACTAAAAATCAGTGAAGTTTAAATATGTATACCACAGCTGAAAACGCACTTCCAGAATTATCTCTCATAGTCAGTCCTGTAACCAGATTATTTTGTGTGTCTCTATAAATGAACGATAAATGCTATGCATTCCATAATCCATAGTCTACCTCAGTGATACATATCAATTTCATTATATTTGAAGAAGTGTAACCTCAGTGAAATGCACTGGAAATAATCATTTCCCAATAGGTCGTAATGTAATGTAGTTATTTTGTGAGTCATTGTAAACTAACTATGCTACTTACTTTTTACTCCATAGGAAGCATTATTTAGTCCACCTTAGTGATGCATATCAATTTCATTATCTTGAAGTTTTCGTAATATCATTAAAATAAACTGCAAACAATTTTTCCCATATACCATAATGAAACCTTCCTGGATGAAGACGCACCTGCCCTCGGGCCTAAGTACCGTATAGGCTTTAAGAGAGGGATTATGAAAAAAAAAGTTGTTTTAAGGTCGTAACTTTTTATTGCATTGAATTGGAAGCTCGAAATTATTACAAACTAATAGAGTTGTGGACCTTATTATTTGAGTATTATTTGAATACTTATTATTTGTCTTAACGTTGTTCTTGTAGCGGCTTATGTATGGTCAGTTCAAAAATATGAGGGTAGTCGTATTTTGTTGTGCTCAGCTCGTATAATAACAGTTGATAGAATAAATGATTTTTCTGTCACTGAGCTGAAGGAATCATAATTACAATATTATCTCTTCAGTTTAATTAAATCTTTATTTTTGTGATTATTATTATTATTATCATCGGTTGACATGTCAAAATATGAGTCAACATAACAGAGCGGGAACTGATTATCAATGAAAGTATTTAAATGCAAAACATTTTGGGGAAAAGACTCATCGAGTGATTTTAGAGAATAATCGTAAAATTTAAAGTCAACTGTAAGTGATTTAAAAAAAAAGCATATTATTTTTTACCCACTTCCCTGTCCTAGTTTCAAATATAAACTCTAGGCATGTTCCATTATTCTGCTATGCGCGAGTAAAAGGATCGTATAGGGCGCTATAAGAGTAGGGGAATATTGAATCTAGGATATATAGAATCAATCATCTGGTTTGGTAAGGAGACAATGCAATTCAATGCTGTTTATAATGTCGCCTATTATTTCGTGTTGTTGCAATTTGTTGTTGCTTATTACTGTGCTTTAAAAATGCTTTGAACAAAGCGGAAATGAATTATTCTCGGAAGTTAGTTTTGCTTGTCCGTTAATCCTAATTTTGAATTTTCAACTTGAGATTAGAACCCTTAATAACTTTTAATATATTTCATTTAAAATATGATATAAAGTGCAAAATATTACCTAAAACTTTCGAAATTGTTCTTAAAATAAGCACACTGGACAAAACATTAGTCACCCCATGGAGATATCTCTCTAAAACAGTGGAACACCGCCTCCTGCCTTGTTAACCGCCTGCATTCTCCGAGGAATGGAGTCGTAGAAGGTTCTAAAAGTATGACACATCCAGTTGACGCTATTGACATGAAAGATCATGTAAGGCCACAAAATTGCTGGGGTGCTGATGTTGGCATTTCAGTTGCTATTCAAAGATTTTCTATGGGGTTAAGATCAGGTGATTCTATGGGCATTCAAGGTGCTATAGGGTCTCTGAGTGGTCATGAAACTAGTCACGTATGCATGCAGTCCTGTGAACAAGGCTGGTGTCATTTTAGAAAATAGGAAACGGAAGGTGTCCATAGCAAATGCATCAAGAAAATATTGAATGAAGGGCAAAACCTGATCACCGACAGTATTCATCTAAACACCGTGGTTTATGTTAATTGACAGCTCAATCAGTAGCTCCAGTCATATAATGCGTTTGACATCCCGAAATAATCAGAAAACCACCCCCGGTTAAACTACAGCCTCCACACGCTGTCACTTGAATGTCTCATTTGGCCGTCGTTGTACTCGAAAAGTTAGTCATTCGCAGAAAAAAAAGCAAATTTGTTATTCATCGGACCACACTGCGCGCCTCCAGTCAGATTACTGTCCATTTTCTTTTTGGTCCATTGCAGACGTGCAACTTGATATGTTGCTGTAAGCAAGTGTGTCTTGCGAGGTACTCTACTGCAAATGTTTATTGCATGTAGTTCCCTTACTAATTTTTTGGCCAGAAACAGCTCGGAATGGACCTTCATTCACTGACTGCAGCAATTCCTGTCAAGTTTGTAGCCGATTTTCATCGACAATGTGTGAAAAATGTTTCTGATCCCTCTGAGTTAGGAACTTTTTCCAAACTCAGTTTTCACGCCATGCTTTTCATGGCCACCAGGAGATACCATTCTTTGAAGACACGTTGGATATTCAACTTCAATATACGAACAAATCGAGCAACTTTGCTCACTGTGTAGTTGTTGGCGCCCAAACATTTTGCCATTCAGCCACATCCTTGTTTTACCGCTCTTGACGCACTATCCCCCCCTACTTCAGAACGACTTACCCACTCCGCGTTACTGCTATGATCACGTTTCTCGGTTTACTTCATGAAACTTCTGCTTAGATATGGCAGTTACTTTTACTTTTGGCTAACAGGTTGCTTCGTTCCACAGTTGCATAGACAACAGGTTCAAACAACCTGATATTTTTGTAACGTATAACTAACCGCTATGTATGCTGCCAACGGACGTTTTAATTAAAAGGCCTTTAAACAGAATGGTTGAAATAATTTTGGGAAGTAAGTATAGCCGCTGTTTTCTGTTGAGATGAATCCATACTATTAAAATCAGTTTACATGGTTTAAACTCAATTTTTGCGCGACAAAAGCTTACATTGTTATGATACTTTCGATTTCATGCATTTTCAGCGTTTTCTGGCACTAAAAACGTTTTGTCATTTTCGGTGAGTAAGCGCTGAAAATTCATAAAATTCTAAGTATCATAACTTGGTAAGTTTTGGTCACAGAAGAATAATTTTTTACTGTTTTACTTGTTAGAACACGCAGAAACTTTTTCAAAATAAAACTTATAGGGCCCAAGCATTATATAAAATTTTTAATTCTTAATTATTTAAAAAGTAACAATTTTAACGTAAATCGATTTTTTGTGATGTAGAACAAAATTTTAGACATTTTTGTAAGTAGAACTATACCTTTAAAACTAACGGTTTAGAAATTAGGTATTTGTAAACGATAAGAAGAGACACCCTGTATAAAAGTAAACACATTTTTAATAACATGATTTTTCGAAAAATGAAATTTGATCCCCGATTTAATTGCATAGCAACGCATATCCAAAGGGAATACCACAAAACATGAAAATATTATTTATACATTTTTAATCAAATGCAATTCCTTCAATCAAATTTCCAATACATTTTTCAAATTAATTACAATCGTATTAAAATTAAGTAAACGATGCTAATTTCTTTCTTTCTTTTTTTTCAGTAAAATAAAATCACAGAAATAAAAATGTTTTCCAGCTCTTATTTTCTAAAAACGCAGTAAAAACAAAGTAATAATAAAATAAAATAAAATAAAATAAAAACATATGTCTCAAGACAATTTTTTTAGCGTCAGAATAAAAAAAAACCCCTCGAATTCCATGAATAGCAATATTCCTTTTAAACAATCAAATTTAAAGAAATCACCTCCTGCCAACTACATCGGCCTAAGATGTCTGCCGCACTAATTCTAGCAAAATGCAACGAGATCAAAATTAAAAATTAACCTTCCCATCCCATCCTCGTATATCCTTTACTATAGAACATCTTTTACTTTCCATTCCAAAGAACTTTACCGATTCAAATGATTACACGCAACCCTACGCATCTACACAACAAAGTGAAATTTTTAAAAAGTTATATCAATGCGAGTGTTAAAAAGATTTTTTCTTCGTACTGAACGAAAGCAGCTATACATCATTAATATCAACAATAATGATTATTTGCAAGAAAACAACTGTCAAGTTATATACCGTTGTTTGGAACTGCAACAGTTACAGAATACAGAGAGATAAATAATCAAACAGATGTTTTCGATAAGCAAAAGGCGAAGCTTTCACGGACTCTGATTGGTTACTCGTCAGCCAAGCTTCTCAGCTACTAAGCTCTATTAACACTTGTAGTGATTTCTCTCTCTCGTCCTCTCATGACAGCCAATAGCGCTTGCTAGCCATTTAATGACTTGAAAGGATAGATTTTTTTACCGTGGATTCGGTTGTGCTTGATTGTTTGTTCAGTTTAGCTTTGAATATCTCGTAAATATCATAAATATATATAACCACTTTCTTAATTCAATAACTAATGTTAAAAGACATTAGAGTACTCTAACACCACCTGATATTATGGAATAAAATGAAATGTAAACACAATTATAAACATCCTTAATTTAAATATTAGTTCTTTTTTTGTAAAAGACGTTATTTAGGTGTTGAAAAATCAAATAAAAAATCCTGAAATGCAAAGTATTAGAACTCGGTTAGATTTGTTTGTAAAGGTGTAATTTTTTTTTAAACTGTATAATTTATACGACCGAACGTTTGTACAAAAATTTAGTTTTTTTTCTTTTTTGACCCAAATGACTTTTAAAAAGTTTTTACCTCATTTTAAACATGTTTGTAACTGGACCATGACTAACGATTAAGGAATTGGCTATTTGGTAACGACAACAGGGCACATCATATATAGAATTTCAGACTTCAGTGTGAAAAGAACGTGCATATATTAAATTACTTACGAGAAGTGTCAATTCTTTTTCAAAGTGAAATTTCCAAAACGCATTTTAGCACCTGTGATGTAAAAATATATCATATTATTGACGATCTGCTTAAAGTAAAGTTAGTAAGTATAATACGTTAAATAAAATACGAAGATAGGAGAAAGGGAAATTGTGAAATGGGTAAAATCTATAAATGAGGATAAAAGAAATTTTGAAAACAAAAGAGAAAATTGGTAAATAAAAGAATTTTTTAAGAACATGTATAGCTTAATAGCACCTATATTCTAACAACATTATTAATAAAAAATAAAACATATCCTTAAAAATAAATTGATCTTGAATAATAATAATAATAATAATAAACATTCATGATATTTATTTTATTTTATTTTATTTTTAGTAAATAGCTTTAATGAAAAAATAAAGGAAAAGTTTCTTTATATTTCTTCTAAGTAGAAATTGCTAAAAGAACAAATACAAATTTCAAGACTAATATGTAAAAAAATGTGTATTGGGCTATATGTGTATAAATGTTTAAAAAAGTTAACTACTGATTTATATCAATTAATTAAAACAGATTTAGACTCACCTTACACATGGAAGTATCATCAAATCGATTATCATTTATTTGAAGGTACACGAATAAGAATCAACCTATAAATTATACCAATATATGGATCCATGTAAGTAAATCGATGCCTAATGCCCAATAAAATCATTGAGTTACCCTGACTCTCGAGAAATCGTAATAAATTAATTATTTATACACACATTTGTACTGTTTGTTGATTTGCGATGAAAATCAAAAACGAATCAATAAGTCAACCTACGGAATGGTAATTAAAAAAATTACATTTGTAAATAAATACTTGCCTTTACCGATATACGAACGAACGTTCATAAGTTGACTAATTGGCATATTTGTACAAATCACATATGTTTAAAAAGAAAAGGATGCATTTGACATGAAAAAATTTGACGTAGAAAAGTTGTAATTTGATGAGACATTAGACGAAAAACCAATTCATGTGAAAAACAAAACTCAGAACAAATGCGCCAAATCAGTATTTGATGTCATTGTAAATGCTTACAAATTCACAAACACAATGAGAGGATTGCCAGATTACTGTTTTGTCAAATTGGGAGCTTCGGTATAAGAAGTATACAAAATGATGATTTACACACGAAAAGCGGGACAAATTTAAAGGAACATTTAATCTTTTTAGAGGCAAGTAATTGTGTTGCTGTAATGTCGAAAACTCGCTAGAATTTTCAAAAAAAATATTGGAAAATAAATAAATGCAATTTTAAAGCATTTTCCACGTAAGTTATAAAAGCAAAATTTTATTCAAAAACTCTGGTACGAAATTGGATTGAAATTAAGTGGTATGGATAATATACTACCGCCCCTCAATGGGTTAAATATTATAAAATGCTTATTTTTTAGATCAACTAGTGTGAATCTCTTTATAATAATAAAGTACAAACTATAGGAAAGTATTCAACTATCGAAATTATAACATTAACTTTTTATGCCCAGAAGGTATTTTAAAGTACAATTAAAAACTTGTTATAAAATTCATGTAATACATAGATTGGCAGTAATACAATTTAGGATGAGTTATAAATACTTTAATTTATCACGTTTTAAGAACATTATTCGTCGTACAAAACAAAATATTTTTAAGTGGATAATTTCTTTTCCAGTTGTACTGTTCAGCTTTCTTGGTATTGAAAGATGTGGAGAGGAAAGTTTCCATACTGAAAAATTTCTGTATGTACAGTGGTGGCCAGAATTGTGGACACCTTTTGGGAAAAATGCTTTTTTGAAGTTTGATGGATCATAACACCAAATATTTCTTAGTAATAACATAAAAGCTATATACCTCTGGAAAGATAATTTAATCAAAAATATTATGCAATACAGTTTGTTGAATTATAATTATTTTATCAAACTTTACAGCCCAATAATCAGAAAAAGGCAGTAAAACCTGGTTAGGTTGATCATAATTATTTTTCCTTTTCTTGAATGTAGCCAATGTATATGAATGTTTGGAGTGACACCCAGATTCTATTTTATTTGATAATGTGTCAATCAAAGCTAGGGTAGGATTTAAAAAATATATATGTTATACTTGGTACTTATATAGGCGGACTTTTATCACTATTTTTTATGATTGCTATCAAGTTGATAAAGTTCTTTGCCATCTTTAAATTTTTGAGCTAATAAAGCATAATAAAATCAAACAAACATCATAAACAGTTGATTAGTTACCAATAAATCAATAATTAGTATGCATAATGTTCGTATTTGTTTTTTTAAATGTGCTATGGAGCAAAATGTTTATAACCCATACAAACCATGTAAATACACACAGATTATGCAAATTATAATCCTACGAATTTTATCCTACGAATTTCAATCCTTCGAATTTCAGAAAGTAAAAGAAAAATCTTATAATGACAGAGATATGTTAATTGTTCCTAAACGAAAATTTGGCATATTAGTTTATTTTCACCAAAATTCTCGGATCTCTAATTTCAACGCTAAGTACTCATCTCATTGCTTTTGGGATTTGGCTTGCATCGGTCCCAATGTCACTCTTTATGTCCACCAAGTGAAATAACATCGGATTGCCAGGGGCGTAAATGATTTAGTTAAAAAGTCGTGAAATTAGCAGTCTAGCTCTAGAAATTTAATTCTAGCCTAAAAATCACTGAATACGATACATATAGATATAAACCGAAATATTTAAATTAATGAAGAAAAACTAACTATTCTTCCATATGGTATTAAGAAAGTTGACTTTAATGACACAGAGTGAGTTATCTTAAAAAAAGAAGAGGAAAAAACGCATTTAATTATTGGAAAAACTGTTGAAATATATATATATATATATATATATTAATTGTGAGAGACGAATTGCTTTTACATGCAAGTACATGAATGAAATATAACATAACAGTGAACTTTCTTCTGTGAGTTCAAGGTTTGTGTACTTTGAACGAACGCCTTGAAAGTGCAGACGATAGCCTTGTAAATGACGTCAAAGCGTAATTTAACTGGTTACTTCACTACTTTTAACTTTCTATTATGTTAATATACGGGTTTGATAAATTTTCAATGTCAAGTTAAATACAAAGTATGAAAATAATTTTCTCGCTCTTTTGTAAGTTATAATTAATGTTTTCCCTTGAATGTTATATTTATTTATTCAAAAGGAAGTTAAATTTTCCAAACGTGCTAATTATATGATCTGTCAACTATAACTTGAAGAAAAAAAACTGCTATTCTAAATTTAAACGGTACATTTTTTGTGTGTTCAAATATATTTTTGACATGCGTGGATTAATTTTGATGTTTTTATATTTTTGTTTCAAAGAATACACTTTCTATATTGTATGTAGATTTTATTAGAATCTGATGATGCCCTGCCTGTCAATCAGCGCTCTCATTTCCTTTGCTACACGGAAATATGTTCCTTTTTGCTTCCGTTCTTCCGGAACGTGCAATGGGAAATTAGTTGCTTCAAATTCTAAAAAATATTTCGCACCTGGAAGGTTGAACGTCATTGAGAAGGCATTTAACAGATTGTAAGAAATGGCGTTTAACTGGGCCAACAGTAGCAGGACAGACACTAATATAAGTTTGTAAAGACCTCAAAGTAACCAAAAGCCCTATGTCAAGAATCTGTAAATGGTAAAAGTACTGGTGATGTATACAGACAACTAGATGAAGGTAAAAAACGTGGCACAACAGACTGTCAGGGCAGTTATTTGTCAACGATTTTTAAAAGAAATAGCAGCTGACATTAACCCAGATTGCAAGGGAGTTCACTGCAGGTACATGAACTCAACTATACAGATATACCGTTAGTGACAGGTTGCATGGTTGTATGCAAGGAAACCCAAGATACGTGTCTCTCTCACTCGTGCAGCGAAATGTGCCTGGTTGCATTGGTGCAGAGATCATCGTGATTGGAGTACCACGAACTGGATTCAAGTTCTCTTCACTGATGAGTCTAATTTTTGTTTGGAGCTTGGAGAGTTATGCCAGATGTATTATAGGAGAAATTAAAACACACGCAATAAGCCTGAAAACATCCGTAAAAAGCATCGGTTCAAATGTATTAGAATCATAGTAAGGGCATACATCATCTTGAATGGCTGCACGAACTTACACATTTTTACTAATGTAACTATGAGTGTTCAAATATACAGAGATGACGTCTTTGATCCTTGCGTTGAGCTGTTTAGGGGTTCAATTGGTAATAACTTCCTTCCAATGGGTGATAACGATCACCTCAATTGCGCTGCACTAATGACCGATAACCTTGAGGACAAAGAAATCCAGTGGATGGAGTGGCCCAAGTTTTCTTCAGATTTAAATCCTATAGAACATATGTGGTACGCACTAGGACGTCAATTTACATAACTGCAGTCCCACACTCTCACTGACCTAGCACACTTTAGGAGTTTCAAGGGACTACTCATCCTGAATACATACTATTAGCGCAGGGACTCCTGGAGAATCTAATACACAGCATGGAAAATGGCTTTCAAGCTCGCATTTAGGTCAGGGGTATAACCACATGCTTATCTCTTTTTTTCTATGTATCTCTGAAAGTTGCTTTTCCCTATTCCAACATTTCGTATGTTCCTATTTAATTTTTTTTTCAGAAATAGGACATTCTGCACTTTGAAGCGATATGTCAGGGCATGACAAAATAAATATCTTGCACAAGTTCCATGTTCTTAGCTGCAAAATCGTCCAAGTTACATGATTTTTTTATGCTTGTCTTTTTATTTTTTTTCTTTCAATGTATATAAAAAATATTTCCGCATTTAGATACTAAGAACATCTATGATGTGGCAATAAAACCAAATATCTAGAAAGTTGTTCATAAAAATATATTTTTTTTAAATTTTGAAAAAAAAACTAATCAATGGTTTTTAACATCAATTTTGAAAAATATTTCTTCAGATTAGCTTAGAAGAAAAGAAGAAAGGAGAAAGAAAAGAGAAAAGAAAAAAAAGAAAAGAAAGAAAGAAGAAAAAAGAAAATAAAGACGAAAAAGATAGAAAAAATAACAAAATTAGGATGCTTCACCGGCGATATCCTTTGTTTGAGTTTGAATGAGTAAATATTCAAAAGTAAATATATCCCACCCATAGAGCATAAACTGTTCCATTTTTACAGTTTGATTCCACATAAAACCTATTACGACTGTTTTAAATACAGTTGAGTAACAGTTATCCAAAAAGCTCTATTTTCATGACTCCACTTTTGAAAGACATTTAAAAATACAGGTCTACAAAATATACGTTTGTGAAAAGTTTTTTAAAGAATTATACTTATTAAAAAATTACGTTAAAAATGCTTTTGAATTCCAAAATTTAAAAACATGAAAACTTCACCTTTTCTAAAACATATACACAAATTAAAAACATCTTTTACCTAAGCAAGGTGTCAAATACATGTAAAAACAAAATTTCCAAACTTGACATGTTTCGGTTTAAAGTATAAAACCATAATCATAAGCACACCTTACATCGTCAAAAAACAAATCCGAATGACACTGGACGCTACAATATATACAAAATACAACACAACACACAACGCCATCTACAATCAAACACATAAAGTAAAAGCACAGAAAAACATTAAACATCAAATCAAGTTTGTATACACAATTGCCTCCCTCTATTCAAATTAAACCCATAATATTTATTTAAAATCTCTAACCATAAAGGTAGAATAACAAAAGAGAAAGCATCATTACAGACTAAGCCTTTCCGCAAATAAATTTCGATAGACTCTCTTATAAGGGACTTGCGGTAATAATTCGAAATAAAAAATCAATTTAATATCTTCAAATAAAATTTTAATCCCCCCAACAAATATAACCTAGACAAAGCTGTTTTCATGCGGCCAAATTTAATGTCAGATTCATGCTCCCTCTTTCTTATACTTAATTTTCTCCCTGTCATACCAACATAATAACTGATATCACCCCCTCTCATTAACATACGGAATCTCATATACCCCTGAAAGATCCTCCTTTACTAAAGGAGTTACTTTATAGACAGTTTGACCCGATTAAACCCGTGAGCAATACAATGAGCATAACAATAAAAATGATTCGTGCACTTATTTTGTATGAAATAAGATTAAGATTTACAACAAAAAATATGATTGATATACAATAGTAATAAAATATTAATATGAAGGAGCAATTGATTTTTTTTTAAAGAAAGGAATATAAGTAAAAACAAATCACATGAAAGTTGTTTTAGCCTCGATTAAAAAATACCCTCAAATTCTGGTAATTTTAAAATAACTTCAAAATTTAGTCTGCTGATTTTAAATGATTTTATTTAAATAAAATGTGTGATGTCACACTTCTTCTTACCCCCTCCCACTCCCTTGTCACAAACTGTCACAATTTCATGAACCCCCTCCCCCCCCCTCCAAGCGTGACATCATTTATGGACGGCCCCTGATTATGGTTTTATACTTTAAACCGAAACATGTCAAGTTTGGAAATTTTGTTTTTACATGTATTTGACACCTTGCTTAAGTAAAAGATGTTTTTAATTTGTGTATATATTAAAAAATTATTATGATTAAATTGTTATTAGGATTTTGGGATTTCTTATTCCAAAAAATGACCTCATTTATTTATTTATTTATTTCTATCACGTACAGGTTTTTCACAATTAAGGTCAACATGGGTTACATCGTTGTATATAGCCAATTGAACCTAATAATGGCAAATAAATACAACAGAACGATTGTATTTGAAAATGTATATATAGATGAATGTAATGCATTAAAATAGATTAAAATAAATTTATTTTTCTTAAGTTAGTCAAAAGGTATCATACTGCGTGTTTATTTCACTAGTAAAGCTGCATTTTAAGTTTTTTTTCTGTTATATGCGATATATCTTGTATAATAATTTTGCATTTTCATGATTGAATATGTAGCAATAATCACCAATCATATATGCCACAGACCTTGGCACAATAGGTGCAAAGACATGTTTGTTCCCATTTATGTAAAAGAATAGTTTTCAGACTTCTTTTAGTATAGTCCATAAACTTCTCCATTCCTGGACTTTGTATGTAATGTCAAACTTGCGCATCAATCTTTTAATATCCTTGTAGTAAACGTAGTCACTGTCCTTTAAAAATTAAGATATAAACCCCTGTTTTATGTTTATATACAAAGAAATAGATTTTTTGGAGTTAACAAGATTTATTTTTTTTTTTTTTTTTTATCTGGAGCCTAAAATTTTCGCAGACCCCCTTTAATAACCCAAATGTCTGATTAAATCCGAATGATCAGATTGATTTAATAGTTGAGGGGTACCATTGTTTATATTACACGGAAAATCATCAGCAATAGCATTATCAGAATCAATTGAGTCTTCATCTTCAAATATGTATGGGTTAGAAATTTGTAGACCGTGTGAAACAAGAGCTAAAGCAGATTAAGATTTGGGTACAAAAAAGCTTTCTTGTTTCAGACTTATAAACCAATAACATTACATGAGTAAAAAATAGAATAATAAGTGTGGTATTTAGAACCCCTCCATACCAATGGGATACCAAATATGAATGCTTATATTTACCTTTATACAACATTGTTAAATCCGAAAATAATAAAGTTTGTGTGGGGCTCATAGTCTATCCTGATCACCCATAGTTTCGTTCCACAATGCGTTAAATATTTATTTTTTCTAATAAAACATATATCCCAATATTTTGTGGAACAACTAAATTTTTTGTTCAAAATATATTTTACCATTTAATTTAAACTAGGCGTTGTAATTGCAATAAGCAGATTTTAACATCGCTTACATATCATAAAAGTCCCGTTTGTACAAAAATGGTACGTGATGCACCATTTTTAGTATGATTTTCAAATTCAACACCAAATATTTCATTAAGAACAGCTAAAATTATCAAAAAGTTTTTTCATTGTAGACCTGTGAAATTAAAGAAAAACTGCATAATGCTAAATCAAAAAGAAGAAGCATTTTAGAACGAGGAAATAATTTTTATAATCTACATTTTCGATGGGATTGGTTATTTTTATGAAGTCTATTTTATATGTCATTATTAATGTTTTGCTCTTCAGACTGTGAAGAGCAAATTCTCATACTTAACTTTCCATCATTTTTTTCTGTCTTTTTGTGTTCAGACGTTTGCCAAGAGCATATAAAGGATTTGCAAACATCCGTGAAATATTTTTTGAAACCTGTATAGGAACAGCAAATGTACGATAATTAAATTTAGCATTATATTCTGACTATTAATAAGTTAGCTGAAAATCTGTTTTAAACAATATAAATTCGCAATTAATTCGTATAATTGACACCATTTTCCAATTAAAAATTTACTAAAAAGTATTTCAATAGCCTCTTCAAAATTTGTACTCATCGGATAAGTTTTTTTTAAGTCATAGCATAGAAAGTTGGTCAGATAAAGGAAAAAGAAACCAGAATTTTAAGCACTTTTTTAAAACGTCACACACACACACACACACACACATATATATATATATATTTATATTTGTTAATGAAGTAATCCTATTTTCTTCAACCCATTATTTTAAATACCTTACTTTCCCTTATAAATCAAAGAAAAATAAAAGAAAGGCAGAATGTAAATTTAAAATTTTAATATTAACCCGTCTCTTACACGGGCAGACTGATTAAATTTCCTCGCACCAGTCTCTCACACGGTCAAAGACTGATTTAATATCGTCGCATCCCTGTGTCTTCTGGGCTCATTGCACTGCGCTTTATTACTTTTCTGAGAAAGAAATGAACTTCGTTAAGATTTTATAAATTTCATTTTAAAGATTCTAATATAAACCAGTAAATAAATATAGATGATTTTTTGAAGGGGAATTTGAAAAAAAAGCGTAAAATTAAAACCCAGTTTGAATAAAAATGGTTATTTGAGGTCAAGTTTAAGACTGTGAGCTCCAATCGGTGTGAGCTCAATCAGTAGAATAAAATTAAGTGTCTGTAATTATCTCCTTTACCTGATATACATTTTTGATGGGGTTTGTTATTTTTATGAAGTCTATTTTAAATTTTATTATTAATGTTTCGCTCTTGAGACAGAGAAGAGCAAATTCTCATACTTACTTTCCACCCTCTTTTTGTCTTTTTGTGTTCAGACGTTTGCCAAGAGCATATAAAGGATTTGCAAACATCTATGAAATATTTTTATGAAACCTATATAGAAACAGGAAATGTACGATAATGAAATTTAGTTTTATATTCAGAATATTAATAAGTTAGCTGAAAACCTGTTTTTAAACGATATAAATTCGCAATTCATTCGTATAATTCATACCCTTTTCCAATTAAAAATATACTATAAACCATTTCAATAGCCTTTTCAAAATTTGTACTTGTCGGGGATTTTTAAGTCAAACCATAGAAGATTGGTCAAAGAAATGGAAAAGAAACCGATATTTTAAGCACTTTTTTAAAACGTCGCATATATATATATATATAAACATATTGCAAAAATTAACCATTGAAACATATATATATATATATATATATTTGTTGTTAATGAAGTAATCATATTTTCTTCAACCCATTATTTTAAATACCTTACTTTCCCTTATAAATCAAAGAAAAATAAAAGAAAGGGATAATGTAAATTTAAGAATTTAATATTAACCCGTCTCTCACATGGGCAGACTGATTGAATTTCCTCGCACCTGTCTCACACGGGCAATGACTCATTCAATTTCGTGGCACCCCTGCGCTTTCTGGGCTCATTGTACTGCGCTTTCATTACTTTTCTGAGAAAAAAATGAATTTCGTTAAGATTATATAAATTTCATTTTAAAGATTTTAATATAAACTAATAAATAAATATAGATGATTTTGAAGAAGCATTTGAAAAAAGCGTAAAAATTAAACCCCGTTTGAATAAAAATGGTGATTTGAGGTCAAGTTTTTGACTGTGAGCTCAATTACTGGAATAAAATTAAGTGTGTGTAATTATCTCCTTTACCTGATATAAACAAAAGAAAAATAAAAGGAGATAGAAAATAAAATACAATATTAATATCTAATTAGATTTGCAAATGACTCATAAAATTTAAAACTGGTTTGAAGAATTGCGGTCAAGTTTAAGGCTGTGAGCTCAATCATCAAAACAAGTCAAACAATATTGGCAATATTCCATCCTTCTCCAGATGGTTTTACATCTCAGGTGAGTTCGCAGAGAAATCCTGGCACACGTGTCTGAGGAAAAAGTTGCATCAGAAAACCCAAGCAGACACATGAAAGTTATAATACGCATTTGAAGGGTTTTTATTATGTTATTTATGGCAGGTAAATTCACATATCTGCTTACTTTTTTTCCATTTTTAGTTTTCATTTATTTAAAAAAAAATATGAAACCTCCTTTCGTAAACGAAGGAAAACTTAACAATGTTCGCCTTTGTATTTTTCAATCTTTCCTAACAAAGTTCAATGTGTTGATTTTATTTCATCTATTATTGTGATTCCTATTTTTTTTTCTTTTTCAAAATAATAATGATAATAATAATAATAAGAATAAGAATAAGAATAAGAATGTTGTTGGGAAAAGGGTTTTTTAAAATGTTTATTTGCTAGGTCTTGAAATTGAAACAATTTAAGGTCAATTCCAGTTTGTTTGTTTTTTTAACTGAAATGGTTTAATAATTTTGAGTCTTTTAATTACTAATTAAAAGGGAGACGCATTCCTGCTACTAGTCGTATAGTAGTTGCCCGTACTTTAGCCTGAAGAAGAAGGATTCGTTCCACTGAAATCTAAGACTCTTGCTGTACTGTTATAGCGACTTCAAGAACTATGTACTTTATTTCACATTTCTGAAACTTTTCATCAGTGATAGACACCAAATTTTGATATAGTAAATAAAACATGCATATTAAATCTTTTGAAATAAATCAGTAAAAAGGAAAAGCGTTTTGGATTTAAATACCCTGAGTAATGAAGAAGATTTGAGAAACGATTTTAACATTTGATATTACTTTTTGCCAAATATCTATTTTTACCAAAAAGGATCAAATGACATATTTGGATGCAGATAGCAGTTGAAATATAATCATTAGAAGCCTAAGAATCAAAAGGTATAATTTTAAAAAGTAATGTCAGCAGATTAGTTAAAAATATAGTTTTTAGGCTCAATTAGTGAAAAAGTCTGGGTAATATCCAAATTATTTTTTGAAAGTAAGTGGACTATTTACACATTTACTTCAGAATTGGAGGGGGAGGGGTATGTTATATTATATGTGAAATGATTTTATTACAGACATTGATTTTTTTTTAATGCATTTTTCAGTCATGGAAAATAAAAAAAAAACATATATACTGCATGCATATATATCAAATTGAAAGAAGCCGATACTGAAAAGCTAACTTTACAGTCGTTGCGAGAAAAATTGTAAAGTCAAACGAGAGATAATGATTAAACTTAAAGACAAGTCGTAATTTAAAAAGGATCATGTAACCCTTTCAAAACAAACAAGGTTATATATATATATATATATATATATATATATATATAATACGAACTTGTCAGATATTTTTTTTATTTCAAAGGTATTATATATCTATATATATATACAAATACATATATATGTAGATATGTTGTATATATGACTGAAAGTCACCTATTCAATCATGCTTTAGACTACTATCGTGCCAGTTGAAATAAAGAAATTAAATTTTAATCCAATGTAATTTTCGATTATAATGATGTCATTGTAATCTCGAGGTTCATGAGCTCTTTGAAAATTGAAATAGCATAATTCCAATCTTTTTTTTAGTTCTTCTTCTGTTAAAATAGCATATTCTTCATAGAGTTAATCTCCTCTCACTCACGGTCACATCCCATTCGTCATTTTGCTCTTCCTTACTATTTTCAGCAACTAATGGCATATTTTTCTTATTGGAATAGTCTGACGGTAATTTTTACAAAGGGAAGCGCAAACATGAAAGCAACCGGGGAGATTCTTTACCTAAGAGAAACTTAATTTTTAAGTATATTTCTCTGGGTATCAAAATTTTCCAAGGAACTGAAGTTTGATAAGTATAAAAATAAAAGTGGTCTGCATCTAAATAAAGAAGGAAGCAAATACGTTTTATCCAAAGAAAGACTTTTGTTAATTAAATGGAAATATGTTGGTTTCATGAATAATAAATCAAGGTCTAATGCATTTTTATTCATCTGGGGAAAGATTTGTTTTTCGAACCATGTCTGTCACATTCACTGAAGATTGCTTTATCTAACTTTCTTCTCTCATAGGCTTTTGCAAAATTACCATGATAAGGAAGCAGTTCAAGAAAAGCAAAGTCGGACACTCTGTATGATTTCAGTGGCTCAAGCATCTCCTATTATTAGAAGTTAAGGTAAAATTTCTTTAATAAAAACTAAAACTTTCACTAATTTATTTACACATATAGATAAAAAAAATTTAGTTGTTTGTTGTGATTTTTTGATTTGATTTGATTTGTAGATATATAGGTAGATGAACAGATGTATTTAGATATGTACTATTTTCAGCAACAAATGTGCTTTAAAGTGCTTTATATTTGCTTTACCAATACTTAGAAGAAAAAAAAAATGTTGTGAAACTATAAAGTAACCTTTCTTATTACAAACGCTATTTTTTAAAATAATATATCAATTGGTAAAAAAATATTTTAAAGCACATTTTAATACTGTTAATTCTAAGTCTCTTTGTTCTTGAGCTATTATAAATAATTTAAATCTTCCTTTTATTTTCCTTTTATTTTTCCTCTCGTTATTACCTCCCCTCCCCCCTCCTTAATATGCCAGTTTTTCATTTTCTCTGCGAAACTAATATTTGCACACCAACGAGACGACTACAAATCGTTTAGGAATAATAATAATAATAATAATAATAATAATAATAATAAGCAATTTATATTCAGTGACACTTTTTCTCATTTTTTTCTTTTTTTTTTATAATAGAAGTTTTTATAGATTGAGGAAAGGAAATTAAAAATTTATAAGTTATTATTTTTAACCCTTTTTACCCCGACGGTACTTTAAATTACCATAAAGAAGTTTTAAAATTCCTTTAATACGTGGATACAATAAATACAGTAATACAATACTTATAGATAATTTAATATTCTACCATGTTCGAAAAATTATTATTCGTTGTATAAAGCAAAAATATTTTTAAATGGATAATTTCTTATTTTAATCACTAGCTGACTTGTCCGGACCGGGATAATAACCTTAAATATGCCTAAAATAAGTATTGAATTTAGACATTTTTCTCTAGGGGGGATTTTGCAGCTCTGGGAGGGGGAGGCACTGTGGATTCCCGGGGGGGGGGGGGAATTGCACTTATAGATCATTAAGAAGTCTGCCCCTACCTCCTGGGGAATTGGCCTGGGCCATCCCTTGAATTCAAAACTGCCAAGAATAACTTTAACGTTTCCCGAGATTACTTTAAATATATCTAGATCTTAGTCTGTGTTTAATTGATAATGTAACTTTATAAAAATAAACATTTAAAAACGTCTTTGCAAAATAGAAAAAAAAAGAAAAGAAAACTAACTTGAAAAATCGACTGCCTTAAAAACACATGTTTTAATCACTTATCTCGCACTGAAGAAGGATTCGGAGCTTCACTTGGTCATTGGAAATTAAGCATTTCTGAAAGTTAAAAAATATCTATGTATAAATTTAAATTATTATTATTTTTTAATTTATTAATAGATTCCCAAACAGGTGTATCAAATATAAAATTGGATGGATAAGGTACCAAATTGATATCAGATGATAAAAAAGATTTTTTTCATTATCGGTTAAAATATATATATATTCAAAAATCGAAAATTTTTTCTCAAAATAGTAAATTGTTACATTTTTTTATTATGAAAGGTACTGTTGAGCGCAAAAACGAATTTGCTATAAGTGGTTTTTTGTTTGTTTGTTTGTTTGTTTTTATTATAGATTTTTTGTTATTTCAATCCGGGCCAATGACAGTTTAAAACTGGAGAAAAAACGGAAAAGAGAAAATGACCTCAAAAAAATATTTTTTCGAAATCGTAGATAGTAATTTTTTTTTTTAAATAAAAGATACGGCTGATAGCAGAAAATAATTTGCTATGAATTTGTTAGAAAATGTGTTTTTGAAATAGTAATTATTAATAATTTTTTTAACAAAAGATACCGTTACAACCGATAAGGTACCGAACGTATTATTTATTTATTTATTTTGTTTCATTTTTGCAACTCCATAGGGGACCAGGTGTTTGCGATTTTACAATGGAAAAAGAAAAAAAAAGAAACGTTTATTACGTCTCTGCTTAAAAAACTTCGAATTCTAGGAACATGCGCAGAAGCGATTTCTCGAATAATGCAAACTCCTTAATTAGCGTTCGATGAGGGTTTTTAATATCTCAGCTAATTATTAAAAAAAAGTGCATTTAGACCTGTCTTCGTCTATCATTTTATCCAAATTTTCTTACCTCTACGTGCGATAGATTTCCTTAGCACTTGCCAACAAAGAAACAAGCACAGACAATATTTTAAACAAAGACTTTTACAGAGAAAAACTTTTTTTTAGTAATATAGATAACTGTTTGACTTTCTGACGTTCAAAGACATGGAGTGGAAAGTTTCAGTTCTGAAAATTTTCTACATGTATAATATTTTGTACATTTTCGAATTTTATAAAATACAAAAATAAAATGTTTTAAAGGAATGATTTGAGTAGAGCTATAAATATTCCGCAAAGCCCTATAATTATCGATTAAGTTTATTAATTTTATAATAGACGAAATCTTTCTACGTTAGCCATTATATATGCACATTTTCGAATTTTATAAAATTGAAAAAATTATATTAATTTAAAGAAATGATTTGAGTAGAGGTATAAATATTCCGCAAATTACCGATATATATATATATATATATTTATAATTACCGATTAAGTTTATTAATTTTATAACAGACGAAATCTTTCTAAGATTTATTTAATGATCTTACATTCTATAAGGTATTTTCAAAAATTCAGGGAAAATGATTTGAAAGGTAAAAATTTCATTAGTTCATGATTTGGGACATAGAGGATTAAAAGAAAATATGAAACCAAGTTCCGTTGCACATTATTTTCTGCTATCAGCCGTTGAAAAAAGAAGACTTTTTTTACTATATACTTGGACTTTCCACTTCAAACTTTGATCTCTACGCCATTATCCTCAATTGGATACCTGAATTTTTCTGAAATTCCCATTGGATCTCCTGAATTTGGTATATTTCGCTATGATTTCATACGATTAAGCGCCAAAACTTGCAAATTTTGGTTTTGAATTTTTAACTATCTTTTCACTTTTAACTTTTTTACAATTTTCAAAAATACGACAACAATTTCCAGAAAAACTATGTACTCAATGGTCTGTTTTGCTGCCCGTAATTTTCGGAAACGCGTTACGAAGAATTTTTTACAGTGTATTAATCAGTTATCTTAACCCAGAATTAAAACGAAGTATCGGTTTTTTGGATGTTATCAATTCTCAAGTGATCAGTTTCATGTTCTACAAACATGCTCGAACATTATTTTGTTACACTTGCATGTATAAATTCTGTTACGCTGTTGAAAATGTTTAGTAGTATTATATTCCCTAGTATAGTACGGCGAAGTTACATGAAAATCCGATAATTATAAATATGTAAATAAAATGAAAAGGGTCTAGTTAAACTGATGGCATTGAGCTCACAGGCTATTCACACTAATTGTATATTATACTCTTATTTCAAAGAAAAAACTCGTTTAGCTAAATTAGGGGGGATTAGTTTCCCCATTATCCCCCCCCCCTTTATACTTAACCAATGAACCTCCAAATCTAATCAGGGAAGCGCCTTATCAGAATAAACCAGTATACGAAATTTGAAGCAAATCAAATAATTCTGCAGGAAAAATCCATTTATCTAAATTAAGGGGGGTTAGCCCGTTCCTCCCCTTTATACTTAACCAATGAACCCTCAAAACTAATCAGGGAAGCGCCTTATCAGAATAAACCTGTATACGAATTTTGAAGGAAATCGGATATTTCTATCAAGAGTTATCGCGTTACGTACATACGTACGTACATTAGAGAACTTGAACATTAGCTCTTAGGCTTTGATAGCCTGCGAGCTAAAAAGGCTTACTCCATACGTTTCCCTTTAAATGATTCAGAGTTACAATTTTTAAATTCATTTTTCTCAGTTTGGGTTTTTTTCAATACATAGGTAGGTTCAAAATGATTAAACTTCAACATATATTTTGATTTTTCGGTACTTGTATGTTAGCCGCGCACCCGTTATATATATATGTACATGTATATATACATATACAGTATGCCCACTAAAGTCCATTGCCACCCTCTTAACTTCGTCTACTCTACGTCTACTAACTATTGTCCACTCTGTTTATAAAGACAATCAGTACAAAAATGCAACACTCGGGGTTTGAACTGCAGTGCTTTTGATTGGGAATCACAAGCGACACCACTTTGTAACATTGCGGTGTCGTGTTTTGTCCGAAAGATAATCATTTCTCCTTCCGCTCAAGTTTCGTGATGTCACAGTGTAGGAAATCACGAAAAAAACAAATGCGCATTTTAACCGTTCTATTCTTCGCATTAATGTTCACAAGGTGTCTTCTCGTACTAAATCGCACAACATTGTAAATCATTTTCCCCCCTATCTCTTTCCGTTTTCGAGATAGGAATGCTAACTTTGCAGTTTTCCACCAGGGTTTCAGGGCTGCCAATTTCTACGCCTTTTTAAATCAAATATTCATGTTTCGAACCAGGCAAATATTTAATAATTTGTATACTTAATTTATTTAATGAGATGCGGTACTTTATACATTTTTTGTATTTGTTAATGAAATTTCCGGTATTAAAGTAATTATTTAATTCAAAATAAGCGTAGAAGTTTGCAGCCATGCCGTTTTATTCGGCTACTTTAGTGGCTAGACACCACTATTATGAATATAGTAGCAGTCGTTCCGAAGTTAAGAGGGTGGCAAGGGACTTTATTGGGCATACTGTATATATACACACACATATATATATAAATAATACACTCTTCATTTTACTCACAGAATGCCTCATCATACATTGCTAATTATTATACTTCTCTTCCCATTTCATCTTTATTATATTTAAATTTTATTTATTTGCTTTAGTTTACTCACATTTCAAATATTATTTGCTTTGTCAAAAAAAAATATTTCTTTTGATTCTATTTTCTCTATATTCATAATAGCTGGCAGCACTAGACTTATTAGTTAACTTGTCTACAATTTCAGCTTTTACTTATATTTTTCTGTGATAGATGGCAGCAGTACACCATTTATTTTCTATTATCATTTTTCTCTAAGCAATGTTTGAGCATAGATATAGCAGCCATTTTGAGTTAATGATGACTGGCTGTTTGTCATGTACTAATAATCTTGTTCAATCTACAGTAAAATTGATCTTTTTCGGTCAGTCTTGCACATTATTTTATGATCTAATTTCTAGTTAAGTTGAATAATTGTTTATTTATCTAATTTCTATTTTAAGTTGCATATTTATTTATTTATTTATTTATTTTGTTATTTGAACCTCATGTAGGATATTAATTTAATTGTTTCATATATATATATGTTATTAGGGGCTTAATATTGTCAATTTTAGGCATAATACTGACAATATTTGATGAAATAACATATATTTACTATGAATATTCTTATAAAGCCCTTCTGAAGATTCTATAAGATATTCATAGTTTACCAATTTTTGCTTTTTCATCCTATTAAGTATAATTCCTACAGTGTCCATTCCATTGCTTTTTATAATGTCTTTTCCTTTGTTTTTCACATGTGTTTTCATTTTTAAATACACACACACATATATTAACACACACACATATATATATATATATATATATATATATATATATATATATATATATATATATATATATATATACGTATATATATACAGGGTGGTTATTAATTAACGTGAGGTGTTCAGAGCCCTCTAACGAGTAAAGTATTGGACGAAACATAACCAAATTTTATGAGCATGCATAGTAGAACATGGGATTTCAAATTCTAAAAAAAAAGTTCTGAAATTCGCCCCTAGGGGCAATTTTTGCGCTGTTTACCGACTAAAATGCATTAATTTGCATAAAATCCGTTCTGTGTAGTGATCATGAGTATAAAAGGAAAGGCTGGGAGACTTCTCATCATTCTGAGACCAATTGCTTTGCGATGGCTCTTACCTTACGGGACCGTGCTTTGCTAGTCAAGCTGTATTATCAACGGAACGAGAATTGCAATGCTGCTCTTCGTGAATTTTGCCTATTAAAGAAGTTGCGAAAAGGACCGATGAGCATAACAAATTTACGAAAGATGATTCAACGAATTGAAACTACAGGGACTCTAGCACGGCAACCAGGCCAAGGACGCAAAGTGACTAGTCAGCAACAAGTTGAAGAAGTTGCAACTGCTATTGTCGAACAGGAGATTGAAAATGTGCAGGGTACCAGCAGCGCTCGGGCAGTATATCGGCACACGCAGATCCCATACTCAACGGTGAGGAAGATCCTGCATAAGATGTTACAGTTTTATCCGTACAAAATCTCTTCTATTCAAGAATTGCTCCCAGGCGATGCGGCCACCCGATTGGATTTGTCATTGATATTTTTAGCACGCATGCAAGTTGATGCTACATGGCCGTGGCAGATTTTATGGAGTGATGAAGCGCACTTTCATTTGAACGGTGGCATGAACACCCGCAACCGCCGCATTCGGGCTGCGAATAATCCGCACGCTTGTGTGCAAGAGCCTCTTCACTCGCCAAAAGTCACAGTGTGGTGTGGCTTTACAGCATCCTCTATCATCGGTCCTTTACTTTTATGAGGAAAATGTAGCCTGTACCGTTACTGCTGCCAGGTATGCACATATGCTACAGAACTTCACGATTCTACAACTACAGCAGCGATGATGTCTCGATTCGACCATATTCACGCAGGATGGTGCACCACCCTAAATTGGACTTAGGGTACAGCGTGTGTTGCGGCAACATTTTCTGACAGCAGAATCATTAGTCGTACATTTCCCACTGCATGGCCACCGAGGTCGCCCGATCTCAATCCTTGTGATTTTTGGTTGTGGGGATTTCTTAAAGGTGTTGGTTATCAAGGACATGTCTCCGATATCGCAACGTTGAAAGATCGAATAATGTTACAAGTGAGGCAAATCAACTCTGATATGCTGCGAGCGGCAGTAGAAAACGTCGTGCATCGTATGCAGTTCTTGGAATATACCAATGGTGCTCATATTGAACTTAATTTGTAAGTAAAAAAAATTGTTGTAGATAAAACTCATGTGTACTGTATTGTTTGGCATTTAGTCATTCAATATTTACACTAATACACTTTTGAAGCGCCAAAATTGCACCTAGTGGCGAATTTTGGAACTTTTTTTAAGAATTTGAAATCCCATGGTCTACTATGCATGCTCATTAAATTTGGTTATGTTTCGTCCAATACTTTACTCGTTAGAGGGCTCTGAACACCTCACGTTAATTAATAACCACCCTGTATATGAATTTTTGCTTAAACTAATTGACTTCTTGGAAATATGACCCTTGCAGTTAAAGAGCACATTTGAAAGAATAAATGAAAAAAAGATTTTTGACAAAATTAAGAAAACTGTAGGTACATTGTGGTTTTAAATTTTCACAAATGTATTTAAAATATAAATTTTTCAAATTTTACCTTAAGAATTGCATTTTTTCTTGGTTAAATCATTTTCCTTCATAAAACCATTTAATAATATATCAATAAGATAATATGAAGTATTCAAATAATAATAATCAAAAATAGTTCAAAGGGTACCCGAGTCCTCTTAACCCCTAACTAATGTGACAGAAATTATCACATAACTACTGTGAGCAGTCTGTGAGACTACTCCATCGACAGATAAATAAACGGCTCGAGTAACTCATAGAATACTGTTTCTGTACTAAGCTTTCTGTACAGGACTATTATAATTAAAATTCATCTATTGAAAAGTCTCTAGCGATGGTAACGGGACTCCAAACGTAACAAAATTTCCCTAATATCTATAGTTAAACTGAAAATTACAAATTAAACTGTGAAAATTGAAAAAGCATAGGTCGGTATATTCAGAAAAAATGCCAGAGCGCAAGACACTTTTTGGAGATCTAAATATTTTTTTTAGGTAAAATAAGGCTTTAAGTCTCGTTAAGGTTCTTCAATAAGCGTGAATTCTAGGTACGTACTCGGGTGCAAAACATGTTGTAACCCTAACTTTAAGGCTGGGGGGGGGGGGGGGCTCTATAATCCAGGGTAGGTGCGGGGTGCAGCATTGAACCCACCGTACTCTTTTTATATTTTTTTTCCCTTAGAAGATGCCAGTAAAACAGCTCTGAAAAGAAGACCCATCAGAAACAAAATTGATAACACAAACTTAAAAGCAAACTGCTAATAGCTAAAAACACAATTTCATAAAAATCCAATTAAATTTTGCACAGTTACCATCGGGTGTAATACATATAATAATAATGCAAGCAATTTACTACTTAATATTTTAAATCAGATATATGATATAACGATAAAACATAATAACCGACATTGCCTAAAAAACAGTTTTCAGCTTATTAATAAAATAAATAATATCAATCCAGTAAAATTCATAAAAACATTGGATTTTAATGATTTATTTAATAACATTGATATAAAAGACTTACATAAAACAATTTGTATATTATTTAAAGAATTTAAATCTCAATTAAAATTAAAAGATCATATTTCCGTAAATTTTTTTTTTTAACTTTACTAAATTTTACATTGCACAATAATTACATCATATATGACAATATTATTTATAAACAATGCCAGGGAATACTGCAGGGTGGGACCGCTTCTAGTATTCTCTCTGACCTTTACTTATATTATTATGAAAGAAATATTGGTCCGAACAATGATTATGTATTTTATCGCTATATTGATGACATTATCATATTTTATTTCAATGATAAAAATTGCACATCACCACTCAATTTTTATCCTAATTAGCTTACATTAAGCGAAAATGATTTGATTAATAATAATATAAATTTTCCTGACTTAAAAATTAAAATTAATGATAATTATAAATTAATTTTTGATATTTATGATAAAAGATTTGATTTTCCATTTAAAGTAAATATTTTTACCAATTTTGCTTCATGTTTACATAAATCAGTTTATAAAAATATAATTACCAATTATCTTCATCGTATAAAATATCTATGCTCAGATATAAATAAAAACAAAAATATTAGATTTATTCGAGATCATGCAAAACTATATGGTTATCCTATTTTCTTGATAAATTCAATTATCAACTCTTTTAAATAACATTTATTACATCATATAAATATAAACATGTTATGTAATAAATTATTGTTTTAGTGTGCGATAAAATATAGCAAATGATATAGCAAATTACAATTAAAACATACATAAATACAATTAAAACATATAAAGACAATTATTAAGATGATTGAACATTATTTACACTTTATATAGTTAATGTGATTGTGCGTTTGCCGATCACCTTTATTTTAAGTGATACTAATGATCAGATTTAAAACATATATAAATACGATTAAACATATACCATTAATACATATAAGGACAATACTTAAGATGGATGAACATTATTTACACTTTATATAGTTACTGTGATTGTGCGTTTAGTCGATCACTTTTATATTAAGTGATTCTAATGATCAGTTATAAATGTCTATAAAATATGCATTGTATTAAAATAACTGTAAAATAACTTATACAAAAATACATAAAATTATACATGGATAACATTGTTGATAACATTGTTGATTATAAATCACAAACATAACTATATGCAATATATATAACATTTTATGGTTTATTGTATATTTTTATATAATTTTCTCTCTCTCTCCTTTTAAATATTCTTCATATTTTCAGTATTTTTAGCCAATTACCATTGAAGCACAAGCTATGGTAAAATTATGGCTGCACTTGTTAATTTATTAACTATGTGGTATTCTGTCTACACTACACATTATTATTAATTATCTCTTTGGAGATTTAATTAGATTGTTACAAGAACTTGATATGTTTTTTGAAATTCAAAGATATTATAATTATATATATATATATATATATATATATTTAATATTTTATTTGAATGTTTAATTTTAATAAAGTTTTTAAATACTGCATTGCATTAAAATGATTGAAACACATAAGTAATCTAATTATTATTAATTAAATTTTTTACATAATATTTACTCATGGTAAGAATCTTTGAAATACTATGTAAGATAAATTTAATTCTGGTTAAATTTAATTCATATCATAGGATTTTGTACGATGTTAATGTAAAACTACAATGATATTATTATTTTTTACTATTTATATATATTATTAAATGTAATATAATAAATTTGTAAATCAAACTTAATTTTGAATAATTATTATTCCAATAGAGGGCAGCATATTACTTGTCAAATAAATGTTAATAATATTGTAATTTACCTATAGAGGGCGCTTATCGCTTGTGTATTTAAATTTTACTTTTAAAGATTAAAATTAAATGGAAAATTTGTATATTCACAAATATAAATTTGTTTTTGAGTGTATTTATCACATAAATAAATTTGTGTGTTTTAAATCAATTTGTGTTAAGGTGTAATAATTAAGGCGATATTTCAAAATATGTTCTCTCAACTTAACCTTCAAATAATTTCTCTCAACTTGACTATCATCAAGTATTTGATATTTTATGATGTGCGCCATGTGGTCAAATTGGTATAAATTAGACCTTGTGTTGTTCAAGGATTTTGGATAATTATTGTGAGTAAAATATTTTATCTATTCTTTACAAGTTTTTTATTTCCATTTATTATTTCCAATTGTCTTCTGGTAATAATTCAGTATACCTGGATGATTATACAGATCTTAGCATAAATGCCAGTATAATTATGAAATACTGAATTATTTTTTAAAACACGTGTGGGTACACCAGGTTGAAAATTATATCTACACGTGTTTTTTCATATCCAATTCTAATTTAAATCTCTTGTTATCCAATTTTCCATTATATTTAGTTCATATTTCATTTCTTAATCCATTTGTATTCACTTGATATCAACTCCAAATTATTAACATTTTATGGTTTATTATATATATATATATATATATATATATATATATATATATATATATTATCATTTTCTCTCTCTCTCCTTTTAAATATTCTTCATATTTTCAGTATTTTTGGGCAATTACCATTGAAGCACAAGCTATGGTAAAATTATGATTGCACTTGTTAATTTATTAACTACTAGATGGTACCCGTCAAAATTTGACGGTAAATAACTTGAAAGCTCCTTTAGAAATAGACATTTTTAATTAGCTGCTTTTAAATTAATTAAACATTGAAAATTTTATGAATTGTTATATCGTGTAAGCGATTTCTATAGATGTAAAACGATAGATTGTGTTGTCAGTCCAGTCTACTCAACTAATGAAGTAAAATAATTTTAATCTTGTAATTTACATCCTATTATATTTGAATTATTTTAGCAAGAATTTAACTAAAAATATTAATTGAATAATTTATTTTTACTTACTACAGTTTCAAAAATTAAAAATATATATATATCAATATTTAGTTTTTTTTTTTTTTTTTTTTTTTTTTTTTTTTATCACGCGGCTTTTAAAATTTTTGAATAATTTTACTTTTATCAGGCTGACTCTAAAACCCAGATAAACCATGGATATCAAAGTGAATTCTTTTATAATTCTTATATGGATATTTTTGCGCCTTTCTTTTTTCTCTTCTTTTCTTTTAAGGAGAATAATAATATACTTTTCTTAGTTATTCAATTATATCTTGTTGATAATTGTCGTACAATATATCGATAAAAGTCTAGATCACTTTATTTAATCGATAACTACATGCAAAATCTTTTAATTTAAATATTTATAATATAAAATAAGTAATTTAAAAAATACTGTCGGTTGTTAAATTTTATGTACCACAGTCCCAATATTTTGAAAAAATAACAATATTTAATATTTCTGATTTATTTATTTATTTATTTTTAAACTGCACGACCTTTACAATTTTTCATTAAATTCATTTTTATCAGTCTGATTCTAAAACTCCGAATTTAAAATTTGCTGTTTGTAGCTAACGATTTATAATACATATTTTTTAATTACTTGAATTCATATTTTCCATTCTCACACATTATTTAACTGTTAAATAATGGATATCAAGATAATTTAGAGTTCCTGTATGAATATTTTTCCTTCTTTTGTTTTCTCTCCTTTTATTTTTGCTTTTTTACGAAAAATAATCCCATACTTATCTTATTATATATATGACATCTTGCTAATGGTCATACCAAATATAATAAAAATTGTAGACCACTTCAATTTATTTAATCGATAGTTAGATGCACGATCTTTTAATTTAAATACTTTAAATATAAATTTAGTAAAAAAACCAAAATTTCTTGGGTGTTAAATTTTATTTATAAAGTATTCGAATAAAAAAAAAATATAAATTATCTAACTTTTCCTCTTGAATTAAATATGGCATTATTAAATTGAACTATTGCCAATAAAATAAAAAAAAAATCATTCGGCCCACAGCGGGGATCGAACCGACACGATGATAGGAACAGAGAAGAAACACACGCCTTATACCACTGGGCCACCCTTCTCTCATTCGAGCGTGTTCTAAAACTCGTTAGGTTCTAGATTTAAGTTTACTCATGCGCAAAAGGAGCAAATTCATGTGAAAAATTTATTTGACGAAAATCCCCTTTCCTTTTAATATATAAGATGTGGTATTCTGTCTACACATTATTATTAATTATCTCTTAGGAGATTTAATTAGAATGTTACAAGAACTTGATATGTTTTTTGAAAATCAAAGATATTATATATATATATATATATATATATATATATATATATATATATATATATATATATATATATATATATATATATATATATATATATATATTAACACAATTACAATTCAAACATCCATAAGATAACTTTAGGAAAGAAATGAAGTGAAATGTAAATAAAAGTATATTTTATATAAAAAATATCTATCTTTCTAATTAATAAAAATAACATTATTTTATGCCAATGCATAAATTTAGAAACATGAGTTTTGCCGCGTTTCAAAATTTTCATAAATATCAAATAGCATCATGAAAATTTTAGTTTATTGAGTGACAGATTTATTCTTTTCATCATGCCCTTATTATTTTGCCCCAAATAAAATAGTTAAACTTATTTTTAACAGAAACTGTAAGCAACAATAATGAGCGATAAGTTTAAGCAATTGCATACAAAACACGAAATTCAACCTCCGGAGTTACCTACCTCCGTCTACACTCTTAATAGCTATGATGCATTAGCTTAATGCATTTTACCACGAAACCAGCCTTCTCAGTAAAGAGGCCTCAATACAAGAAACATTTTTTTCAGTTCTAAATGTTTTTTTTTTCTTCAAAGTTTAAAACCCACTGAGCGTCTGAGGGATTTCCTGCATTTTCATAAAAATAGTTATAAAACAAATATTAATTAACATTTTCTTTCCCTGTTTGCTTCTAATATACACTTCATTTCCATTTACTCTACACTAGTTGATCCACCCGGCGTTGCTCGGGCCCGTGATAATAATCTTAAACAAAACCCAAGTTTGTATGATTTTATATCTTCGGAAAATCTTTCAAATGAATCTAGTTTCGGGAGACCCACTTCCTTCGGCAGTGTAGAGTGTTTCAAATGATCTTAGTCTCCGGGGCCCCAATGCCTTTAGCAGTGTCTAGTGTGTTCCCAACAAGCCTCTTTCCGAACGAACCTGTGACCTGGGACCCCGCTGCCTAAGGCAGTGTATACCGGGAGTGCTCCGCATCCGTCGGAGTCAATCGAAAACCAAATTGAATGAGTCAAATCTCGTAGTAATCGGGCCCATAGAACCCGAGATAAAAATACGTTACCTGGAGGTAGAAGATGGAACTAAAATCTGTACAACAATCGTACAGGATCCTAGCTAAGTTGAATGAAACAATTCCCATTGAAATCGGGCTTATAGAACCCGAAAAAAGAATGCGCCCTTAGGCGAAGGTTCCCCACTCTAAATTTAACGAATTACTTTTAACATTAACGCGATATTTAATTTACGGATGAAATCCCCTCGCCACCCCCCCCCCCCCCCCCTCCTCTAAACTTAACCAGTTACTTTTAACAGTAACGCGGTATTTAATTTATGGCTGTAGTGAATAAACGCAAGTTGGTGCCGAAAAAGAAGATTAATATTAAAAGAAGCTGGTAGCTGGGGTCTAAAGAAATTTTTAGTAGTTTATAAAGTAACTGGAGGACTCTAAAACTATGTTAAAGAAAATTGCAAGAGAATTGGATCATTTTAAAATAAGCTGCACCAAGGGCCCCAAAAAGGAGATCAATATTCAAAATTGGCGGTAGCTGAGGTCCGAGAAATGTTTTTGTCGTTCACGTATTGATGGAGGACCTAAGAAGTTGTTAGGAAAAAAAGCTAAGTGTGATAGGACAATTTTTAAGGGAGCTATAGTAGGGGACTCAAAAGGAGCCAAATGATAGTTTTGAGTAGGGCACTAGCAGGAAAACATCTTAAAAGGTCCTACTACTTAGCGCTTTAGATCTTCAATTAGTCGAAATTAAGCATAGGGTATAAATTAATCATTAAAATAAAATTTTAAAGAAATGCTTCAAAAAGGGCCGTAGGGTCTCAATAAAACTAAGAAGGTGGTGGCCCGGGGAGAGGAGTCCAGGACTCAACTTTAAAGTTATGCATTGAGAGGATGACACAATTAAGAAGGTAAAAAATACATGGCGTACAAAAAGTTTAAAGGGCCCTGGACCGAGTCCCAGGGGGGTACTAACTGGAATGTAGAAATGAGGGTATAACTAAATGGAGAAAAGGCCCCAAAAACGAAGAAGTTCGGATTAAAAGGGGCAAGTTATTAACAATTTAGGGAACAAAAACTTCAAGGGGTCCCGTATCGGGCACCAGGACGTCAGGGTCTTAACTGGAATGTAGAAATGAGGGAATAACTAAATAGAGAAAAGGCCTCAAAAACGAAGAAGATTGGATAAGAAAAGGGCAAGTTATTAACAATTTAGGGCACAAAAACATAAAGGCCAGGGGGCCAGGATCTAAAAAAATAATAATCTGAGCCTCAGGTGCATTAGGACCTGCCTTGGACTATCCGCACCCAAATTTTTAGACTTCTACGTGCGGTAGATTTAGCTAGCCATCGCACACAGACACACACACAGACAAACAACTTTTTTTTATTAGTATAGCTATATCTTAAATTAGAATTATATTAAAAATATTTTTTTTCTACAGCCGATTTAAGTTGTGTTTGGGAAACGGAAAAATACGGGCAAACCGCTTAGAGTGTTAAAAATTGTCTTTAAATCTCGTTGGAGGCGCTCTATAAGCATGAGTGCTAGGTGAGTACCCGGATAAAAATCATTCTGCAACCTTATATTTAAACACTGTCCAACATAATAGTTGAAAAGTGTTTATGAATTTGATTTGTCAGTCGGCCATCTGCCGCCTTTCCGTACTCTAACTGTCGTAAATATAATAGGATTGCCATGTAAATGATATATGTTATTGAGATTTACTTTGGTATGTTATGTATTGAAAATGGAGTGTGTAGCTTTCAGAATTCTTTTATAGGGACACTCAAAATAATTCCTTTACTTTATGGTCCACAGGGAAAATTCGTTTGCTGTTTATTTTAATGATGTTACACTTTTTCAAACATTATGAATGAAATTGATATCCATTTCCAAGGTGCACAAAAATATGCTTTATGTAGGATATGTGGAGTACAAAGCAGCCGTTTACATAATGGCCTATCGTGGGGGGGGGGGGTTGCAGCGTATTTTAATGATGTTACTCTAATTCAAACATAATGAAATTTATATACATTATTTAGATGCACTACAAGAATTATACAGTAGAATATGACGTGAATAACAGTTATCGTTCATTTACATCAGGGACACACAAAAGATTTCGGTTACAATACTGTCTATGACCGATAAATGCTAGAACTGCGTTTTCAGATGCGGAATATGTTTTTAAGTTTAACTAATTTTTGCATACTGCGTGGTGTGTATAAATCCTATAGATCATATACAGGGCTACACAAAATAAATGGTAAGCATTACTGTGTATGAGCGTGAATTGCTTATTATTATTTATTTTTTTTTTTAGTTATCCATTTTTCAGCTAAATTATATTTAGTATAAGAGCTTTTTGTAGAATATACACAAATTCATATATAGGGCTACGCAAAGAACTGGGTACATTGCTATTACTGAAGGTAAATTTTTGACTGTGTTATGCGTTTTGTAACTAAGCTAAATTTTAGCACACTATGTAGTGCAGAGACAAATAGCATATTAGACAGTCATGCACAGGGATGGACAAAATAATTCCAGAATCTTTCTGGCTATGGAGCTAATTCCTAAAATCTAGTTTACAAATGTGCTTTGCGTTTTTTGAATTGTTTACTTAGACATCTTCTTTCACCTTTTTGAACAGTGAAGTTCATTTACAGTATTCTGGAAGTGTTGTAAACTATTTCATAATCTATGTTTGTCAGACTTTTTACTTACCCATCATACGTACTCTCTTAAAACGAAAGAGTGGATTTTGCTTCTCAGAAAAGAGCTCTAATTTATTGGATCGTGAATGAGTTGATTTTTAAATGTTTCACTCATCATGATTTGAATTTTTATTTTCCTAATGCACTCCAGAAGGGCGAATACTAAACAACTCATCTCGATAAAAAAGCACTCATTGGCGAGCGGAAATCCAGTAAGCTGACGTAGTTGACGTGACCTCACTGTCCCCATACCCGCTGAGCAGACGACAGACGTGTGGTGTGTAGTACGCGGCTAACACCACGTTGTTAAAATTTTAAAGAAAGAATATTTGAAAAGGTAAGAATTTCTGCTGATTTAAATACTCTAATTATGTTTTTTATAATGATTCTGTTTTATATTAATTGTTATTTTATATATGGCGTGATATTTTTCAGTTTATATCAATATTTTTATTAAATATGTCTTAACCCTAACATTTAGGACTATTTATACGGGCGAACATTTAGAGATCTTTTAAGTTGGAAGAATAAATATTAAAAAATACTCTAAAATATAATGAAATAAATCCTTTGCCTCTCCTTTATGTTTTTTTTTTTAATGTTGTTTCAATAAATATAAATATTATATAAATAGCATTTAGTAGCAATTTAAACTTTTAAAGAAAATATCTTGGCGGTACGTTTGTTTATATAGTCAGGGGTCGATGCAAGTTTTTTATCTTGGGGCCCATTTTGTGAAAAGTAAAGGTTATTTTTGTGAAATTTATTATATTTTTGTGAAAAATAACATTTTGTAACGAAAGTTGAAATCCAGCTAATCAAATTCGAACCAAGCATTTATAAACAAAAAGGTTTTAAAATCCTTTTGCTGAAGTTTTTCTCTTTTTTGAACTTGTTTGTTTACAAATTACACATTTTAAAACATCATAAAATAATAAATAATAAGTTTTTATGGAATAGAATTTTGTGAAAGGATCAACTTTAGTAAAAGGAATTTTGTGAAGGTGCCCATTTTATCAAATTGATTTTTGTGAAGGGTTCCATTTTATTAAATTGATTTTTGTGAAGGGGTCCTAAATAGGCGCAAAATTTTGTCTGGATCGAGCCCTGATAGTATATATATTTTAGCGATGTTTCAGAACTCTAACTCTTATAATACTATAAATTGAAAATTGACTTGTCTGACATTAAAAATATTGTTTTAAAGTAAACAAATTATATTTCTTATTTTATTCTCAGTCTGAATTCTAATATTTTAAAATATACTTGATTTATGAAACTGTATAAATCCCATATTTTTTATCGTATGTTGTGAAAAATAAGGTAAATATCTACATTCCCGGATATTCACGGTGTGAATATTCCTAAATAGTATTAGGATTAAAACATATTTAATGATAATATTGATATAAACTGAAAAATATCATGCAATGTATAGAATAATATTGCATAGAAAACATAATCATTATAACAAAATAAAAAAAAAAGATTAAAATATTTAAATCAGCAGAAATTCTTATCTTTTCAAGTATTCCTTTTAAAATTCTCTTTTTGGGTCGGGAGGGGGGGGGGGGGAGGGTATATATTTCAAGCAGCTCAGAAACAACAACAACAACAAAAAAGATACTTTTCACTTAATTGTTGAATATATACATATATGTAAACATAAATATGTATACATTCAATATGCAAATTACTTTTTTTTTCTAAAATAATAATCTACCTGTTCATGAAATTTATTATTTTACAATGAATTATTACATTTTACCATGAATTTTAATTCTCCTTCCCCTCCTCAAGTATGAGTTAGTTATAAATCACTCAAGTGCTACTGGAATTAACCTTCATTGATTTGATTTCACTCAAGTATGAGTAAAATAGAGATAACTCAATCATGAGTTGCTTAAAAACAACTCGTTCACTCGAGTTGTTTCAACTCTTCATGAGAAGCTGACTTTCAAATCATGAGATGAGTGGATTTCGGCTCAACTTGAGTTATTTTGGCTCTTTCGTTTTAAGAGAGTAGTATAGGGTAAGTCTTGTAATCGTTTTGAAAAAAAAAATTGACGGATTTACACGTTTCAGACACTGGAGATTCAGAAAAACATATTTTTAAAAAAAAAAAATTGCCGCCCGTCTGTCTGTCTGTGCGTGTGTGTCTGTAAACGCTCTATCTCCCGAATAAATTGAGATAGAGACTTGAAATTTGGTATGTACTTAGTATGTAATAATGGGAAGAAGCTTATTGAATTTCAGTAGCCTCGATTATCCGGAACTATTTTTTTCGGACTCTCAAAATATTCATTCTGATAAAAGGTATATAAATTTTTTCGAAATTGTTTCTTTTAAGGAGTGAATATAAAAGACAATAAAAATACATAAATTTTGCATAAAGAATGAAGTCGATCGGATAATTAGTTGCCGAGATATTTGTAATTATATTTTCTACACTCTTCGATTTTTCATGACCTTGTATTTCCTTCAAATTTCAATTCAAAGATATATTTTAATTGTAAATGAGACGCTTAATCCGACGCAGTAAACTGTTAGTTAATATGATTCTCAATTTTTGAGTCATATAGCATTTAAAGTTTATGACGTCATCAAGACACGATTTTATTCGAATTGCAATGCATTTTATAAATAGTTTACACATATTTTATTTTCATATTTTATATTATGCATATCCATGATGGGTAAGTATTACGGTGGCCCCCAACGACTAGTTCTTTCTTGTTTTTGTTATAAAAATATGCTTCTTACTGTCGTTGGGGTCCCTTTATATGTGTGGGGCCCGGGTGCATTGCACCCGCCGCATAAATAATACGAGGAATTTCCCTTTTCTTTTTAGACGGAATGCAAATGAAGCGGTTCTGAAAGAGAAGAAGTGCCGTAAAGGATTAAAAATGATCAACGTTTTCTTTTTCTTTTTTTTAAAGACAAAAGCAAACGATTAAAAGCTAAAAATTCAAACTTTTTAATACAATTACAATTTAAACATCCATATGCAACTAGTCTAGACAGGCAAAGTTTTTACTTCTTTTTAGCCTTTTTTTTTTTACGCACTTTAGGAAAAGTGTCACTGTGAAAATAGAAGAACTAAAACAAATAGTAAGATAAACCCACTTAATTTAATTGCTTCCACTTTTACTCCTTTCCGCTCTTTTTAAGAAGGAAACCGCTCTTTATTGATTGATCTGACCGACATTGTCAAGGTTAGTTGTACGCATTTAAAACGTGACGCAGATAGATTTCCTTGTTGCAGCTTTTCGTTGTCGCCTTGACTATTTAATCAATGAATTTTCAAATATTAAGCGATAAATAAAAACTGAAGATACAACAGACTATCTAAAAAAAAAAATGCTGCGTAACGTAGCGTGATAAGGCTGTGACGTTTTACTTCATTCAGATGATGAGACAAAACTATTTTTATACCATATGATTCTGTACTTACGAGTGTTATGTTTTTTATTTTATGGAATAGCTTACGCGTTGAAAATCATAGTCATTAAATTTCATTTCTGTGAAATCGTTCATTTTGAAAGCATAGATTCCAAAATAGATTTACTTAAGCGATAGATGTTTATACTATTCATGGACAGGGATGTTGTAGAATGTATGTCTGGATTTTATTAAGGAACACCGTATACCCTCAATTTCTCAAATAAAGCTATATAGCGTTTTTTTTTCACACAGTACTGTTGTCTGTGTCACCGTTTGTGTGCATAATAATGTTTACGTAATGTATTATTTTATAATAATGTAATATTTTATACAATATGTATTCATGTAATATTCTGTAAGAATATATATTTATTTAAATTTACTTATTTAAACAAAGCGTGCATGAGTTTACATAAACTATATAGGTTTAATTATGGATGCGAAAGTGAAAAATGAAGTTAAAAAAATAGTACATATATAAATAAATGTTTGCAATATATTTATTATAATATAGTAGAGGAAAAGGTCCAAATACCGGCTACCACTTTTATTTTCCATCTAGATCCTACAATTTTGAAAATTAGTGGAGGAAAAAGTCATAGTAGGGTGCTTTGATATGTCTCACATCCGTCTAGAAAAAAAAAATAAGGCGTTTTCTGTTTATAAAAAGAAAAATTCCGAACATCTCAAAATTTTGAGTTCAGAAAATGAGGTCTAAATATCAGCTACCTCAGTTTTTTTTTTTTTTTTTTTTTTGCAAATAATCACACAAATAGGGCTAATTTCGGCTAATAAGAGAGAAGAACATTGTTTTAATACATTTTACTGATTAATAACATTTAAGATGTACAAAAAGAACATGGGATTTTCAATAAACAATAATTTATGTCAAATTTATAAAAATCTTAGCGACGATCTCTGACAGTCTTCTTTCCATTCTTTTCCTAGTTTTGTTTTAACGTGTTAAACAAAAGCTTGCTGCTTGAAATGTAGATTACTTTATCTACAAAAATTACAAACATTAGTAACCACTCTGCGTCGGTACAGTCTCTATGAGCCCACTTATCCATTCTAAACATTGAACCCAGAGTTCACTTTTTTTGTTCACAGAGGAAGCACCCTTGTAGAAGACACAAATTGCATCATTTTCCTCTGTCAAATACCTTCCTTTTTTGTCTTTTTTTAAAATAAAATTTCTGCCCCTTTCACTTGTATTTTCTTAGTTTTTTCTCTGTCATTTTCTTCTTTCTCTGACCATTTATTGCGGAAGACTTTAGTGTCCAACAAGTGACGCAACAAAGCAATACAGCGTCCGTGATCCCATAAATTAATTTATTTTTCTTCCTTTCACACAGAGAAAACCCAGAGAGGTCCAAATACCGGCTAGCTGGTATTTAGACGGAGCTAATTTAGCAGGATTTTAATGTTTTAATTTTAAATAGCTAATTCTAGACATATTAGCCGGAGCTAAATATGTCTAGAAAACAATTTAATCGTCCATTCAAGCCCATATACAAACTTTTTTTTATGATAAACACATGCTTGAAAAACTTTTGATATCACGGATTTCGTCGTGGCGGCACTTTTAGTATTACTTTTTTTTAATGAGACAGCAACATACTGCTAGTGCCTTTCTTCTCTCAATTTAAGGTACAAACTCTGCCTATTGCCGCTAGGCTGCACTGTCCTCATTTCTCAAAACACCTACTAGCCGGTATTTGGACCTTATCCTTTAATATATTATAGTAATATTTGGATTCAAAGATCTGATGAGTTTCATAAATAGACTGTTAAGAATTTTTAACTATATCTGTCATAATTCCTAATTTTCTTTCATGATATTTTAGGTGCAGGTGTTTTTTCCTTTCCTTTATAGCTAAAAAATGTTTTTTTTTTTAACCCATTAACTTATATATTAACAAATAATTTTAAGAAAAATATATAGACTTTCTTTTCTTTTTTACTTTCGTGTTTTTGCAACACTTGAATGTTATTCACACGAGAGTGTTGCACAAATAATAATACATAACATTGCACGGTAGCAATACATGAAAATAAACTATAAATTTTAATTACTTAAAATATTTACATATTATAGCAGTTATATCCTGCCCGAATCTGAAAATTATATTTGAAATCAACTTGAAATCCGACCTGACGTGTCGTTCTGTATCAGGTCCATATTCTTTTCAAATACTATTGTTCTCAATATATCTGGTTTTTACGCTCACTAGACGGTGGTATATTAAAATTTTTGACATGAACCTGTAAAAAAATAGTGGTTTCATTCGATTAGTGCGTTTCATTGATCCTAGGACCGGATTACTGCCTAGACAAACTTCCACCATTTTTTTTTAAACTTTCACCTTATTTAATTGCAGCAATCTGCGATTAAATAAGGCAATTTGTTTTAAGTGGTGAAATATTGTCTAGGCGATAATCAGGTCCTAGGATCAATGAACCACACTACTCTAGGGAAATCTCTGTACATGATGAGACGAGTACTTTAAAAACGTAAAGTATGCTCTAGCTGTATGCTCTAGCTCTAACACTATAAACAAAATTCGTTACGATTGGTCAATTTTTACGAAAGTTAAAGCCTGTAATGTAAAAAAAAAAAAAAAAAAAAAAAAAAAAGACAAGAAAACAGTCAGACAAATGTATCACATTTAGATCCTATTTAAATTGAAACGGAACCACCAACAGAACAAGATCTTTCAAATAAAAAAAGGGGGGGGGGATGAAAATTAAAATTGGAGAATTTGTTCAAAAGGTATGCGTATACCGTGGACATACAATAAGACAAACATATATACAAACGAATGGTATAACTACCTTCGTTGAAAGTCAGTTAACAAAACAATACTTTAAATTTGTTATTGTTAATGTGTTGTTGTTTTTTTATCGTTTGTTTTCTATTACTACTTTGTTTATACCAGTTTGCTATAAGCATTATTCATCATTTATGTTTTCTCTTCACATTTGTTGCGCCCAAACCGCCACCCCACATTTGGTGCGAATTCATATACTCTGTCCATACATCTATATGCATGTAGAGATATATACAGATAGATAAATATATTGTGTGGAGGATTTTCAATTAAACACCTCCTTTTTATGATTTTAATAAAACCTTGATTATTTTTGTAAGTGCTAAATAAATAATCTAAATAAAAATCGGTAAATGTTTCAGTTTATATGTTTAAAAAGCTTTATCTGTATTACAAAAAAAAAAAAAAAAAAAAAAAAAAAAAAAAAGGAGGGGAGTTAAATTTAGTCTTGTTTATGATTTTAAAATGATGAAAAAGAATATTTTATGTTTTTTTAATAGTTTTTTCCGATAGAAAAAAATGCATAAAAAATTGGGTAAAATTATAATAACAACTGGTACATACTTTTATTTATATTAAGACTAGTTACTTTTTTTTATTATTATTTCAATTTAAAAAGTAAAAACTCGTGATTGCACAAAAATATTTTAAACAAATGTCTTTAACAAGAAATCAATACCACTTAATAATGTAATAAATGACATAAAAATACTTCATTTTAAAAAGTCAAAATCGTAATCATATTGGAACATTTCAAAAAAGTGTGTTTGACAATAGTAATAAGTGAACAATATAAAAATGTCGCATTTTAATTTTAAAAAAATCTTGGTTGCATTCAAATACTTAAAAAAATAATACAACATAAGTTTAATTATGACTGATATATAATTACGCGCAAATAAAATGTAAATTTTAATTACTTAAAATATTTCCTGTCACATATATCATCTATATTGAATATAATTTACAAAAACGAATATCATACAATGAAATCTTATGTGATTTTTATAGCAACTCAGCAAAAAGAGTCTGCTCTCAATGATAAAATGCATTAAAAAAAAATGGGATTACATCATTTTCCTCTGTTTTATTTCCAACGTACTTTCAATGATTGATTACATCGCAATTTATGTGATTAAACTATGAAGGAGAGGGAAAGGTAACCTATAGTGTTTTCAAACTCTTCCATCCATAAAACATCATTGCGTTAAAACATTCATGTCGAAGGACCGGCGTGACAAAGTGTTTTTTTTTTTTCAGACATTGACAAAGCGATTGTCAGTGTTTATCGATTCGATTCACAATTCCCAATCACGACAGTTTTGGATAATTTTATATTAAGTGTTAATTTTATACATTTTTACTTCAAAAACCGCAAATTTTAGTTATTTTTAAACAAAAGATTATATATATATATATATATATATTAAAAATCATATAGGTGCATAAGCATGTTTTTTTTTTACGTGGACTTTCATTCAACCACCCCTAACTGCTAAAATGGCACCTGGGAGCAGGTAATCTCAACGTTTCTTATTCCTCAAAGGACTACAGAAGAGGAATGTACCAACAATTTTGCGGGATATAGCGGGATCTTGACTTTAGAAGACAAAAATGTTGAAAATTATAAAAAATTCAAAATCCATTATTTTGTATCAAAACCCAATTAATTTTACCCAATTAACACAATTGTGTTAAAATGAATCTAGTGTAATCACGCATCCAGCGTTTACTGGAGTTCCATTACCTGTTGAGCTGATTAAAATATCAGACCAGATGCTATGACCAATAAGGTTAACTGGATGAATTAAGCCCTCCAGATTCAACCGGGATAGCTCAGTTGGTAGAGCATGGTAAGCTTCAGCCAAGGTATCCCAGTTGGAAAATTCCAACTCGTATGATTTTTTGAATCTAGTGTAACTTATAGAACAACTCTACATATCTTGGAAAACTACATACGATTTCCACCTATGCCGTGGAAATCACTGTGAGGCGGGCACATGGATTTTCTATTTTTTGTAAGAATAAATATTTCCCATGATAATAATTTCCAGTCAATTGATGAAAAATTTGCTCTAAACGTTATCGCTCTTCATTCATAATGAGTGATGAAATAGAATAAATATCAATTACATAACATCTTCGATCTGGTGGATTCTCACATAATAATTTTTATTTTAATACATATTCTTGGTTTTCTTATATTATAAAACAGGCCGTTGCATGACAATATTAACAAGGTAAATAAGTGTTGAACGATTTTGGGGTTAAAAATGTAGCATTAAATTCCTTACCGTCGTCCCTTGTCGCTGATGCTGATTTTTAAGTTTGGTGCTGTCTGGGATAAAATTGTTTCAAGAAAAGTAGTCTTACTTAATTTTTTAACGAAACTGGAACAATTGTTTTATATAAACATGTAACAAAAATTACGCTGCTCATATTTTTACGGTTATTATTATTTTTTTAACTCTGTCCTGGGATTTTAGATTCCTTATACCGTCCCTCTTACTACAATATAGAATTATAGAATTTCCTTTTGAGTACTCACGTGTTCAGAAATTAGCATTTTGTGTTTGTTGCTTAAGTTTTGCACACCAGTGTATAATTAAGCAGAAAATCACTCCAGATGCAGCCACGGAGTTTTTTCAACTTTTGTCTCATACATAACTATGCTAGAGAAAAAATGGCTATAGTTTTATGACAGGAAATTGTCTTCAGAATTTAAATCAGCATTTAAATATCAATTTCAAGCATTGTGGCTTTATTAGTAGTCTTACCGTCCAAAAGATTTATTCCTGAACTTTTAGAGGCAAGTTACATTTTTTTGTTATTTAGTTCAATGTAAATAACTGTTGCTAAAAATCAATGAACATTGAGGCTCCACTTAGGCTTAACATGACTTGTATAAAAATAGATGGTAATTTTCATTACCTTGCCGTCCCTGTGCTATTTCATTATTAAAGGGATTTTAAGTGACTATCAGGGATAGTACAGTATTAAACATTAATGCAGAACAAGAACATGTTTAGTTATAGCAACAAGGTTTAAAACTGGAAGTTTAATTATGTTATTTTATTGAGTTGAATTTTACAAGTTCCTAATTCTTGAAAGTTAAAATTATGGGAAAATGGCTCATATACGATTGTATAATAATAATTACGTACTCAATTCCTTGACAAAAATTGCATTTATCCCTTAGCATTTTAATGTAAACAGTGCTATTCTGAATCCAATTTACTTAAATATAAATCACATAAGTGTACTTCTTAGCCTACATTTGAATGGTCACATTCACTGTTTCGTATAGACGAACTTTATAGGCTCACATGCGTTTGAATGTTTTGAATTTTAGTGTAACGACAGATGTCACATATTGAAGCTTAATATTCAAAATTTTCTCAAACAATTTGATATTTTTTCTGAGATTATCCAAGTGCGTTCACTTTTATAAGAAAAAAAAAAATCAGAGGCAATGTACATCACACACTACGTGTCAGCCCTGTTCCTATGTCACATCCCTCCAAAACGTTTTTACATCTACGTAAGATGACCAAACGTCCCCGAATTTCGGGAACGCAGTTCAAGTTAAGAGAGTTACGCTCCGTTTTTTGATTTAAAAAAACCTATTAAAATTTTAAATAATTGATAAATTTATGAAACTTTAAAAATTTTAAGTTTAAAAAGTTATAACTTTTTAAGTTTTTAAAGTTGAAATATTTTGAACACTTTCTAACATAGTTGAAAAATGTGTATGACTTCGGTTTGTCTGTCCATGCTCTAACTCTCGCAAATATACTCGGATTGCTATGTAATTTATATATGTTATTGAGGTGCACTATAGCATGTCCGCTATTGAAAATGAAGTGTGTAGCGTTTATAGTTCGTTTACAGAAATACTCAAAAGAATTCCGTTATATTATGATATATGGGAAAATTGTTTGCAGTGTATTTTAATGATGTTACACTATTTCAAATATAATAAAATGTATATGCTTTACTGAAGTGCAATAAAAGAGGCTTACTGTAGAATATGGAGTGTATAGCATTTACCGTTTATTTATAGGGGCACACGAAAGCATTCGGTTACAATACGGGCGATAATTGATAGAACTGCGTTTTCATTTGTGGTATGTGTTTTCAAGTTTAACAAAATTTTAGGTAGATTTCGTAAGAAATACTACCTATTACATTCTCCCCGAAGTTGGAATTTCTGAAAAAATTTTGCTGATCTACGCCGATCATGAATCTCAGACCCCCCCCCCCCCCAGTTCAAAACTTTATCTATCTATCTATCTATCTATCTATATCACTTTTTTTATGGACACGATAACTTCCATAATTCTGCATAAATCTCTTCCAAACTGATGCATAAAATCAAGAGGCATAAAATCTCGGTCAAGTTCGTTAATGGGCAAAATCGAACCAGGGGGGGGGGGGGGGGTAGGAAATGGGAGGGAGTTTTTTGTGAAAACAGAAAAAAACCCATAACTTCTTAATTATGATACGTATCGAATCCATTTAAAGTTGTTATTACTTCTAGGAAAAGGGCCGAAAATTTATGTATGACAGATTTTTGATATCATTAAAAATGGCCCCAAGGGGGGGGGGAGGAAAAAGGGTTTAAGAAGAAAAAAAATCATAACTTCGTCAATTCACAAGATATCAAATCCGCTTAAATTTATTATAAATCCTCTTAATATTATCTACAACTTTTATATTAACAAGTTTTTTTATAGGACCAACCCTTATAGCAAAAAAAAAAAAATATATATATATATATTAAAAACAAAAAATCCCTGCCGGTTCTGTCTACAGACACAGGTAGATTAGGTAGATTTCGAAGTGGGCGGCCCCAAGTGTCGTATCATGGCAAAAAGGTAATTTATTTTGCAATTCCCAACAAACGGGCGCCCCACGGTCTGCGTCTTCGAAATCTACCTGTACATGTAGGCCGAGCCGTCAGAGATTTTGTTATTTTCATATAACATGGTGTGTATAAATCTACGTATCATATACAGGGCTGCATAAATGTATTCCAAAGTTTAAGTTTTTTGGGCGTCAATTGCTTAAAGGTGAATTTTAATTGTGTTATGCATTTTCCAGTTATACTATCTTTAGTAAAGAGATGTTTGTAGAGTTGTTTTTATCTACATGAATTCATATACAAGGCTACGAAAAGAACTGGATAAATTGCTGTCTATGAGTGGTAATTGCTGGAAGTACGCTTTTAATCGTGTAATGCGTTTATTAGCTTAATTAAATTTTAGCTTAATATGTGGTGCGTATAAAAATGTATAGAAAATATACAGAACAGCACAAAATAATTCGAGTAGATTACCATCTATCGGCGGTAATTGCTGAAGGTAAATTTTCAATTATGTCATGCGGTTTCTAGCTGAACTAAATGTTAGCATACTATGTGGTGAACGTAGAAATCTGTAGATCATATACAGGGTTGCACAAGAAATTCGAATACCTTACGGACTATGGACCATAATTGCTGAAATTGTGTTTTGGAATACATATTGTCTTTTCTTGATTGTTTATTTCGGTAACTTCTTTCACCTTATCAAATAGAGAAGTTTCTTTATAGAATTGTGTAAATGTTGGAAAGTGTTTCATAATCTATGAGTAATGCATGATTTCTCTCTATCTCTCTCTTTTTTTTTAATTTGGTCACCTTAATTCTAAGAAAATTCTTTATTGCATTGTGTTGAAACATCAGAGATGGTGATTCGAAGATGTACCTACTGGTACTGTGGATATATTAAGATCAAAAGTATTATTTTTTTAATATTTTCTGCGCTAAATATCTGAGCACGTTGCAAAAGGCATTATTTTGTTTTCTTTTATTTAATAGACAATTATAATATTTTTTTAGAAAATAAAAAGTTGTATTTTTTTATCTACATAAATTAAAAGTTGAAAATTATGTAGTCAAAGCGTTCGTTCTAAAATTTAAAAGTTTTTCTCAAAGCTGATTTTTTTCGTTACGTACTTCTCGAAAAAGCTATAAGTCAGAATATTTTCTTATGAAAATTTCTTAACTTAGTCTGTATGTTGTTTTCTTGATAATGTAATAAAATAATTTTTGTCTTGTAAATATTTTCCAAGCGATGGTCTGCTATTTCAATAATAATATCCCAAAATTTCTTTAGGTAATAGAATTAAGTAACTTTAGAAGACTTTAAATTTAATATACTTATTAAAATAATATGTGAAATTTGTGTATAAGCCTATTTATTATAATAAATTGCAACATATTTTTTAAAGATTCCCCCATGAAGTCTGCATTTAGATTCCCTTATGAGGCCCCTCCGAACCTATGACAGCTAGAGAGATACGATGCTAATTACGAATTGCACACAGAAAAAAAAAACTGGAAAGTTCACTTATTGCATTACTTTGTACCAACATCAAAAATTATATTTGCATCACGTCAATAATTATAGATCGTTGCCCCACTTAGACTAAAACGATCTATGAATGAAACGGCTAAACACGCAGCGGGGACATTTGTCACTCTCTTTGCAAGAAAACACTGCAATCGGACTGCACGATCCAAAACAAAACATTATCAAACGAGATTGATACAATGTTGCGATACGAAGGCGGGATTTGCACGTGATCGACGCGTAAGCACTCAAACCAACTACGTAAGTTTCGAGTTTGTCCCTAAAATTTTATTGGCTGCTAATTCATTAGATACTGTTAAGTTTCACTTTTGAAAATCGTCTGCTCTTTTTGAAAATATTCTTTTTGCCGGCGAATGCGGCTTGCGATCAGACTCTGGAAGTCTTGCTGACTATACAGAGTAAAAGACTAATTTATCCTCAAGAATTATGTAAAAGACAATTTTTGTGAAGGTAAGTGATTTAATTTAAATATATTACAGGGGCAAAGAAAAGGAAAGGGCTCAGGGGGATAAGCCCCCCCCCCTCCTCCCTCCCCATTCAAATAAAGATAATCTTTTTGTATCACTAAGTCTCTTCCAAGGTTATCATTTTCTGTCTTCGATGTTTGATAATTCATCTTTGAAAAATAACTATATAACTAAAGAATCACTAAAACTATTAATTTCATTTCTGACTAGTAAATTTGCAGATCAGGGATCTCAACGTCAATTCTGCAAGTAGCATTTTGATTTTGAAAACATTTTATTCATAATTTGCAACTTACAACCCGCAGTTTCATTTCTTTTATATTAGTATTGCTGCAAGTAAATCTTCCAGTAGTTTCGGGAGATTTAACTCTTATGAATTGTAGATATGAAATATGATTGCATGCATTGATACTCTAAGACTGTTTATTTTCTGTAAAAACATTTTAATAATATGAGGGGGGGGGGGGTTCTCCCCCTCCCCTTCAACTTCCCGTTGTCTCATAATATGATAATGGTAACTCTCTACATTTTCAGTATAATAAATCTTCTGTCTAAAATAATTAAAATGATGATTCCGTGATAACGGCATTATTAGTTTGAATGATTAATTACTTTCCCAACTATTTCATTAATTATTGATAATCCTATTAGACTTATTTCAAAATGATTGCATGAGCCTCTCCCATAACTTTTGAATTGCCATGCCACTGAATATATATATGACAAGAAATCATCTAAAATTTCCCATTTCTTATTTTGATGTAAAAAATAGAGTGGTTTGACAATATGAAAAAAGTATTAATTTACATAATTTGTTCATAGTGAAAACTCAGTAGGATCTTGAATGTAAACAAACCGTACATGTTTATACATTACAATACGTATATTTCAACATATTTTGGAACAATTTACAAAAGCTATTTAACCCTTTCTGGCGCGGAGTAGTCTGTTTGTAAAATGATGAAATAATCGACTGACACCAGAATTGACAAACGAATTCATTATATAATATAAACTTGCCTATTTTCCGGTACTTAATAAAAGGAAAATTTTAATTAAATATTCTTGGTGCCGTTTGTCAGTTTTGGAATTAAAATTAGGTGTCCTTTTTTGTGACCACCGCCCGTTAAAGGGTTAAGCTAAGAAGCTGAAAGTTTTCATTTAAAAATAACAAAAAACAGTTATATCCAAGCTATGTTACAATTTTATTTAAATAAAGGAATACGATTTAACACGTTCCAGCACTAAATATATATATTATAATTGAATATAAAATTCTTCTTATTGCATTATTATAAAATTATCTTTTTTTATATGCTCTTCATTTAACATTTTTAAAAAACATTATCAAAAGTCTAGAATGCTAAATAATAATATAATAATCTATCTAATAAATATTTAATGTATTATTAATTTAAATTAAATAAGACTAAGGTTTCTAGTTTAAAAAAGTGGTGACAATGCTCGTAGAATTTACAGTTATGCACACACGCATCTAACGGACCCCCCTCCGGTAGTTTTAGTATTAAGTACTATATTAAAATATTTCATATGACTTATGTTTTCTGTACTATACATACGCTACAGTAAATACAGGGTAGCCTAAAGTTACTAGGTTAATTTTACTTAACTTTTAACTGCTATTAGCGGTCACACAAACCACTAATTTTTTTTCAGTTGTTACAGTTTAACTGGTCATTTTCAGTTTAACTGCAAATACTAGTGAAATTATGTTTCATTTGGAAATCTAGTGCTGTCGCTAGATACTACAGAATATGTGAATTATAATTGTCGTGTATATAAAATTCAGTACAGAAACAGTATACCGTAAGTTAATAATATGTCTTTTATTCATCCTTTGATCAAGCGGTCTCAATGACCGTTCACAGTACAATTTTTGTCACAGCAGTTACGGTTAATTATTATTTTTTTTCTTTTACATTTAAAGGAGTTTTACCATGCAGAGATACACGATTAAGGAAAAAGTAAAATATTTTTATTTTCAAAAAAACATTTAATAAGTGCGAAAAGCATGTTGAAGATGTTTTAATGTGAAATATCCTCCCATAGGAATGACAATACACAATTTAAGGCTGTTCTCAAAAATATATTTCCCCCTCTCAACAGCGTGAAACTTTGATATATTTTCTGACTCATTTTTAAACGTAAAAGCATTAAACTTGCAAGCATGATTATTGAAGCAATTTGTCATCGAACAGTTTTTTTTTTTCAGTTTTCCATAAAGAAATTAGATCTTGTGTTATAAGCGATTGTAATTTCATGACGGCAGTTGTTTTCCTCTCTCGCCCTATTGCGTCCGGATATATGGTTCAAAACGCCAACTTTGGCAGCATTTTCTGGAAGATCTTCCGGTTTTACCGAAAAATGAAAAAAAAAAAAACAGTTCGATTACATAGCTTCTGAATAAGGGCACCTGCTAATTTCATACGTTTGAGAACAAAAATGAATTAGAAAATGTGTCAGAAAGAAGCCAATTCGGATTTGCGACTAAAGGCGTGTTTTCATAGAAATGGGTGTAGAGCTGGTAAAACATGTCGAAATGACTTGATATTTGGTGCAAATATGAAGTCGGAATTGGAAAATTTCTATGACAAAACGGAGAAAATCAAGAATCTTGTGATGCTTAAACCTGGTATTTTTAAAATTCCACCACAAATCAACTTTGAACGTGTTAACCCTTAACTATTGTGACAGAAATTGTCACATAGCTACTGGAGTGGTCTCTGAGAGCGCTTGATCGAAAGATGAATAAAAGGCTCGCTTAAGAAATAGGATACGGTTTCTGTACTAAACTTTATGTGCAGGAATATTATAATTATGGTTCAGCTATCCAGAAGTCTCTTGCGATAGTACTAGGGTTCCAAACGAAAAAAATTTCACTTGTATCTATAGTTAAACTGAAAATTAGAAGTTAAACAGTAAAAACTGAAAAAAGCACCGGTCTGCGAGACCGCTAACAGAAGTTAAGAGTTAAGGAGTTTTAATTAGCTTCGTGGGTCAACCGAACCCGGGCGGATCGCGGGCAGAGGTGATTATTATGAATTTCTCTCATCCAATACCTTAAAAAAAAGATAACAAAACCCGTTTTCGGGTCCTTCCATGTCAAATCGACGAAAAAAAGGCAACTTTTGGATCTTGACGTCTCCGATTTCTATATTTTTTTGTTTATAGTTTGTATCCATGGAGTATATAAAAAAATCCTTTTTTTTTTTTTTTTTTTTTTTTTTTACGGAATTTTAAAAATGGCCAAAAGCACACCATCCTCTACAATTCTGTAACAAATTGGGCTAGAGAGCTCATATCTAGAGGCTTATATCTTATTTAAAAGCTCTTTCTATGGGCTTTAATATGATATGCAACACTATTTTTAGTAAAATATATTTTTTGACAAATTTTCAAAATTTTTTAATTTAAATTTTTCAAAAACGTCATTATTTTTTTTTTCAAAAAATATATGTTAATATTTAACTTTTTGGCTACAAGTATGTAAAATTTCAAGATGGAGAAATGATAGGATTTTGAGTTATTATTTTTTGAATAAGAATCGTTTATTGAAACTTTTCAGGTAACTGGTTTCTTATTACTTTAAAAATTAATAGTTCAAAATTCCATCATTTTTCCATCTTGAAATTTTGTATACTTGTAGCCAAAAAATCATAGATTAACATATATTTTTTTGAAAAAAATTAAAAATGGTGTTTTTGAAAAAAAATTAAAAATTGTTTAAAAAAAATTTAAATTCAAAAATTTTGAAAACGTGTCAAAACATTTATTTTCTTTAAAATAGTTAGTGTTGCATATCATATTAAAGCCCATAAAAAGAGCTTTCAAATAAGATATAACTGAGCTCTCTAGCCCAATTTGTTTCAGAATTGTAGAGGATCTTGCGATTGAAAACGCAGTTAAATTTGGTACATTTGACAATTTTTTAAATTCCGTAAAAAAAAGGGCAAAGGGGGGGGGGGGGGTTCATATACACTATGGATACAAACTATAAACCAAAACCAAAAACTATGGAAATCTGACATGTTGAGGTCCAGACCCCACGTTGATTTAACATGGAGTGACTTGGTCATTCCATGTCAAATCAACGAAAATAAAGCAAATTTTGGACCTTGACATCTCAGATTTCTATAACTTTTTATTTATAGTTTGAATCCATGGAGTATATGAAAAATATATTTTTTATTTATTTTTTTCTTGGTGGTTTTTGTTTTTTTACGGAATTTTGGAAAAAGTACGAAATTTAATCAAGTTTTGAATTACAAGATTCTCGGCAATTTTGTAAAAAATTAGGCTAGAGATTTAGGCTTAGATTTAGGCTAGAGATTAGGCTTACTATTTGAAAGTTCTTTTTATAGGCTTTAAAATGATATGAAAAACTATGTTGAATAAAATAAATTTATTGACAAATTTTCAAAATTTTTGAATTAAAAATTTTCAAAAACACCATTTTAACTTTAAAAACATTTTTTTATTCTTTGATTTTTTTTTTTTTTTTTTTTTGACTACAAGTATGCAAAATTTCACGATGGTGAAATGATGGGGATTTTGAACTATTAATTTTTAAGGTATAAGGAACAAATTACCTGAACAGTTTCAATAAGCATTCTTCAAAAATTAATAGATCAAAAGCCCATTTTTTTCCATCTTGAAATTTTGCATACTTGTAGCCAAAAAAATCAAAGATTAACATATATTTTTTTGAAAAAAATTAAAAATGATGTTTTTGAAAAAAAAATAATAAAAATTGTCAAAAAATGTATTTTACTCAAAATAGTGTTGCATATCATATTAAAGTTCCCAAAATAAGGTATAACTGAGCTCTGTAGCCCAATTTGTTACAGAATTGTAGAGGATCGTGTGATTGAAAGTTTGGTTAAATTTGGTACTTTTGGCCATTTTTAAAATTCCGTAAAATAAAAAATAAAAACGTTAAGGGAAAAAAAATAGATTTTTCATTTACTCCATGGATACAAACTATAAACAAGAAATTATTAAAATCTGAGACGCCAAAGTCCAGACCCCACGTTGGTTTGACATGAAATTACCCTTTCAAGAACAATTCGGAACTTCTTTTGAATAGCTGTCTTTGTCAAATTTGCATTTAAAAACACGTATTTAGAAAAAACGCTACAAAAAAACATGTTTTAGAACTAAATTATATTTGTTTGAATGACTTAGAAAAAACATAAAAATTATGCAAAATTCCATAAAATGGACAGGTTTATTGAAAGTAAATGTTATATATTTGTCCCGTTCACTGATTTCTCATAAACTTTGGAGTGTATAGAACACGTCTATCTAATTTTTTCAGTCATACATATATTTTTTAATCTGGCCAATGTCGCGAATTTTGGCCATTTCGTCCCACTGTGAGACTGTTCTTAAAAATTATTTTCTGCGCACAAACTTTCTGATACATTTTCGGACTTATTTTTAAACATAAAAGCAGGAAACTTTAATATTGAAACTGTTTGTCACCAGACAGTCTTTTTTTTTTTTTTTCGATAAATGAATTGCATTTTGTGTTATAACCGATTGTAATTTTATGACGGCAGTTTTTTCCTCTCTCGTGCTATTGCGTCCGGATATGGTTCAAAACGCCAACTGGGTCAATGTCAATTCAACCAGACCTTGTAACTCGAACGACAGAGATTTGAGTGAAACTTTGTGTACATACTACCCCTACCTTGTAATGAACCCATAGGAATTCTTTCCTTCCTAGACCTTATAGTTTTTAAGATATGTGGGGTCAAAATTTCGATTTTTTATTTTTTTTTCTCAAATCTCACATTTCTGAATCTGTAGTTTTAGACTGCAGTTCCATCTTCAAAAAACTGTTTCTCTGGATCTAAAATCTGAATGAGCTTTATAATATCACTGTCAAAATAGCAGATTCTAATAAAAAATATTTAATAAATTCATTTAATTTTTAGGGCCAAAAAATTAAATTAAAATTTAAAGTTGTGGTTATTTTTCTCAGTTTTTGCATTTTACAAAAAATGCTCTCCACAAAAAGACAAATTCAAATTAATTTTTATTTTAAATAACAGTTATACCCTTTGGGCTTTCTATTTATGAAATAAAAATGATGTCTTTCTCATTGCTTGTGTAAAAATTCTGCCCTATATCGGGATGCTGTACCAATAAGAGATGATAAAAATACCTAACTTTGCTTCTGACGCCTAAATAATTACTGCAAATTTTAAATTTTAATTAAATTTATTAATGGTTTTGAATTACTTAATAAATCTGAGCACCCTTAAAACCACACTGATCTATTTACTTTTATTACAGCAGAAAGTTTGAAATGTACAGTCTCGGTACATATACATTATCTGGAATTGTGGTGTTTTCAATTTTATCACATAATATGTTTGTTTCATAACAGTACATTTATCATTGGATGCAATGGTATATTGCTATAAATACTTTCATAATAATAGTATACATCAATATTAAAATAATCATTAATTAAGTCTGAAAAAGAACATTAAATAAAATTTCCCCTTAACCTGTAAAAAATAGATTATTGGAATTTTTATATAACAAATGAAGCATTTGTTAAAAGTTGGACTTTTTTTTAAATTAAACACTTAGAATTAAGATTATATTTGGAACACTGAAATTGAAATATATAACATGGCTATATATAAATATGGAAATAAATAATATATTTTTGCAATATTATTTACTTTTTAGGATTTTTTCTTTATCCAATGTATGTGATCCACTACGAGAGGGAACTGTGACTACCTCTGTAGGTTTTTACATCCCTCGAGTTCTGGTAAAGCAAGTACGGGTCGGAAAAACCCGACTTAAGGCCTAGGGCCTGGTTCCCTTCTGGGTGTCCCGCTCCGAAGCTGTTGGGGACGCCGGCCCGTCCCCAAATGTCTCTTGGTGACGCCCCTACTGGGTTTCACCGCATATCGCAACGACTTACGTCGTCGACACGTGGCTTTAAGGTTGGAGGGTCCGCAGGTGGCGGCCGAAGCGTCGTGGGAGGCATCTCCTGCTGAAGCGATAAAAGTCCCTCAGGACTTGAGTTGGGTGGTCGCCTACGCGACCGGCGCAGCTTACTTTTATCCAGTGTATGTAACATTCCGAACATTTTAATATATATATTTCAATTTATCCTCATAATCTACTGCATCTCCAAACATAGTAACATAACAAAGGATCAATAGATCTTTATAATTTTAATATCTAAAACTCTTAGTCTTCATATTTCAAAATCAAAAACTTTACCCCTCCCCCCCCCAAAAAAAAAGAGAAAATAATAAATAAATAAATGAATAAATAAATAAATATAAATAAATAAATATAAATAAATAAATAAAAATAAATAAATAAATAAAAATAAAATAAAATCTTTATTTTGGCCAAATTTTAGCTAAATCTTTATATTAACGAAGGTGGTTTCGGGATTAAATTGCCTTAGAGTACAGTTTATATAATTGGTTTTGAAGAAATTTAACTTAATTTTCATCAAATTAGCACATTTGCACACAGTCTTTTGTCGATGGTACATTTACGGAGTAGTATCATATGCAACTTTAACTTTTCTTTTAGCATATGATTTCTTGCTGTATGAGAAATTTCCCTAAATCATGAAGTGTAATTCTTTGCTGAATGATGTATCTTACTCAGCACTATCATTGTCACTTATTAGCACTGGCTCATTCAGTCTTTTCTGAAAGTTTTGTACAATAATAACACAGTTTCTGTGCATGAGCTGCTAAGATGTTTGAACTAAACAACTTTAACTTTTCTTTTAGCATATGATTTCTTGCTGTATGAGAAATTTCCCTAAATCATGAAGTGTAATGTCCCATGTTGAGACTATTAAGAGCACATCTTTGCTGAATGATACTATCATTGTCACTTATTAGCACTGGCTCATTCAGTCTTTTCTGAAAGTTTTGTACAATAATAACACAGTTTCTGTGCATGAGCTGCTAAGATGTTTGAACTAAACAATCTGTTAGATAAATCTCTACTGACAGGCTCTAATTGCCTTTTTCATTTACTATATGATATGTGCTGCTGAAATTGATCTGCACATTTATATTGATAAAATTTATATTTCATTAAAAACCTAATTCTGTTATACTCACATATATTAATGATATGGTTGCCACTTATTTTTCTTTTTATAAATGCAATATTTCTGAGTAATAGAAGTTATTTATCTGAATCGCAGAGATTATGAATGTAGTTTAGTTCTCTGTGATAGCTAGTTTTGTGACACACTAAACAAATCAATATTCCAATATTGCAAGCCTGAAGGCTAGTAGAAGGTTTAATATCAAGTTCCATACTAAGACAATAAAGCAAAAAACATATATATGTGTGTGTGTGTATATATATATATACCAACCACAAAATATAAAATTTGAGAAAATCAAATGCATTATGCAGGACAAGGATAATTAGATCATTCACTGTAAAAAAAATTGGAATGTTTCAGGATATCAGCCTGAAACATTTCACATATTTTACCGAATTTCGAATTTCTTTGTCACACGTCAATTACGGCAATAATTCGTGTAATATTTTTGAGAGGTTTCAACTTTTCCATAAACTACATTCTGCGCAGGCGTGCTTCATGTTTTATGTTCCATTAGCCATTTTGATAACTAAAGAAGAATAAAAAACAGCTGATTAGGTACTTAGAGACAAAATGCAATCTGAACAAATGCCATTCTTTGTTTGTATATCAACCGATAAAGTAAGTAGCTAATTTAAACCTTTTCATGCTTTATTATTTGAATTTTCATTTTATCTGTAATACGAAACTTTAAAATTTAATTGCTTAAATAAGACACTGAATAAAAAAAAGTATATTGATTATTGAAAATTGGAATGTTTCACTACTTTTTGTGAAACGTAACAGTAAACAACCGTGACATCTTAATGCCACCACTTTTTTCCGGAACCTTCCGGAAAATTTTTTAGTGTTCTTCTATGATGAGAAACAAACTTATAATAATTCGATTAACATATTCCAAATTTCATTCAATTAACATATTCCAAAACACCTGCCTTTACTAGAGAACTTTATCCTGCCTTTGTCAAAATGTGTTTATAAAAGGCTGTTGTAAAAATATGTTTATCCTGTAGAAATAAACGTAGAATTGCTAAATATGCTTAAATGTATTTAAACTTATCAAAAACATATTTAAACTCGTTAAAATTATCCAAGGAAATAAAATACAATGTTATGAACATTTTTTAAATACAAATAATTGAAATGTTTCAATTAATAAAAACATATACTGAAAATGTGAAAGGTAACAAGGTCATTCCTTCATTTTCTTATTCTATACCCACAAAAGTTTTCCTGTTTACAATTACATTATGGAGAACAAAATTAAGAGATTGTTTAAATTAAAAAAATTACTTATAAATAAAAATAAATAAATAAATAAATAAATGAAACATAAGAACTTATGCACGAAATTTAATAGGAAAAACACTGCAACCGTAGATTTTTTTTTTCTTTTTGTAATTGTGAAAAACAAAGTATAAACTTTATTTTGAAAATAAAACACAAAGTCACACTTATTAAATAACAATAAATCCAACAACTTATAGCAACCACAGTAATTATTTGAGTGCCAGAGCTAAAATAAGTCATTTAGATTTTTATTTCTTGATTAGGGCAGTTTCCTGAAATAGGGCAAAAAAAAAAATTATAAGCCATGAAAAATACATTTTTATTTCATAACTAGAAGGCCCAATTTGTAAATTGTTATTTAAAAAAAAAAAAAAAAAAAAAAAAGAGAAAGAAATTTGCATTTGCCTTATCGTGGAGAGCATTTTTTGTAAAATGCAAATAATTGAGAAAAATAACTATAACTTTAAATTTTAATTAAATTTTCTGGCTTGTAAAATTACAAATTAATTTTTTTAATATTTTCTATTATAATTTGCATATGTTGACGTAGTTACAGTGATATTTTCAAGCTCATTTGGATTTTAGATCCAGAGAAATATTTTTTGAAGATGTTGACTGCAGTATAAAAATACATATCCAGAAATGTGCGATTTGAGAAAAATCCAAAAATTTGACCCTCCATCTTACAAAAATTATTGGTTTAGGAAGAAGAAAAATTTCAAGGGTGCATATCAAAGTAGGGGGGTGTACACAAAGTTACCCCAAAATTCCTGTCGGGCGGGTTACAACCATAAAAAAAATTGGTTAAATTGACATGGAACGACCCAACTTTGACAGCATTTTCTGAAAGATATAGCTGTCTTTTATAGCTGACAAACTTTACTTTTAGGGCGGTCAGCAGGAGAGTTGACAGGAACTCGAGGTATCTCTTGACGCAGAATCATCCAAGGATATTTGATAAAGATTTTCGTAAAAAAAATCGGTAATTAGCCGAGATAATAATTAAGTTACTTGACAAAACATTTTCTTTGTTTATGGAAAAATCCCATATATAGTTTTACATGGGATTTCACGAACAGGGCGAATGGTGATTCAGTTTCTTAAGGCTGTTCTCAAATCCAAACTGGGTACTTTTTACACATTTTTAAATTAATTTTTATTCGAAAACTTATCAAATTCAATGGTGCTTTTATTAAGAAACAATGCAAGCGAACTGTTTTTTCAGATTTTCGGTAAAAACGAGAATGTTCTCAAAAAATGGTGTCAAAGTTGGCGTTTGGAACCGAATTTTCGGACGCGATAGTGCAGGAAAGGGAAAAAACTGCCGTCCTGAGGGGGAAATGTGGCTCATAACTCAATATGTAATCCATTTATTGTAAAATGAAGAAAAAAAACTGTTCGATTACAAATCACTTCACTAATTATGCCAGAAAGTATCCTGCTTTCATGTTTAAAAATGATTCAGAAAATATGTCAAAGTTTCGCGATTTTGATGAGCGGACAAAAATATATATTTTTAAGAACCGCCTTAAGGCTGTTTTCAAATCCAAATTGGCTACTTCCTGACACTTTTAATTCATTTCTTCTCTCAAAAGCATGAAATTAGAAGACGCTCTTATTTAGAAGCTATGTAATCGGACTGTTTTTTCTATTTTTCAATAAATCCAAATATACTAGCTTATGAAAGTTGACATAATAAGAATGAAGTGTCTCTCATTCTATATTTGATACAACCCCTCATCATTTTGCTTCCTTTTGGGAACAGCGAATTTCGAGCTTATTCTATCGACGATTACTATCAGAATTTTCAAGCTATGTTTTTGAGACTTTCATAAAAGTTGGTCTATACATTTAGCTAATATATTATGCACAGTATATTTTGAATGAATTAGCGCATGCGCAGTGAAACAATATTTAGTAAACCTGCTCATTTTTCATACAATTTTTATTATTTTTTAATTCTGATTGCAAGGTATTGTGTACAATTTTGTTTGTCATATTTTCTGAAAATAACTTGTTTTTATATCAAAAACTCTGCAAATTATAAGCAAAAAACTTGGTAAAATTTGGGACTATTTTTATAAAAACCTGAATTTCTCTTCGAGTATACATGCTATCTTCATAAAAATGAACCCAAATTATTACAATAAGCCACTTAATCATAATCTACAGTTTGAATGTTTTTGCAATATTAGTTTCTACAGGGTTATCCAACAAAAGATATTCGTTTTTCTTCAATTTGTTGACGGCCCCTTATGGGGTTTCGGGAAAAGATCTTCGCGGAAATATATGACGTTTATCATGTTGTTTACACTCCTGAAGTTTCAGGATAATTCCTCATGTATCTTTCCAGATATTTAACAAAACGTCTAAAATCGCAAGTGACCGATCATCATTGGAAATATAGTGTATTATCTTCAGAAACCAATAGATTTCCTAAATTTAAAGAAGCATTTCTGAAGCAAAAGTTTCTTTTGCTGCCCCTAATTTTCGGAAACATTTCGAAATAGTTTTTTTTTTTAAAAGCAATGTATTAATCAGTTCTCTCATTCCGATATCGACGTGGAATATCGGTCTTTTGGATGCTATCAATTCTTAGGTAAACATTTTTAGCTGCGTAAAAGAATTTACACAAGGAAGACAAAAAAAATGTTCACTTTAGGCTGTGAATTTAGCTTGTTTGTCTGATGACCGTGTTTGTTGAACATAAAAATTTTTACTTGAGAATTGATAGCATCCGTAAAAATGATATTTCGTGTTTATACCGGGTTGAGAAAACTTATTAATGCAGTCTAAAAACTACTTCGTAATATTTTCGAAAATCACGGGCAGCAAAAAGAAGCTTTTGCTTCAGAAAAGCTTCTTGAAATCTTGGAAATCTATTAGTTTCTGAGGTTTCTAAAGATAAAGAACTCTTGTGTAACTTAGTGTCATAATAGTAGTAATCAGACACTTTGTAATTGTTAGATGTAGAATCTCTGCACTGGACCCGTTAAATTTATGTATTGATCAGTGTGCTATCAAACTGCTACTCGTGCATACTTATTCTCGGCCCAGCCATGTCCATTGAAAATTGTTCATATTTTGCCGGTTTAGTCTGGCCTTTTAAAAGTTGTTTTATCTTAATTTTTTTGTCGTCCCAGCCCGGCCCGTTAAAAAATTGTCTTTATTCTATACTGTACCGTGCGAACGTTTGTCACGTTCAGATCTGAAGTGCACTGTAAATCGTTTTAGCTCATTGCGCTCTTAATAATTATCTAAAACAAATGGATTCTTAAAATATATTAATTTAGTTGAAATTTCATGTTGTGGAGTTTTGGTGTTCTTTCTAAACAATTAACTTAAATAAAAAAAAATACTCATTTACAACTCTTCACTTGACAATTAAATATCTTTAAATCAAATATTAAGGTTCTCAAGACTAACATAACATCATAAATTAAAGGATGATCAACTTTTCTGAGATAAGTCATTAATTACCTTTCAAATACGCATTGTAATTCTTAACATATCATAATATAAATATACATATATGAATTTACAAGTTATTCTTGCTTATTTTGCATTTCACTCTCCAACTCTGAGTCACACAAATATATTCCCTCATCAGGGAGACATGTAAATAAAAACTATGTAAAGTCTACTTACAGAGGATGAAGAATTCAATGGTTGAATCAGTGGGCAGGTTTTTACACTCCCCTTTCCTCTTTTAATGTTGCAGCCGATTGCACGACATGCTTCTCTTTCCTCTTTGTTTTGAGAGAAAAAACTATTGCTATATACCAGCAGGCGAGCTGACAGGTTTCTTTTCGTTCTTGGCTTACACTATGATAGGATATGATAAGTCACCTAATTTCAACGGGTTGGGTAGCCTCCGTACATCTAGTTGCCTTCTAATAACGAACAATACTTGGAATCTTCGTCTTAATAGGGACAGAATAGTCTCATGATGAGGACTTTTGAAGCCTGATTTTTGGAGCAGGACTATTAATTTCCTCAGCTTTTAACAATATTTCCTTCGCCCTTCACACTGGAGACTATAGGGTATTAGCAGTGGTCCTGGTAAGAGATTCATCTCTATTCTAAGACAACGATCATTCTATTTAAGCAAAATGCCGATCACAAACTCGAGTATTCATAGCTCTAGACCTTTACCATGTCTCTGCTAATGTTACTTCAACTCAGTAACACAGAATACATCATTTCGAGCGCCGCTACACAACACCTAATAAGTTTACGAACCAAGTAATGAGTGTCTCAACCAAGCAACAAGTGTCGTAAAAATTCACTCTCCCTCGCCGCCTCCAAACTGGGTGGAACCAAAAAGTTATTTTCCAAGGGGGGTTCGGGGTAAAAACAATAAGGAATGGAATGACCCAGGCGACTGTCTGGTTTCGCCGTTTCGTGGGAAAGCAAACTTACCGGGTCTCACCCCACACCGTGCCAAAAAGGATCCCATGACCGTCTGTTTACATTCGCGCTATTCTGATTAAGAGAGAAACAGGGCCTTTGTATCGGGTTATAAGATACAATGCCAGCGTCCCTACGTCGCCTTTACATAAGATAACGTAATTCTCATACAGGGCGGTCGGTCTTTCTTTTAACCAAAGCCAGACTAGGTGACTACAAACACATGATTCAAGGGTATGGGAGAAAACGTACACGACTGCCCAATACAATATGTGTGGCCTTTTACTGAGAAACCTCCCTCCCTGCTATTTATTTTTCGTATTTGAAAACAGGAAGCAAAGCTAGACTATAAACGTTGAAATTACTTTGCAAAAAGAAAAAGAAAGAAGAAAAAATAAAAACTGATTTTATTATTATTATTATTACAATTACTTTTATTTATTTAAATTTTTATTAGAAACAGAAAAAAGAGTGCTTTTAAATAAATGTTAAAGTGAATGAAGGAATTTAATGTAGATAAAAAAAAAATGGTTAAAACTAACCGTAACAAGAATGCTCCCCTCGGCTAAATAAAAAAAAAAAAATTGAAAAAAACAATTTTTTTTTTTTTGAAAGGCAGCTGGGTACTACATGGTATGCTGGGGCCTCAACATTGAAATAACTGACCCACATACACAAATCATACAACGATCCGGGACGGGATCCAGATAATTCACCGCTGAAACACCACCCTAAAAGTATATTCCGGATATATACAACCAGAGCTTGCACATCCGTAGCAACCATTACCTAAAATACTACTGCAAACATAACCATAAAGGAGTATTACCACAAGAGGGACAATAAGGCTGATTTTACCACCAAAAATGAAAAAGATACCTGCTGCACCTGTAAAAGAACACATGTTCCACTTGGACTGTGAAACCTCACTTCCCTACTACTGTCATTCCTACGCATAACTGCATCTCACCTGAAACTTCTGGTAACAGAACTGTAAACAATACATAAATTGAATTTTGAGAAAAAAAAAAGCCGAAAAAGAAGGAAGTGAAAATAAAAACAGATTTTATTATTATTATTATTACAATTACTTTTAATTATTTAAATTTTTATTAGAAACAGAAAAAAGAGTGCTTTTAAATAAATGTTAAAGTGAATGAAGGAATTTAATGTAGATAAAAAAAAATGGTTAAAACTAACCGTAACATTCACAAAATGGTGGCTGTTTGAAGTTTGAGGCCAATTTTTAGTATTCATTTTTCATTTCCAAAACATTTCATTTTTGTTAAAAAATCAAAATTATAAATAAATAAATAAACATATATTTAAAGATTTATCCTCCAATTGAATGGCTCCATGCAAAAGGACTTTAGTCAACTAAACCAGCTTTGAGAAAATTGGAAAAAAGCATTGCTGTTTTAAAAATATTAAACAAATCAAAATGTTTTTTTTTTCCTTTATAGACAAAAATTGTACTAATCAAACACCGCTGAAAAAAAAGAAAATTGTTTAAATGTACCCTATAAGAACAAAAATCCGTGGTTAACTCAATTTTGCCAATTTGGTCACTGAAGCCCTTTTTGCATGGATAGATTCAATTAAAAAAATTCAGTTTAATTTGCAAAATGTGAATAGCTTGAATGATTTAAGCGTGAGAACGTATACACCGATTAAAAAATATATATTGCAAGATAGGTGTGTTTTAAAGATTTTGATCAGCTCTTCTGTTACATCGGTCCATTAAACTGTTGTCACTACTTAAATATTGGGTGAGAAAAAAGGGTTTTCAGGTCATTCTAGATACTTATAGAGAGTAAAATAATAATGAAAAAATTGAAAATTTTCCGAAAAAAACACTTTTTAAGGCAAAATGCGCTTTAAATACCTCTGCTTATCCTAACAGAATACTGAGACTATTTGATCTTTTAAATTTATAGAAAATTCTCCTAGTTGAATCTATAAGTTTTATTTATTTTATTTTAGTTTTTATTTTATTTTATTTACTTAAGGTTGGTTTTTCGTTCTTTTCGTTAGGTACAAAATATAAATAGGAAGATAGATGCTAGAAAATATTTTTTTCTGCAATTATACCAGGAAAAAAAAATCTATCATTGTAATATATGTAACTGATTAAGCACTAATAAGTAACAATATTTTAAAATGACCAAATTGTTCATCATAAGAAAAACTTTTAAATAAATAAAGTTAAACAAACAAAATCTGACACCTTTTTATACTAAGGTATAAATGCGTAGCTTACTTACATTTCGATCGAAAACTCCCACATTATTTCATGTGTAAGCACGTGTCGACAAAATACAAGGGCATGCCTTTTGCCAACACCTATTTACGCCCAGAAAAAAATAAATAAAAGGGGAATTTTCTTACTCGAAACGTATGTCGTATATAATTTTAATGAAGCAGAATTTTTTTTTTTTTCATATTTATTTAGTTGTAGAACTTTTTTCTTCTTTTGTACCTCGTTTGAAACCTCTAATTGTTCATTTTGAATTTAAAACATTCGAGAACGAAGGTTCATCGTGTGGGTCATTCTAAATCTTGCCCGTCTAAATGGTGAGTCACCGTGTAAAATATCCCCATATAGCCAGTAACGGATATTAAAGCAGTTTCTAATAACATATGACCCACTCGACGCTTTGTGTAATAGGATGTTAAGATTTACTTAAATAGTATTCTTATTTGCGTATTTTTTTCCTTTTAGTTACGTAATATTTAGTTATATGAATGTTTGAACAGACTAACGAAAAGTTAGTTTATGACGTCGTGCCAGGCTTGAATGCGTTTATTTTATATGCACCTGTTCTTACCCTAAACAAATTTATTTTTAACTGAAATTCATATGTTATTTCTTCCCACAGTGACTCAGCTTTTATTCCGAAAATGCACGTTGCTTTATATCATCTGATATAAATGTATGTATTTATATCATCTGATATAAATGTATGTATTTATATCATCTGATATAAATGTATGCATTTATATATCTGATATAAATGCATATTGTTTTATATCACCTATATCAGGGGTGGGGAACCCACGTGCCAGCGAGCCATTGTCACCACTTTTTCCTAATAATAATCTTCGCCTTATTTAATGACAGAAATTCTGTGATTAAATAAGACAAAGATTGCTATACCGAGTGGTGACAATTGGTCCACTGGCATGCAGGTTCGTCCCCCCCCCCCCCTCCGATCTATAACATTCCATTTTACCAGATAGCCCGTGATAAACTAACCTACGAACTCCAAAAATACTTGGATAAACATAAAGAGCAGACACTTAAAGCAAAAAATTAAAAGAGGAACAAATCTCTTTCTTTTAAAAGAATATTTATATAACGCGTTTTGTTCTCCCACACAATCGCTCCTTGCTCCTATCCAGCGTTTCACCACACAGCAACTAAACATGCAACGCAATAATTCACTGCTCTTGAAAGAGAGGTAAGTTAAACTGTCATAACTTTTCTGACATCAAAATATTTTATGCTAAATTGGAAAGTTTTTCACTTTATAGTCACCAATATCATATTTTGGAGGTTTAATGAATTAGAAAAATATTTTTTTATTAATTTTTAAAAACTCTTACAATTTGGCATCTATTTTCTGTCTAATAATTGTCGAATAAACCTCATTAAAAGTCATGATACTTAATAATAATTAATATATGTATATACCGGGTGTTTCAAAAGTCCTGAGCAAAAATAAAACGCGATAAAGGAAGATCTATGGGTCATCACTCACAGGAAAACACCCGCTCGCTAATGTTAATCCTATGGGACAGTTATTTTACAAAATCTCATTTGCATTTTAATAATTTTAAACGATTATTTTCGCATTGGATAGGTGAGGTTAACTCTATGCAGGCCGTTTTTTATTTTTTCGATTTTGTTTACAGGTTTTTTTTATGAGGATAATCCTCATAAAAATAAATAAATAAAAAAAAACCTGCAACCAAAATCGAAAAAGTGAAAAACGGCCTGTATAGAGATCGGCCTCACACATCCAATGCAAAAAAAATTGTTTAAAAATATTGAAATGCGAACGAGATATTTTAAAATAACTATCCCCTAGGATTAACATTAGCGAGCGGGGTTTTTCCAGAGCAAAGCAGCCTCTCAATATCACCATGACAGGAATGCCATGCTCGTTTCTGCAGATAATGCCATGGCGATGTAGTTTGCATATAGCTTACACAAACACAATGCAAAATTAGAGTCACGCCAAACACGGTTGTAAGGCTACCTAAAATCACGTGTCTATAGAGGATATCTCCAATCTTTACAAGCACTGAACATATGCGCGTAACAGATGGTAGCAACCATCCCCGTTGATGTGTTGTTTTATGCTATATCAGGCGTAATACCACAACTGTAACTCTGTACTGATATGTGGTGGTGAATAATTGTGTGGTGGTGGTGGTGAATAATTGAACACTTGTTGCTATCATGCTAAAAAAAGTGTTTTTCTTCACAATTATTACTTCTCACTATTTTGTTTGCAGCAGCGCCCTCTACTGTTGAGATTTTTAACATTTTTTTTTCTTTTTCCATGAAAGTTCCATGTCTTTTTCATGAGATACAACATTCTCTATCACGATGAATATTAATCTGCAAACCGCATATCTCTCCAATCCATAAGATTTCCTTTATCGTGTTTTACTTTTGCTCCTGACTTTTAACACCCGGCATTTGCTAATTGAACTACACAATATAATTTTACATATAAAACAATATATTAAAAAATGATACATCGAAAATATCTAACACAAAAGATAAAGCAAAGCATTTCATTTAATCAGTATTCCATTAAATAAGGTAAAATGTAATTCGAAGATATTTTAAATTTAGAAGGCTTGGAACACGCACGCAAACAATATTTTAGTGTAGGATTTATCAGTTTAAATTCATCTTCTTCTAAAAGAATTACCAACACAAAAGTATTTTTTCATGTTTGGATTTTTATTGACTTAAGCATAATAGATGAGTTAGTTTTACATGCGTTATACATATCATAGGTTGTCAAAAACATTGGTGAAAATACAAACGTACACATGAGGTTGATATGGAAACCAGATGTAAAAAAAAAAAAATCTTTAATTCCTTTCAAAATTTTCTCCCCCGGTAATTTTCCTTTCTCTTGACATATTTATATAAAGACTGCATCAAAAAAGATTCTGCTAAGCACGTGAGTATAGAAATCTTACTCTTATTAAATAAAAGAAAAATGTTTCATAATTTGTTGAATTATGTTCAAGTAGCATTGTTCGTATAGTATTTATCGTTTACAGACACATAAGTGAATTCGACTACATTACTGTCTATAGACAGTGGTTGATTGGAGTGCGTTGTAACGATTCTATACGATTTATAATATCGTGAAATTCGTATAACTTCTCTATAAAAAATAGGGCATGTAACATTTAATGTTCTTCTACATCGCCTCATAACGTAATGAGATTAATTTTACTCCATAAGCGATAATTTGTGAAAGCGTTGGTTATGAATTTTCAAGCTTAACTAAATGAAATATTATATGTTGTGTATAAGTTGTATGGATCATATACAGGGCTTCAAGAAGAGAATTCGAATACATAACTATATGATTCGTATTTTTCACTTGGAACTAAATTTCAGTATACTAAGTGGTGTGTGCATAATAGAAATAAATTCATATAAATAAAGAATTTGGATACATTATGGTAACTGCTGGAAGTGCGTTTTCCAGCTCAATTTAATTTTAGTGTACAATGTGGCGAAATATAAAAATCTATAGATGACATAGAATTCTAATGCATTACCGTCAACAGATGTTAATCGCTTATAGTAGGTTTTCAACTGTATTATGTGCGTTTTCTAAATCGTTCAAGTTGGATATCTCTTTTCACCGCATAAACAGATCAAGTTTTGTAACAATATTCTTATCGCGTTGAATGTGTTTCATGATCTATGAATGACGCATGATTTTTCTTTTTTGTTTCAATTTAATGATGAATTTTATCCAACTCACTACACTCTCAAAAATGAATACTCAAATTTCAAGAAATTTTCTTCGTTTTTGACGAAACGCTTTCTTGAAATATGCTCCGAGTAAACGTTTCGTCAAATCGAGTAAATTTGCATCCTCAAAATTACGAAGAAAGTGGTTTCGTCAAATTGATTCTTTGAAAGTTCCAAAAAAAAAAATGTTTGGTGGCTCCATCTGTCGGAGCTTTTAGAAGCTTTTTTAATTGACTTGGGGCAAAATAACACCGTCCTTCGGTGAGGGTCGAACGCGCGACTTTTAGCTTGACAGACCAGCGTCTTACCTCTCAGCTAGCGGGACTTCGAAATTGCTTGATTTTAAAAGTATTTACGAGATGTTGATGTGTGTTTATATTTTTAGAAAGCAGATTGTATTTCTATCGGTGTTGTTATAACTTCTGCATGTTTTAATTAATAAGGCTAGATTATTATTATGGTTAATAAATAATTAGAAAATGGCTTGATTAATATAATTTATTAGAGAAATTTCCTTTGTTCAATGAATATGCTCTAGTTAATTTGTTGATCAGAAATAATTAATTTTGAAGTGCATATTTTGGAGGCGAGTTCATCAATTTCAGCGGATAAGATTACTGTTTATAGAGGGGAAAGGTCAGTTATACGTATTTTAAATTTGATTGTTATCTACCCTATATATATAAAATCCTAATGAAACGAATTTGTGAAACGATTTTATGAAACGAATTTATGAAACGATTTTATGAAACGACTGATTAAACGACTGATTATGTTTCAGGGCTATTTTTAATAAAATATTAAACGCTTGATGGTGAAATTAATACCAACTGTCCATAAAAATCTGCGGATGTCAAAACTGGTAATAGATTTTTGAAATTGGAATTAGTTTTCGAGATATTAATTTTTTTCTAATTTTAATGACATTTCTGTAATGATGGCAACTAATTACTCAGTTTTTTTGTGACAAAAAAGGGAAAAAAATCGAAAAGGATCCCGATAGGGATTATTGATTTCTTTTTATTCGTCATTTTCAAATTGAAATTGAATTTATCTTTTATTTCAATCGATAATGAAGACAAGATTGTGATTAAATTATGTTTTTCAGGAAAATTTGAAAAAAATATCACATTTCTATCATCAGGATTCAATCGTCTGTCAGCATTTAATTTAATTATAAACTGAAAATATTTTGAATAAATTCGTCCAAATGACGTCATTTATGTAAACGCAAAAGAAAGGGGTGGAAAGGAATTAATAGTAATTATTATTTATTGATATTGATATGGGGCCTTGACGAAACAGAGAAAATAGCCTTGGCGGAAAAGGAAATTTGGCAACATACTTTCTGTCAACCTATTCACTTTGTAATTTCGTATACAGAAGCATTTTTTCAATATTTATCCAATTTGCTTAGCGTAAAATGTCATTTATCCTATTTTATATATAATCAGAAGTATAATTGGTATAGAAAAAACAATAATAATATACGTATAATTAAAATACGCATATAAACAAAAAAATCGTCGAATTTGTTTCCATGGCTGTTTATGTCATTTGGCACCATATCTCACTTTCTGATGCCCGAATTGCGCCAAGCTTTTTAAAAAAGCGTCAAGACCCCTATAATAGAAAAGCACCAAAAGTTTATTGGGTTTGTTTTCATAACTTTTGGCAACAAATCTATGTATATTAACGAATCTATCCCTTTTTGAAGCTCGAATTACACCAAACCTAAAAGCAAAGGATCCTATACTGGAAAAGTACCCGATTTTCTTATGGACAATATTCAAGTGACATAACATGGTGTAAAATTATCGCGGATAGCAAATTTGTTTAAATATCTCATCAATTGATGCCGAATAAATGCAGGCATGCATACACAAAATATTTAATTAATTTTGTATGATAAATACTTATTAGAAAATTCGTATATACATATTAATTAAAACAAATAATTTACATGTTTAAAATAACATGAAAATATGCATGATGGTGCACTAAAATAGAGAGAAAATTAAAACATGTTACTGAAAATGTCTATAACATAGTACTTTTCAATACCGGGGTTCTTAATGTTATTCCCAAGCAGATAGAATTTTTCTCATCCTTAAACGCAAAGGAAGAATAGAATACAGATCGTTGTTATAAAAGTCCGAGAGGTAGCCACAATTTAAACCTAACCATTTTATACAAGCTGGTTTTCAAGTTGTAATTGATTTTACTTATGAATCCCTAAAACAGTCGTCAGTTGTCGCAACAGCTGTGTATGAGGCCATGATAATCAAAAAATGCCCCATTGAAACGTCAAAAGCATGGCAACCCAATTACAGATTTACCAATATTTTTAAAACAAAGCACGCTGTCATGTTTTTAGAGTCCTCGAAGTCTGAGCGGGGGTTGGTGATCGTAGCTCGCAGGGGGTAGGCCCCCTAGTATGAATATATTTCTTAAATAAAAAAAAGCACCTAATATTGTGATTTTTTATTTATTATTATTATTATTATTATTATTTATTATTATTGTTATTATTATTATTTTTTTTTACCATTGGGAAAATGTACAGCTTTCGGTCGAAAATGGACCAAATGATGTTCGCAGTTTACTATTTTAACCGTTTTTAACGAAATTTTGTAACTTTAGATGATTTTTCTAAGCGTTTTTAACGAAATTCTGTAACTTCAGAAAAATTTATCTTTGAATCGGCAATAGGAATGCTTAAATTCATTACAAAAAGGATAGACGCAAATTATCAGATATAAAAAATAAAGTAGAAATTTGGTACATTCGTGTTATAGCGGCCCCCAAGGATGAAATATTTTTGTTTCTGTTTTCATTAATTATATCATAAATTTAATACTTTCGTGTAATTTTTTTTTTTTTTTTTTTTTTTTTTTTTGAACGATTTTGTAACAAAAATAATCTGGCCGGGAATGCGGAAACATTTTTGTAAAATATTTGAGATTTTCCATTGCATTGAAAATCATTTAATTTTGAGACGAAATGATTGTCAAAAATGACGAAATATAGCTTAAGAATTGCGGAATCGTCAAAAGTGAGAGTTTTATTTTTGACAGCGAGGAAACAGTTTCGTCAAGATATTTGAGGATTCGCGTTTCGTCAAAAACCACGTGACTCAGTGACGAAATGATTGTCAAAAATAAGGAAATGAGGCCTGAGGATTGCGGAATCGTCAAAATTGAGTGTTTTATTTTTGAGAGTGTACCGTAATACAAAAGAAGATTTCAAGGAATAAACTTTTTTCTGACCATTTTCATCAGAGAACTTCGTAAAAATCACTTCCGCATACTGCTGTAACAAGTAATTAAAAATAAATAAATAAATGAAACCCACTTTAGATGACTGTTTCTTACCCCATTGTATGCCCGGTTGCGTGTTTTAGTTCAACAAAGAGTGGTTTGGCACAGCAGGTTTTTTTGTAGCAATATTTTATTGTTATCCACATTTAGTTTAAATCCCATTGTTGTCCATATCGATCATTTTAACGCACAGTAGACGATCCTTTATTAACATTTTTGATGTTCCTGTAAAATGACCATACACAATACGACTACTATTTTAAAAACATAAAATACTAATGTGTACCTAAACAACATATTCAAATTTCGTGACAATTGGCCGCTTTAAACGAAAGTTAGAGCGTATAAAGTTAAGAAAACACACAGACAGACAAACATGCCATTTTTAAAAAAATTCTAATGAAACTGATACGGGGACCACCACAAGACCAAGCTCTTTCCAGGAACAAAACAAAAAAAAAATGAAAATCTAAACATCTGTTTAGACGTTATGCCTGGACGGCCATTCATAATAAAAAAATCCCTGACGGCTCGGCCTACAGGCACAGATAGATTTCGAAGACGCAGACCGTGGGGCGCCTGTTTGTTGAGAATTTCGGAAGAAATTACCTTTTTGCCATGATGCCGCAGTTGGGTTCCATAAGGGACCGCCCACTTCGAAATCTAACTTGTTCGCAGGCGGAGCCGGCAGGGATTTTTTTGTTTTTAATTTTTTTTTGCTATAAAAGTTGGTCCTATAAAAAACTTATCAATATAAAAGTTTTAGATAATAGTCAGAGGATTTATAATAAATTTAAGCGGATTTGATATCTTGTAAATTGACGAAGTTATGAATTTTTTTCTTCTAAAACCCCCCTTTTTTTCTCCCGGTGGCCATTTTTTAATAATATCAAAAATCTGTTATACATAAATTTTTGGACCTGTTCCTAGAAGTAATAATAACTTTAAACGGATTCGATACGTATCATAATTAAGACGTTATGGTTTTTTTTTCTGTTTTCACAAAAAGCCCCCCATTTACCCCCCCCCCCTTGGTTCGATTTTGCCCATTAACAAACTTGACCGAGATTTTATGCCCCTTGATTTTATGTATCTGTTTGGAAGAGATTTGTGAAGAATTATTCGAGTTATCGTGTCCATAAAAAAGTGATATAGATAGATAGATAGATAGATAGATAAAGTTTTGAACTGAGGGATGTTTTGGGTTCTGGTAGTCATAATCGGCGTAGATATGCAAAATTTTTTCAAAAATTCCAACTTAGGGGAGAATGTAATAGGTAGTATTTCTTACGAAATCTACCTAAAAGAGACACTTGTATAATCTGCTCTGTTGGAATTCAGTTAAAAAGTAAAAGCGAACGGACAGGTATTTAAATTAAAATCATAAATCATTTTCAACTATGTGCTACAAAGTGTCACAAAGAAGAAATCTTGCAATTCTTCGATCAATAAAACCCGATGCACGGCCAACTTTTTATGTGTACTGTGTGCTGAAAAGATAAAAGATAATGAAAAATTCTTAAGCATTATTTCCTTCTCGATAACCTCCTACATACCATTTTGATCCCCAACTCTGTATGTGCTGATACAATGTTTACCAAATATTGGAATTCAACCTTAGAAAGTTAATCTAAAAGATTAATTATTTCGTCTTTCTAAAAACATAGCTTATAATCTGATATTAAGAATAAACTGTGTATACCTTTTAAGGATTATGATATAAACACAGCAAAGGAACCTTTAAAAATGTAATATTGGCTTTTTTTACCTCATTTTATATTGTTTTCTTATTTTGAAAAGAGAGTTTTTAAGGGCAGTTTTGCGGCTCAGCAAAATAACAATGAAGATCAGATGAATTATTTGATAATATTTACAATCTCAGACATCACGCATTCTACACTAGTGTCCAAAATTGTGGAAAGACTCGGCTTCTAAAGTTTGATAGTTCATACATCATACCGGCATTTAATTTTAAAGTAATGACATAAAATTATACATCAATGAAATTATAACTTAACCCTTTCCGGCACAGTGGTCCCACTCCGGGCACACCTAATTTTAATTCCAAACTTGCATTCGACACCAAGAATAGTTTAATAAAATTTTGTTTCTACAATGAAAGCTTAAAATAAGGAGTTCTTATTTTCTAAAAACGTAGTTTGTAAATTCCGGTGTCAGTCAGTAATTTCTCATTTTACGAACAGACTTTGTCTGTGCCGGAAAGGGTTAACAGAGTATGATGCAATAATTGTTTTAAAAATATTTCTATTATAATAGCGATAAGAAAATTGCAACACGTGGAGACAATTAGGTATACAAAAATTCTTATTCAGTTCATTCTTATTTGGATAACATTTAGACTAATAGAAGAGTAATAGAAGCCTGATATACTAATAGAAGCCTTAAAACGATTTAATATGAAACACATATTCAGTTATTGTTTCTGTTAATTGAAGAGCTTAGTGGAAAGATATATTATGCCGCAATTTTCTCAAAAAATATTCCATTATATAGATAAAGGTGTTATGAGGTAATCTATCATATGGTCGAATTAATCTTGAAGATATAAGACGCTATTTTTAATATATATATATATATATATTTTATTTTATAATTTAAATAATAGTAATACTTTTTTATATTTAAAAATTAAATGTTAATAACTTCTTCTGAAAGAGTTTATTACCCCCTGTTATCATTTAAGCATATACTATCAAGAAGCAAATAAACGAATAAAATTTGAAACAAAAAACTTTCAATTCAATTTTCTCATTACATGACACACATCTTTTTCCACCAATCTTTTCAATTACTTTTTCAGAGTTGCATCCGACAAACAAACAATTTTTTTTAGTTTCTCCATAGAATCTATATATATATTTGTCTTACGTGGCGCGAAAATAGGGCTGAATTTGTAACTTATGGTTTGGCAACAACTGTAGTTTCCAGAACTCAGACCAATGAACAGACTAGATTGTGTTAGATCAGCTCCGCCCCCGACCAATATGGCGGTCAGTGTCAGAGCAATGAAAAAAACCATAGAATGAACTAGCAATTATTAAAAATAAAATAACATATACGTAATCCAAAGCGTCTGAGATGATTCCTCATTTTAATTATGAGCAATATCGTTAATGTCAAATAAATCCTCAACTCTTATTTAGAATTCATTTACGAATTTCACTCGCTCAAAAGACGGAGGAAAAAAAAATCAACTGTCTAGATATCAGCTGCCGCCATCTGTTGCTGTATTGATGAAGTAAAAAATAATTCATTTTGTAAAAATCTATAAATCAATTAGAACAATAAAATGTCGAACGAAATTTAAACAATGACAAACAAACTATCTTCCTATCACGTAGTTTTTTTTCTAATGAATTTAAGTCGTGCTGTACAAAATATCTTTTTTTCATAATATTTAAATGCTCATATATATGCTCATTAGTAGCGCCAACTAAATGCATTTTTAGTTGTGTTTTCAACGAAGAATTACTTTTTTACATTAAAATAAATTGTCAATTTCATATGTTCAAATGTTTTATGGTAGAATTTATTCCGGCTAGAATTGCTGAAAAAAAGGGGCGAGAGAGCCAAACGAGCTGTGACCGCGTAGCGGTCTCAATGTGAATTGCTTCGCAATTCACGGGGGGTTGGCGAGCGTTAGCGAGTAGGGGGCTGAGCCCCCTAGTTTAAATTATTTTGTCTATTTGCAGTTGTGGTGTTATTATCTTGAAACCATTTTTTTCATACAGTAGTAACATGGCATGTAACTGAATTCTGTTGAAATAAAAATAATTCATTATCTTGGAAAAAATCGTCTTGAAGGCTTCACTTTGCTTTCTAGTGTGACATTTATGCATTTTTTGGCATTTAATATTTACATTAATCACACAAATTCTGACCTCACCTTTCGATCTCACTCAGCATCATGGTAGGTGTAAGCAATCAGAACGGAAATCTTTTCCAATTCCTCTGCATACATATTTTATGCCATCACCATCAAACATGGAAATTTTTGTCTCACCACTCCAGATAGCATACATGAAGCCTAGTTTAAATTGTATCAACCTTTATTTGAGCGATTTTATTTTCTTCTGTGGAATTTTATCATTTAGATCTTATTACTGCAGTTGATACAGAACAGTCCCTGACTTCAATAGTTCATTCTGTATACAATAAGATGATTTTTTTCCCTGTCACCTAAACATAGCTTCCATACTCTTCTATCTACCCCTTTACCAGTATGTGTTTGTAATCTTGGTTAACTTTATTCCAATTTTTCTACAATTTTTTTCATATCTTGATCACTTTACAGTATACATCGCTTTACATTCACTTTTACTATTTTTGTCGCACACGACGAAAAGATAATAATAAACTGTTTTAATTTTCCTTATAAAATATTAATAGAAACTTGTTTTTGAATATTTAATATTTCTTAATTATTAAATTTTTGTATTGCTTTTTATGCAATAGTATTCTTTTTAAATATATCAAGTTTAAAAATTGTCTTGGATAGTTCTGACAAAAACATTTTTTTTAGCTTATTTCGCTGTTTTTTTTTTTCTGCATTTTAAAAAGGGAACAAAACTGTATACCACCTGTTCCAAAATTTTGCCCCTTCCTAGATTTATTTCTGCCGGCGCCCATGTCTCTTAGTATTTCACCTCACTATTCTTACTATTTTCAAAGATTTAAGGATAGGCTTCGGCCCTTCAATGCGTACGTCTGTACTGTTCTGTTAAGGTCTATTTCACAGAAACGTTTTATATTCTAGTGCTTATAAAAAACGACAATATAGAAATATTTGCCAGACATTTTGCGCTTTGTAAGTAAGAATGATATGGAAAATGGATTTTGAAAAAAGGATGAAAAGGGATTTTCTTTTATTTTTATCTCTGTAATATTTATTGAAATTGAACGTTACTTGCGCTTAGTAAATGGCGAACAGAACACCAGTGTTAAATTATCTTTATTTTTTTTCTTTTAACCCTTTCAGGGGCAAAGTACTTTCAGTACTAAAATGTTGAAATAAATGACTGGCACCGGAATTAACGTAGAAATTTATTTCCAAATAAGGAAAAAGCAAAATATCACATACATATTAAATGGGAAAGATTTTAGCAAATTTCTGGTGCCACTGTGGCGTTTGGGAATTAAAATTAAGTGGTTTCATAAACATACCACTGCCCCTGAAAGGGTTAAGAGAGTCAGTTATTTACAGTCAAAAGTACTCATAAAAAATTTGTCTTTAAAATTTTTTTTTTAATAAATATTTTTTTAAATCCTGTAGTCAAACTAATATTTATTCTTTTCCGTGCCGAAAAACAAAGCATTATTAATTCAGAATATATATAATTTTTAAATATGGTTAAAATTAAATTTTAAAAATTATATATTTTTTAATTTACATTTGAAAAATATTATTACATTTCAAGAAAAGAACAAGTAAAATATATTTATAAATGTGAATTAAAATAAAATTTTCTGCTCCAGACCATCTTAAACTACTATATTCATTAAATAAGATAAGGTGATATTTATATATTAGTAAATGAACGGCTGTATTACTGGGTTGTTCTACGCAGTAAACGAATAATACTAATTCTGTTCGATTTTCCCCTTTTTTCCCCATCTACCTTTTTAGTTTGTTTAGCATTTTAGAAGAAAAAATATGAAGAAAATTGTTTCTGTAACTACACTAACAAATTTCTGCAACAGTGGTTACCATCGAAACATCTTATCAACAATGAATATCTTTATTTGAAAACAATTCTTACGTAACAGTTATGGCAATGAAATTAAGAATCTGAAACTGGTTCAAATGTATTTTCTAAATTCTAGCTATGCATAATTTGTATAGCTGAGTAATCAATAAGATATTTCACATCATGCATTTTTAGTTTCTTGTTATTTCTTTGGACCCAGTGGCTCAGGTTTAACTGTGGAATCTTGTACAGGTATCATAATTTCGAATGCAACCGTTTTTATATTTTTCAAGTTTTAGATGATTTTTATTGCATGTGATATGAATACATGACAAATTTTTTTTTAGAACAAACCTCCGCTTTTCTTTTTAAACAGATCTTTCAAGTGTTAGCTTTTATAAATCATGTATCAAATCAGTTTAAAAATGCACTAGTTCACGAACTTTGCATGATATATAAGGGGCAGTGACCGGACACTTTTGATTTTACACGGTTTGTCGAATATCTACTGAAATTTTTGACGAATTGTCCTTGAACTTCAGGGATGTAAATAACAGTTTGACTTCATATTTTTGAGTGAGGATTTAGTCGGGTGGATATTTAGGGGGTCAATAACAATAGTGAGCTGATTGAGTATTGATTGAAATGCACTTAGTTCACGAACTTCCGCATGATATAAACTGATGCTCAAAAATTAAGGGGCAGTGACCGGACACTTTCGATTTTACACGGTTTGTCAAATATCTACTGAAATTTTTGACGAATTGTCCTTGAACTTCGGGGATGTAAAGAACAGTTTGACTTCATATTTTTGAGTGAGATTTAGTCGGGAGGATATTTAGGGAATCAAGTGTTAGCTTTTATAAATCATGTATCAAATCAGTTTAAAAATGCACTAGTTCACGAACTTCCGCATGATATAAACTGATGCTCAAAAATTAAGGGGCAGTGACCGGACACTTTCGATTTTACACGGTTTGTCGAGTATCTACTGAAATTTTGACGAATTGTCCTTGAACTTCGGGGATGTAAAGAACAGTGTGACTTGATATTTTTGAGTGAGGATTTAGTCGGGAGAATATTTAGGGGATCAATAACAATAGTGAGCTGATTGACAAATTGTGAAAAATTCCTTATCATACAGCTTCTTTTAGAAAGCAACTCACTATATCGCCACTATCTTTCTGAATTTTCGAAATATTTGACTGGAATTTTTATACAAGTTGCTTTAAATAGCTGACTATTAAATTAGGAAATAAAAATTTTGGTATCTTCCACGCATGTAGAGTTAAAATTTATTACATACCATATATCATCAAATATTCAATATATTCATTTTTTAATTGCAGTATTCAACTGTTCGTTGTAACGTTTTCAAAAAGTGATGTTAAATTTGGTTGAAAAATCTGTATGCTATAAGAAACAAGTTTGAAATTGTACGTCAAACGTGACAAATGTTACTTGGGTGATCGCAAATATTATATTATTATTAAATATATTATTGGCCCCTAATTATCTTTGCGACTAAATCTTCAGTGAAAAATATGAAGACAAACATGTTCAAGAACAATTCGTCAAGAGTTTCAGTAGATATTCGAGAAATCGTGTACCTTATATTTTGGACATCAGTGTATTTAAGAAAACTTTTCTAATGATAATGACAGCATAACAACAACGTACATATTTTTTTTTTCAAGCATTTCAATAGCAATAACGTACAAAAATGAAATTTGCTGTTTTTTTTCAAATTTAATGGAGCAACAACAATTGGGAAATCTTATGCAAAACAGTTAATATTGACATGCCTTTTTCTCAAAAACTTCTCAATATATTTCAATAACTTTGCTTTTTTCTATTCTATTGTATTGTATTATATTTAGCTGTATTTTAATAGTTATCTTTTTCTAGAAAATCAATTCATTTTTAGTAACGTTTATTAAAATAAACCTAGAATTTTTTATTTGCAAAAATGCTCAACTATGGCATTTTTTTCTTTTATTTCTCGATGAACGATTAATTTATAGTTTTGCTACTGCCAAAACTAATAAAAAATACATTGAAATCGCTTGAGTACTTCCCGAGAAAAGTGTACTTAAATATCAGCAGTTTTTCATAGGTGTTTGGAAGTTCTTTTTCCTTCTTAAGAGAAAATAATGCTTCTTTATAGAGATAAATTAGTGATTCCTAGCTATTATATGCTATACTATATAGTATATTCGACAGCGGTAGTCGAACAGGGTTCGTACGCATCAAGGGATTGAGGAGATTTTAAGTGTTTTAGTACCAGAAATTTCGTAGAGCACTGGTCGCTATATCTGAAGATAGAATTTTTTTCATCAAATAAGCCAAATATTACTTTACGAAGATTCTGGTAAAAGGTGCTTGAAAGTCCTTGAAGCGTACGAACCCTGTCGAAGTTTATGACGAACTATCAAAAAATAATGAGTTCATTAAATTTATCCGGAAACAATTTATAAATGTGCTATGAGCTCCATTTACACAATTTGGGGCCCAAGGCACATCATGTATTTTGGGGGGCAGCTGGATAGTACTGTAAAGCTAATTATTCGCAAATTGACAGTATTTATGCGTAGTTTAGAGATTTATTAAACATTATAAATAAGTTTAATGTTCATTTAATCCATGCAGTTGTTTAATAAACATTATATTATAATTTATTTTAATTTAGTCAATTTGAGGACCCCTAAAATTTTGGGTCCAATAAACCAGGCCCTGGATGTGCACGTTAAATCTTTTAGAACCGATTCAATTGTCTTTCTGAAATGATGCTGGTAGGTGGTGGATGAATAACTGTCAAAATATTCTGTCGTATTCTGACACAGCGATCAAACTTCTATAGGTATACTTATGGGATTTCCATATATGGAGTGTTCAGAGCTGAAGTGGATCAAGCCCAAAAGTATTAAAAAATTGTCTGTTGCGGATTAATACTTGTTAATGGTGTATATTTTCAGAGCCATAGTGAACCAAGTCCCATTTTCTCTGTGTCGTATTCATTTGATCGACCATATGTAAAAAATATTTCAGGGCCAAAGTGGATCAATTCCAGTAAATTCTGATTTAAAATTAAATTACCGCCTTAATTATTGTTTTTGAATTTTCAAATTATGACCTATATATAAGTTAGTCTTCATACTATACAACAATGAAAATTATCCTCTAAATCACTATAGGATTCAACTATTGTTAATAAACTGTAACCTTTATTATCTCAAAACTATAATTTATGGACTTGGTCCACTTCAGTTCTGAATGCCTCAATATGTATATAATACTAGCTGACCCACCCGGCGTTGCCCGGGCCCGTGATAAAATTAAACAAACCTAAAACAAACCTAAAGTTTGTATATCTTTAACCCTATTTTGTATGAATTTATTTATTTAAAAGTGCTGCGCACGCAACGGAATATCCTCTATTTTCACCCTCCGTAGACAGGGGGCACATTCTGATCTAAACAAACCTCTGACAGGTGTTCCCGCTGCCTGCGGCACCGTAATAGTAGGCGTGCGTCTTTCAGTTCCACCTTCCTCCGCCAGCGGGCGCACTCTGTTTCAAAGAAACAACTTTCCGAATGAAACTCCGACACGTGTCCCCGCTGCACTGCATAGCAGGCGTGGTGCTGCAAAATCATTTAGTTCCACGTCTCACCGCCAGCGGACGCAATTTCTTCTATACGAACATCCGACACGGGTGCCCGTTGTATCAAGGGAGTTGAATAAACCAATTCCCATGGAAATCGGGCCCATAGAAATCGAGAAAATAATGCGCCCCCTGGCGGTGGAAGGTGGAACTAAAATCTGTAACGCGATCGAAAACCAAGTTGAACTATCCAAACCCCGTTGTGATCGAGCCCACAAAACCCAAGATAAGAATGCACTGTTACAGAAAAAAAACCTTGTAGGATTTCCCGCCAGGGGGCGCTTGGTCAAGTGCACACCAACAAATCACGTACTTTGAATATTGGTATACATCATGTGAATACGGGTTGTATACTTTTATTAGGAACGTAAATTTGATTTTTACAAAAATCGTTATTTGAAATTTCCGGTATTCTCTATATATAACATTTATAAAACGCTACGGGCGAAACTAAAAATGTTTAATTTCTTAAATTGAATTTCTGTTGTCTAAATCAGAGCAATACAGTTGTTTTAATTTTTGTATCTTGTTTATAAACGCAGATTTGAATTTTTAAAAATATAGGAGAAATCGTAAAAAATGCGAAATTGACTTACGGTAAAAAAACGTTTTCGAAAGGGTTAACGTTAATTTTTTAAACTAAAGATTTCTTCCTGAACACGATAGAACGTAGATAGATGTCCTTAGGTGTGTTTATTTTTTGTTTGGTTAATTGAGAGAGCCGATGCGCAATTTTATGTATCGCAGAAAATCGGAATTTGCAAAAGTGAGTTATGCGCGCGAAATTTTTCGAAGGGTCAGTATTCGTATTTTTAGAAAACGATTCCAGATGTCGAAAAGGGAATGAATGTAGAGATATCGTCTGTTATTTTTAGTTTTTCGTAACTCGCTCGGAACCGCCGATGCGAATTTTTAAATATCGGCGAAATCGCAAAAATCGCGAAACAGCGTACAGAAAATATACTTTTTCGAAGGGTTAACTTTCGTATTTTCTAAAACCGAAGGTGGCTTTGAAAAGGGCAAGTCAGATCTTTAGGTTACTCTGTTTTTCCGTATCTCTCGTAGTCCTGCGGATGTGAGGCTTGGAAAACTGGAGGAAAAAAAAAAACATGAATTCGACGCATCTTGATTATTTTTTTGAAAGGGTTAAATGTAAAATTTTTTCGAACCGACCAGATTGTTCGAGACGTGAAAGTACGTTCTTCGGGAATATGTAGATGATCTTTCTGTATTTCCGGCCGTTCGCCCGTGGCGAATTTAGAAAAAGGGAAAAAGAAACGGGCTGACTCGCACTTCTCTCGCAGGGGTTCTTCTCTTCACGGAAATTGTGAAAAAAGGGCTTCTGATCATTGCGCGCTCGGATTTCGGAAGAATGGTTTTTTGTTTGTGATATTTGATCAATTTTTAATTAATAACTACTCTATTTTTCAAAATATTAAAATTCTAAGACTCAGGTTCACCAGGAGAGGCTTTGGACTATCCCCACCTAAATATTCAAACTTCTAGGTGCGCTAGATTTCGCCAGACATCGCACACAGACACACACACTGAGCGAAACTTTTTTTTTATTAGTATAGATATATAGTTATTATAATTAGCTATACTTCGATCGTTTGTTTTTCAGAAAAGTCAATTCCTTTTTTGTAACGTTAACTAAAAATGAAAACACATAGAATTATAGACGCGTATACCTATTGCATGTTTTATTTTTATTTCTTGCTGAAGGATCAATTTACAGTTTAGTTACTGTCAAAACTATTAAAACAAATTATTGAAACCGCTTCAGTGGTTTCTGAGAAAAGGTACTTCAATATCAGCTGTTTTCCATAGTATTTCGCAAGTGTTGTGGCCCCTTGAAACTAGACAAATGATTTTAGAAACAACTTATAACTTCAAATGCATCATTTGATTTTATCACAAGTTTTGTCTTTGCAGTTACTCTTAAATAACAATTGTAATACTGATAATGATTATAATAATAATACTAATAATGATAAAAACTTTCCAAAATATTTAAATGAAAATTGAAGCTTTTCTATTTTGTAGCCTTTTTTAGGTAGATTTCATAAGAAATACTACTTATTACATTCTCCCCTAAGTTGGAATTTTTGAAAAATTTTTGCAGATCTACGCTGATCATGACTCCCAGAACCCAAAACCACCCCCAGTTAAAAACTTTATCTATCTATCTATCTATCTATCTATCTATTTTTTATCAAAATAATTTCGTGTTTCGAATTTGGTTTGTTTACACGCATATATCCGGCAGAGTATGCGCATGAAAATAAAATTCGTGCCACGATATTACATACTAAATCTAAGACTCATACGCAGAAATAGAGATAACACTGTGCTATTAGTTTTATTTTTAGATAGGTCGCGTACTTTCTATTTTCTACCAGCCTTTTTTTTTTTAAACACTAGACACTGTAGTTATGACTAGTAAAAATTTCCATCGCGAAACACTTTTGCTGGTTAAAAATAGCATAAAATCGGTGCAAATGTTACAAACTATGTTTGCCGGTTCCAGAATATTTTCCTCAGCTTATAACTTTTAATGGTATGATTTTTGTTTTCTGTTAATAGTATCATTGAAAATATATTTCCGGGCTTGTATCATTTTCTTCTATACATGCTGAAGTTTTCTACAGTATAATCTCGATATAGCGTTCCAATCTTTTATTTTCTTATATTCACTGCTTACTTTTCGTTTTAACGATGTAAGATAAAGTCTTATAATTTTTGGGGTTCAAAAATAATTTAGTTCTGTTAAAAAATATTGTCATGGTTTGAAACGTATTCACAACCTTTATATTAGGAATCTTCATTTTTTTGCTTCAAAGTCATTTGCCATCAAAAATACATAAAAATCTACGTCATATTTAATCGCAAAGTTTATCTCATTAAATAACGCAAATTTTTCTATTCTAAAATAGTGGTTCCTTGGTGGCTAGTGGGCCACAGATCGAAGACTTCCTACCCTGCATAGATTCAACTTGAAAAGAAAAATTAAAATTACTAAAGCTTCGAATGAAAACCATAGTGTGAAACTGGGGATAAAGTGTAAAGTATGTTATCCCTGAATCTGAGATATTGAGTAATGTTACTGTTACAAACAGACATTTCGTCAAAAAATTACTTGTACGGCGCCTTGTAGACTACATTTGTAGATATGAGAGCTTTTATTAATGTTATGAAATATCTGAGTAAAGAATCTTTAAATAGAACAATTGCTTCAGTTTTATTTTTTTTCATTTTTCTTTTCTTAAGTAACAGAGTTCTTTCTTAAATTGTCTTTCTTTACCCTTACCTTTTCTTTCAACGCGTTTTGATAGAGCCTTTCTTCATCAGTTACAAAAAGACGCGCTTCTACTTTCAGAGCACAAGCAAGACATTAATATTTTCATTGTTTAAATATTATTATTTATTGTTTATATTCTAGTAAAATCTGACCATCTGTTCAATATAGCTTTGATCCTAGTTCTTACTTAAATATATTCCCGTCGAATAACAGTATAGGTGGTAACTTTAAATACTTTTGTAGAAATACATCTATATTATAAAGCAAGTCTCCGTCATTAACTTTGGGCACAAAAATAACACTAGATGCAGGCCCCTCGTTAAGAGGATAGGAGGAAGATGCCCCTTAAGTTCATAATTTATTTAGACTTGGGAAAATACAAGCTTCAGTTGGCAAACTTGTGAAAGGTTTTATTTTTTTATTTTATTTTTTCAAAATATATACTATGAAACCTTTTTAAAATGAAACCACTAGGGAAAAGATATCCTGTTTTAGACAGGTTTGTCTTATTAGGTACAATTGTATGTTATTCATTCTGTCGGACCGTAAAGTACTTTCGTTTAAGTCAGGTTTTCATTATAGACAGATTCCGTTTTCACAGTTTTTACTATAGTGCACTTACTGGTTAAATAGACATACTTGTCAAACACCTATCACTGCAAAAAAAAAAAAAAAAAAAAATTATTTCACAGTATAATACTGTCACCCAGCTGCCAGTATTATACTGTAAAATCAACATTTTTTTTTTTTTTTTTTTTTTTTTTTTTTTTTTGTAGTGTATAATTGACTGGCAATTTTGAGGACCCCCTCCGCCTTCCCTTCCCATTAGTAAATCATAGCGATGGCTTTGCGCATTCACTTTCAATTTGATTGCATATATTTTCACGAATACAAATTTTTACTCCGTTGAATAGAGCAAAAAAGGTAATTTCAAGTAATTATTTGAAATCCAACTTAACTTACAAACTTTTGATGATTTTTACTTTCTTCTATCTTTACAAGAAGAAAGTATTGGATTCATGAAAATTTTCGACTTCCGGTTTTCGACGTTTTTAGAAGGTTCTGAACACGATTAGACTGTTTTTAGAAAATGTCTGTCCGTGAGTCTGTCTGTATGTAACAAAAAATTTGTGGGCTCTCTATCTCAAGAACTAATGCACGAAATTTAATAAAACTTTAGATTCAGTTAGTCCCTGATATAAATTGGTGCTGATTAGTTTTTGGTGTAAATCGCCCAACAGGTGGGCGATTTACAAAGGTGTGGGGCTGTATTGGTGCATTTTTGAGATTTCAACAATAGCTCTATTTCAAGAACTAATGCACTGATATCCACCAAACTTCAGATTCTGTTAGACCTTGACATAAATAGACTTTGATTACGGTTTGGTGTAGATATCCCAAAAGGTGGCGCTGCTAAGCTACTTTATTTAGGATTTTCACGATAGCTATATCTCAAGAACTAATGTACAAAATTTTATCAAACTTCAGATTCTGTTAGACCTTGACATAAACAGATGCTGATTACGTTTTGGTGTAATTAGCCCAACAGTTGGCGCTACCTTTTTCATGATTTCCACGATAACTGTATGTCAAGAACTAATGCACAGAATTTCAGCAAACTTTAGATTCAGTTATACGTTGACATGAGTTGTTGATTAGGTTTTGGTGTAAATCTTCCAAAAGGTAGCTCTGCTTTGCTGCATTTTTCAGGATTTACATGATTTTAGCGATAATCATATCTCAAGAACTAATGTACGGAATTTAATAAAACTTCAAATTCAGTTAGATCTTAATATAAATTGGTGCTGATTCGTTTTTAGTGCATGTGAAACCTGTATGAGATAGAAGAAAGTTTTGGGATTGGCACATCCGACTGGTTTAAAATGTTTCCGACATTTTTCTTTTTCATGTAACGTATGCACGACACCCTGGAACTTTTGAACGAAAATAGACTGAATCCTTAAGGGAACCTAGTTTAAACTTTTCAGAACAAATAATTCAAAATATTGGCACATAATTAAATTTATGAGCATTCTGAAAAGTTTAACTAAAGAAGTAATATGAAACTAGAATTTTTTTAATGAATTTCATTTCGGAAGGTACAGATTTTATTTTTTAATATTCATTTTCATCAAAAGAATTTTTCTATTTCGTATTTTGAAAAAAAAAAAAAGTTCTCTAAATTTGCTTAAAGATAATTTTATTATTGATATTTCATCATAAGACATAATATTAAATAATAATATATATATTTACTGTAACTTTCAGATACAAAATTGTTCAAGATAACAAAAGAGCTACTTTTCGACGTGACACAATGAGTTACAACAGAATTCAGATTGTAATGAATGTTTTTTAAAAAAAATTTCCAGGGATGAATATTTTAAGAATGATCTTTTAAAATAGTTTTAAATTATAGAAGAATGGAAAATGCTATCCGATTTCTTAATATCTGAAAATTTTGTGCATTTGAGAAAAAAAATGACTGTGTGAATGTGTCAAAAAATATTTAGTTTGAAAATTAGTCTGAATTTATCATTCATGAGAATTTTTCGTTTCTTTATTAAGAAATAGTTGCGTCGCAAATGATCGAGTAAGGTATGACCACGACCAATCTCTGAACTAAACAATTAAAAAAAAACATTTATACACATTAATGGTGAAAAAATGAATTTGCATATACAGGACGTCCACAAAATCTCTTTACAATTTCAAGTTTTTATTACAAACACAAATAAACAGATACATGTATGAAAAATAGTACAATATTAGAAGTATATCGAAGGGTTTTGTTTTGTTTTTTGCATCAATTAATAAACTTCTATATGTGCACTAATGGTTGCACAAAGCAGGTTAAGGCGATAATCATCGATGTTTCCCTCTGATACTCTCCTTGTTTTATCCAATACTGAGCCGGTCTCCATGAATTTCTTGTGCAAGGAGTGGACAGAAAAGAGTATGAGGTGAAAACGTCGACGATTATCGCTTGAATTGCTTTGTACAACCAATGGTGCACATTAGAGATGAGTTCGGGCTCTCTTTTCGAAGCTCGAGCCCACCCGAGCCCGATGTTTTTTAAATCCAAGCCCACCCGAGCCCGAAACATTTTGTGTCATTAGAGCCCGAGCCCGCCCGAGCCCGATACTGAAAAAAATTGCATAATATTTAAAAATTGTTTTAAAAGTAATATCTCATTTTTTAAAAACTTCTTACGTGAAAATAACTGTTCATCCGGTGCACATAATTAATTTTAGGGAAATTTACATTCTATCTTATTAAAAGAGAAGTTTGGTATCAAATAAAAATATACTTCCTTAAAAGGATGTAAATATTTTTCTCTCCCAACAAGCAGATCTGATGGACGCATTAACGAAGTGCGTTTTATGAAAAATGAATGAAATTTGCATAAATTACTATTTATGTGCAGAAGAACCGAACAACATTTTATATTTTCAATAAAAGGTTTATATCGTAACTTATAATTGATTCCTTAATTAAAACAGTATTTCATTTTTCTGAAAATCAGCTTAAATTAAAAATGTGACACCGGTATCTGAAAGATCATGTGCTTTTATAGGAAAAGTTGAAAAACTATTCGATTGCTTTCTATCAGAATAACAATATATGACAATTATATCTACTTACGAATGAAAGTGACTTCGTAAATGTGCAGAGCAGAGCTTTAGCATCAGCAGAGTTCATAATTAAAAATAGAATCATTAACGTTGTCTTCATATAAAGAGCGAGTATGACTTGCACACAATAGAAGACTAAAAATTTGCAAACCTAAGCTAATGCTGATTGACTAAGAATGAAAAAAAAATATTCATCTCGCATTAGATCTCTAAAAAAATAAAATAAAATAAACGGTCCAATAAAAAAATATCCAAATGTCACAAACGAAAATCTAGCAACAAATAATATTGTAGCCTCTTCGCATTGGCGCCATATCACCCAGTCGTCAGTCGCGTCGCAAATATCGTAAATTTTCTTTTAAAGTAACATTCTAATACTAGAAAAGAAAAATAAGATTCCTATTTCCCCTTCTATTCATTCTGATCAAAATAACATTAAAATTACGTGAAATAGAATATGTAATTTTTTAGGGGAAAAAGTTATTTTTTTTTCTGTATGAGAATAAATAAAATTGTCAGTTTCAGAAAGAATGAGCCCAAACCCGCCCGGGCCCGAAGGCTGGTATAAAAATCGAGCCCGAGCCCGTCTCATCTCTAGTGCACATACAGAAGTTTATAAATTAAAATTCAATATATACTCCTAATATTGTAATACTTTCCATACATATATCTGTTCATTTGTGTTTGTAGTAAGAGCTTGAAATTGTAAAGAAACTTTGGGGACAGACTTTATACAGCTCCCTTGAAGTTGCAAGGCTAAATGTATATATTGTATTGCTGACAATATATTCTGAAGATAGGGATTAAAATTGTATCAGCAATTCCTTTGGTACAGATACTAATCCCCTAATAAAAGAATGTTTCTTACTTGGAAGTAAGGGATTAAAGGAAGGTGTCAATCCCAAGAGATTATGCAGTGTCATTCTTCCCTATATAAGAAAGGCCAGTTTTGAGAGATAAACAGATATCGACAGTCAACAAGGAGATGACTGGATACGAGATATGAATGCTGAAGGAAGTTCGTGGATTAGATTCTTCTGAGCTTGGTCAGCTGAAGTTGTACAACTTACCATGGACACACTCATCATATTTTCATTTTTTTAATTGGTAATCTATAATGAAGTTTTTTCGTTTAACGATAATGGATTGGATTGATTATATATACATATGTCCACGTTATCACACACTAAACTAATGTAAAGTTTCAATTATTTTATAATAATTAAACTAGCTGTATTAATTTTGTTACAATTAAACAACCTTTTAAAAATTAATATGATTAAATTTTGCATGTTATGCAAAATAATAAAAATCGTCCTTTGTCGAGTTTGCCCTTAATGTCCGCAATACCTCGTAGGAAAAGGAATGTATGTATAAACACACATTTCAAGGAAAAAAACAATAAAATATATTTATATATTAAAAAATTTAGTTTAATGTCCCGGGCCACCTTGAACTGTATCATAAAAGAAAGAATAATCTATGATCACATCTCTTACATAAATTTCCTTCTTCAATAGCGTAGCCAAGATTTTAGTTTGGATGGGGAGGCTGTCTCAAAGAAGATAAGATTTCACGCAGCCCATGTTTAAATAAAAAACACTGATTTAGGGGAGAGCTCTACGTCTAAGCCCCTATTCCCCCTGATTTTTCTATAAATGTAAGTTGAATGTATGCCATTCAGAGATTTTACAGAGTCGTTATTTTCACCTAAAATCTGAAACAAAATTATGCCCATTCTCACTACACTTTTTGTGAAATTTTTATAACGGTACTTAATTAAAACTTTCATAACTTTAAAATTTATAACTTTTTAAGTTATATATATTCGTCCTACGAATTTATCACCTTCTAAAAGTGCAATAAGTGCTTTAAATCAAAAACTGCGCGAGCTACAAATTTGAGGACATTTGGTCACCTTAGAAAATACCCGAAACTTGACCCGACTTGAGACTCACGAAAAACCTGAATCTGAACATAACTCAAAGCCTAAAAAAAAAAAAAAATGCAGCCATTCTGACTAGAGTCCTGCACGGTCGGGTTGTACCCAACCCGAACCCGCAAATTCAATTTGAAGTCAACCCGCAACCCGACTCGAACCCGACAAAAAGAAAATACCTCGACCCACAACCCGAACCGAACCCGCAAAAATAATTTTCCGTGATTTCCGACCCGACCCGATCCGAACCCGCAATGAAAGGACAATAAATCATGTTCTAATGCTTGTGGCTCCGGAGGGGACATTATAGAGTTCCGGGGGGGGGGGATTACACTTTTTGACCATTGAAAGCATAAAATTTCAAATCTTCCGGGGGGGGACACCACCCCCTGGATTCAACACTGTGCTATTATGAAAAGTAATATACAATTCTATCTTTAATACCAATTTTCTATAGAAAAATTGATAAATCTATATTCTTTAATATTCAAATATAGTGAATAGCGGACAGCTCGAGATCGTTGAACAGAGTCCTAGTTGAATAGAGATAGTCGAGATATATGAACAAACATATGCTGTAGATTTGGAGGTGCCTATTCCAAAGTATAATATATAAGTGTATGGAATTGAGAAGTGCTCACTAAATAGAGGTGTCAGCTTTTCCCGACCTGAATCCGAATCATTGAAAGTCAACCCGACCCGCAACAAAAAAGTAGAAGTCAATCCAACCCGAACCGCAACGAACAAATATAGCGCCGACCCAAACCTCGAGTCGGGTAAAAGCGGGTAACTCAACCCGATGTAGCACTCTAATTCCGACTCACAGAAAAAAGTAGTGTCAACCCGACCCGACCTATTGTTAAAAAATTAATGCTGAATCTACCCGAATGGAGGATATATATATGTTACGGTCAATATGATTAATCCGGTCATTATTAATAATAACCGGTTATTATTACTAATGACCGGATTAATCATATTAACCGTAACACACACACACACATATATATTTCACAGTTCCTTTCATGGATGTGTAAAAAGAGGATCCTCTATTGGCTACCTCCTTGGTTCCTTTGATATTTTGTCATGTTTTTTGGCATCGCCGGCAAAAAGTTTGTTGATCATTGATTTCGCGAACATAGAGTAGATGGTGTTTGTTTCGGTATGGAACAAACACCATCTTTTATGTATTAATGATGATCGATTAGTGCTTTTATCGTTTAAAATGAATTTTTCAACTGTAAAAAATAAAAAACATTCTAAATTTACGTTAGTTGGCGACAGTGATATATTTTTCTTGTCTTTAATCTGTTTTCTGACTCAATCTTTCTTATTTTCACCATGATATTCTAGTCTGATTGCCGTGAGTAGATTTAATTCTTTTCGTGAAAAAAAGGATTATATGGCCTACAAAACTGTTATTGTAGCTTATTTATGCATTAAAATCTGACTACAGCAGTGTATTTTCTGTTTTAAATTTTTCTAGAACAGTACTTTTTAAAATTCTAGTCCATGGGGAGAATTTACTGTATACCTATTCTGCCCATTTATCAGTGTATATATAATATATACTAGCTGATGTTAGTATTTTAATATTTATTTTGTTTCTTATGAAACAAATATTTGATCCCTGATACCAATTCAATATTGCATTTGATGTACCAATGTCGAACTCAAATGTGTAACATAAGTACGTTCATATTTATATATAAAAAAAATTAATATTGATATTTAAACTAATATTTTTATGTCAATGATATTGATAGATTAAGCTACTAAGTTAGAAAATAAAGTATTGATTTAATTTTTTCCATTGCACGATTTCCAGTGATTAGACTATTACAACACAATATAAAATTATGTTCCCTTGAACTACTGTTTTTAATTTGAAAATAGATCACAGGATTCAGTTTTCTAATGCTAATGCATGCATGTACATTGAGAATTTCAAATCTCTTTAATTTTTCAAATAATTCTTTTTGGATGAGCATGATGATCAACTTCTGTACTTATAATCTTTCAAACTATGGAGAAAAGGACTAAAATATCCAATTCACCTGTAAGTATTTTTTTAAAATTTACATTACATTTTACAAACATTTCATAGAACATTTTGTCACTACTAAGAATTAGTAATATATTTCTCTTGAATGAATGTATGAGAAAAACATTAATCATGAAACAACTTCAATATACAATCATCAAAATTTCAGTATTAAAATCCAACTTATTACCAAAATAAATTTTAAACATTATCTTGCATTTGTAGCAGTTCACAATTAATTATTTTAATTAGGTAACATTTTTCAATTAATGTTTGAAATGTTAATATTGCAAGATGTTAAACATTTATATTGTTGAAAGTAATGTAAAATTAATAAATAATGAAACTTATTAAAAAATGAACTATCCTATTTTGCATGATTTTATTTGACTAGATTCATTTTTTTTGTAATACAATTATGTATAATGCATAGTATGTGATTTCCAAATTTATTTAAGTTCTTTGTAGTGATTAATAATGGTTAAGCATGATGATCAGCTGTTTTTTGTATTTTAAACTATTAACCTCTTACCAATGTTACTAGCTTTTTCCCTTCCCAAGTATCATTAGAATAATAAAAATATAGAGAATTATGTAGTTAAATGTGTATTTGAAAGGAAAATGAATTGAATTTGGAGTTCATGTAAAATAAATTTTGAACAAATTGCATTTGAATAATCGTGAAAAGTGCAACCTGCCTGAGTTGGGTTCGGCGACACTGGTAAGGGGCTAAAATATGTAATTTCCTACCTTTTTAGATTTTTCTTTACTGTATATTAACATGTATGTCAGGAATGACAATCTTTGGTATTTCCTTGATGTAGCGATCCCCACAATTATGATTATGCCAAGCTTGCAGTCAGTTTTGTCAAGCTCGTGAAGCACGCACATATAATAAAGATATTAAAATAAATACCATAGCATTAAATAATATAATATTTTATGTTAATATTATAATGTTTCATAATAAATTTATACCAATGTTTCATAACAATTTCTTACAATGATTTACACAAATAACAACTTTTTTTGTATTATGCCTTAAATTATAGGCCATATTTTTGAAAAAAATTTTCCCCTATGTATTTTCTCCATATAAATTCTGCAAGATATGACTCGAGGTGATGGTGAGTTGTGCCTTGTCATTTTTCTTTCAACATTTTGTGTGTGAACACCCATTGTTGGATCAACAAAATTGTCCACAATAGAGTGTTTGTAATCTGTTTTTTCAATATCCTTTCCAGCAGTCAGTGTAGATTGTTAATCCATTTTCTATATGTTCAAAATTTTTACTATTTGAAATTTGAATGCTAAAGCATTTGCTTTTTTTCTGGCATATGCCTCCAAAAATTCACTATTGTGGTTGTGATAGTACCCTGCTGATGTTGTGTTTTTAACATCCGAACGAACTTTCATTAGTCTGAACAATTTTATTGGCACCACCAATTCGGCCATTAAATCTTTGTAGTAGGTGTAGGGAACACACTTCCCTCATATAATTATTACAATCAATTGTTGCATTTTCACCCATATGGTAGTGGTTGCTTACACCATTTTTTGAGTGTTAATTCTTCTGTCCAACAGTACATAAATCTTAAAGCAGTTACGTAGTTTTAGTGCATAGTATTCTTGATGCACTAAACCAATTTCCAACATGGATGCCTCTGTTTTTTTTCAACTTTTTTACATTGCATCTCCATATACACTATATTGCCAAAGGTGACCGGTCACTTGCAATTTTAGACGTTTTGTTAACTATCTAGAAAGATACATGAGGAATTAACCTGAAACTGCAGGTGTGTTAAACAGTATAGTATAGGTTATATATTTCCGCGAAGATTTTTTCACGAAACCCCATAGGGGACAGTCAACAAATTGAAAAAGAACGAATATCTTTTGGATAACCCTGTAAAAACTAATGTAGCAAAGGCGTTCAAACTTGAGATTATTCATAAGTGGCTTATTGTAATATACTGTGTTCATTTTTATGAGGATAGCATGTATACTCGTAGAGAAATTAAGGTTTTTATAAAAACAGTCCCAAATTTCGCCTAGTTTTTTGCTTATAATTTGCAGAGTTCTTAATATAAAAAAAAGTTCTTTTCAGAAAATATGACAAACAACATTGTACATAATACTCTGCAATAAAAAAAAAAATAATAATAAAAATTGGATGAAAAATGAGCAGGTTTACTTAAAAATGTTTCACTGTGCATGCAATCAAAATATAATATGCATAAAGTATTAGATAAGTATATAGAGCAATTTTTGTGAAAATCTCAAAATCATAGCTTAAAAATTCTGAAAATTATCGTCGATAGAATAAGCTCGAAATCCGTTGTTCCCAAAAAGAAGAAAAAAGATGAGGAGTTGTATCAAATTATCTGTTGATTAGGTCCAAGATAGCGTACACAATATTGCAAGTACTACTATATTTGGATACAACCCCTCATATTTTTGCTTCCTTTTGGGAACAACGGATTTCGGGCTTACTCTATCAACGATAATTTTCAGAATTTTCAAGCTATGATTTTGAGACTTTCACAAAAGTTGCTCTATGCACAGTGAAACATTTTTTAGTAAACCTACTCATTTTTCATCCAATTTTTATTATTTTTTAATTCTGATTGTAGAGTATTATGTACAATGTTGTTTGTCATATTTTCTGAAAAGAACTTTTTTTTATATTAAGAACTCTGCAAATTATAAGCAAAAAACTAGGCGAAATTTGGGACTGTTTTTATAAAAACCTTAATTTCTCTACGAGTATACATGCTATCCTCATAAAAATGAACACAGTATATTACAATAAGCTACTTATTAATAATCTCGAGTTTGAACGCCTTTGCTACATTAGTTTTTACAGTGTAATCCAAAAGATATTCGTTCTTTTTCAATTTGTTGACAGTCCCCTATGGGGTTTCGGGAAAACATCTTCACGGAAATATATAACCTCTACTATACTGTTTACACATCTGCAATTTCAGGTTAATTCCTCATGTAGTTTTCTAGATATTTAACAAAACATCTAAAATCGCAAGTGACCGGTCACCTTTGGCAATATAGTGTAGTTTCATCATTAGTAACATACAGTTTCATATCATGGCAGTTTTTGTATAGTTGTTTGTTGGATAACAGACCTCTCTTTTGAAAAGATGAGATTACATCCACTTTAGTATTAGGCAAATCAAAGATTATTTCCATATTTATAAAAAATAAATACAGACGATTTAAGAAGAAAAAAAAAACTACAACATGCAATTACAGGGGTCTGATTTGGAAAAGTTTGGGTCCTTTAAAAGACCCTTCTCAACACTTTTAATCTTAAAACAGGACCCTTTACAAAATTTTTCATCTAAAACAATAAACCTACCTTTCACTAAAATTTTTCATCTCCAAACTGAATCTTACACAAATTTAATAATTTTTAACAAAATCCGACCAGTCATAAAACAGCTGAAGTATGTAAAAAAGAACCTGAATATAATAATTTCAAATGCACGAAATTTGTGACTAGATTAACAAACATTTTTTAAAAAATTCGCGATTTCGTAAAAACAGGACCTAATGGGAAAAGTCTGGACAGATCCCTGATTAAAAAAAATATATATATATATGAAATATGTTCTGGAACATCAGATGAAACAGCAATATGACAATAACACAAACACTTGCTGTTTCTTTAAGACTGTACCATTTGATGAGATTTTGCAACCTAATTTGGCGATATATCTCTGTCCCTTGGCGACTCATCCTTGGGGTCCACTATAAAAAAGAAGTACGGAATCTTCTGCATTTAGGAGGATTTTTGCTTTAAAATCTTCTTTCCCCCTACACAAAATTTTTAATTTATGAAAAAAAAATCTGTCAAATTTTTTCTTTTCTTTCTCCAACAATAAATAAATCATGTGTCATATTAATTTATTTATTGTTTATCATGTGTCATATTTATTTCTTCTCTCCTCCTGAAAATTTCGCTTTCTCCTTTGCCTTCCCCTTCAGCACACAATACAGTAGAGCGCCGCTAATCCGCAAACCTGTAATCCGCAAAGGCCTCTAATCCGCAATCAATTTATGAATGTAAACAAAGAAATTTAATTCTTGAAAAATGCTTCAATGGTGACAAAATTTTGAAATTTTTTTTCACCAATTTTAACATTTTTCTTATTTTTAATATATTATATAACATTCTTCTTTATAGTTTAAAATGAAAGCACATTTAATTAGTATATTATTTTATATATTCATTTCTTCATACAATACTTGTAAAATACAATTTGAGCTTTTGTGATTTTTTTTTTATTTTAATGATAAAAAATCCGTACTTAGACAATATATTTTATAATTTTTTTTTTCATTAAATCGTAATTATAGAATTGAAAAACACATAAAAAAATACACATATATTGCTTTTGAACTCTTACTTAAAGATAAAATTCAACACTATAAACCAAATGTCTTAAAACAGACAACAATTGATGCCATATTTAAAAAATTTAAAAAATAACAAAATTATTTTTTACATAGTTATTACTTTATCTATATATTAAAATGTGTAATTTATTTATTTTTTAGTATTAGCAATCTAAATTTGTCCAAAATATGAATTTAACAAAATGTAAACAAAGATTTAATAGACATGGCCTGTAATCCGCAAAAAGCCTCCAATCCGCACAACACTTGGAACCAAGCTTTGCGGATTAGTGGCTTTCTACTGTATTTAAAATCTTTATTTTTTTAGAATTTTTCTGCCATATTTGTAAGTTAGTAACTGTGCATAATTAATTTTAATTACCCCCTTCTCCCCCATTTCTGCTTTTACCCTCTTGCCTTTCTGCACAATGGGGGGGGGGGGGGTTAAAATCTTTAAAACTCTAATTATTTTAAAAAAAATTATTCTCTATTTGTTGTATCTACCAAGTCTCCTTTTTTCCGAAGGAGTCTCCCTTATTTTGACACCATTTCACTTTCACCAGGCCCTGACTATCGCACGGGCACTCAGGGCCCATGCCCTGGGCACAAAATTTCTGAGGGGTACAAAATTTTTCAATTTCATCTAAATTTCCATTAAAAAAAAAAATCATAATTGTGCCAACGTTTTTCTTTCTTTCAGGACTTTTGTTTGCACCCAGTATCAGTTTGGTTTTATCATTTAATATCAATAACATCATTAATAAGTAGACTTCTTATCATTATTTTCTAGTAATTGATGTACTGTATTTATCAAGTCATTCAATTTTATCACATTGCACATTGATTCAAAAGTGACACAACTGAAAATATGAGATATTTTATATATTAATACGATGAAATGACAAAAATATATCTCAATCAATGGTTAAAAGCACATTTTAATAAATAATAGAAAACAATATTTTATTTTTATTCTTGGAACCATTTTTCAGTTTTCCGGAAAAAGTAATTTTTTGAGTTGACACTTTTCAAATAAACGTGCAATATGTGAAAAAAAAAAAAAAAAAAAAAAAAAAACTAGTATTAGTAAATTAATCAGTCTAAGGGGGCACGAAAAATTGAAAATGCCCTGGGCACAAAAACTTGCTAGTCGGGCCCTGACTTTCACCATTGCATGCAAATATGTTTCCCACCCCCTGTTCTGAAATAATAAAAAAATAGATATAATATTTCATAACAAAACCACAAATTTGACCAAATTTCCTCGGAATTTTTTTTATTGAAAGTTAAATCTGCTGTTACAGTACATAATTTGATATATATATTATGTTACTGTAAAAGCCTGAAGCCTGGTAAATCCTATGTTTTACCAGTGAGTTCTAACATTTACCAATACGAGATAATAAAGGCCTGAAATATGGTTCTAAACACTTCCATTTTGGGCTTTTATCAATCCATTTCAGTAAATGCTAGGATTTATCAACTCATTTTGGTAAAAGTCCAAAATGATTGATAAACTTGGCATACGATTCGGGAAATGAGTGGTTAACATATTGTATTAAACCTTATGCATATAGCTGGTGTATTTAAACAAACATTTAATATCATATTAATTTAACGAAGCCTAGAATAACAACTTTATACAACATTAAATTTAACTTTTTATATTTTATTGCATTTAACTAATTTATTAAAAGAAAACTTTCATGGAATTATGGAATTTATTATTCAGAATTTTCTCTAATGTTATCAAATCATAATTAAACTCATCTGTTACAGCATGATTGACTGTTGTGACATTTCAAATTACAAAGATTGACTGATTTGTACAAACACATCTTTGGGATATGCATTAATGTCTTTCAACAATAATTGCATTTTTCAAGTCCTTGTCCTCCAACTAAACAAAGCTTATTTACCACTTCATGTACGCTTAACTTCCTCTGTGCACACTTCTACTATGTAAAAAATTTTTCTTTGCAAATAATAAACTGGCTTCTTGTGCACAATGCTTTAAGTTTACCGAATTTAGTAGCAAATACATAAAATTCATTGTCTTTAGTAACTGTATAATAATGGCTAGTATTCTTTTAGGATCTATTTTTGCTCTGTCAATATCAGGTACTTTTATTCTAACCACGGCGTACGTAATAAGAGAGGACGAGTTCATTTTGCCAAAAAGCATAGCCGGGTTTAGCACAAACTCTGCCTAAGATTCTCATTTGATCAGCTGATCTTTGTTTACAGTTTTACCCTACCCAGATAGCAGATTGGTCAGAGGTGTACTTTTTTGGTGCAGAGTTGCATGATTGGTCAGAATTTTGGTGCAGGGTTGCACGATTGATCAGAATTTTGGTGCTGGGTTGCAGCATCTTCTAGTATACACATATTATATAGTCACATATTATAGGCAAATCGGCATGCATTCTTTACTGTGTATGCCACACTTCTAACATTTTGTCAGAGAATAGGTTTATGGAAGTTTATGAGTATGCTACCTTCATCTGTCCTGTCAGGAGTTTCAAAATATAGCTCTGAACTTTGGTGTCCGCTTCCATCATTACATATGTTTCTGTTTCATTATTTTGCAATTTCTGATCAATAGTTGGTGTAGTGCCTTCGTTTTCTATATTACCCTTGCATTCATTATATTTATAACTTTTACAATTTTTTCCTCAGTTGGTTATCTACTCAGTAAGAAACTGAATATAGTTTAGAAAGAAAGAAAACGATTATTGAAAATATCATACTTTTAAAGCTTTAAAGAGAAAAAAAATGTTTTAAATACCTATTTGTCGTACATTTATTAAATCAAAATAAATTTTTAAAGTTTCCATCAGAAAATGTACAATATTATTATTAATTTTACAAAAAAAAAAAAAAAAAAAAAGTGCCCGACATGTCTTGGTAAAAACTAAGTCTGGCTTTAAGTCTAATAAAAGAAAAATGACCCGAGTCCAAACCCCCACTAGCCTATAAAATATACTAGCCCCTCTTAAAGCATAATCCTGGGTGCGTCAATGTCCTGGCCTACATGATGTCTCCACAATTCTGCCAGATAAGACTCCAAATAATGACAAGCTGTACCTCTATGCTTCTTATTCCTCCATTTTGCAGATCCCAACAATCTCTCTACCTTTTGGGTATGAAAGCCGGTAGTAGGATTTGTAAAGTTATATGTATAACTAAGTGTAAAATGATAAAAGATAGCTTCTTCAAGTTATTCGGTTTTATAATCATTCCTATCATATAGAACCTTTAAATTATTCAGTATTTTTTCCCAATTTAATCCTCCTTGTTTGGAAAGTGGATAGTCTTGTTTTAGATTTTTATCACTTTTTTGCTATTTTTATTTAATGTTTTAAGAACTTTTACTTTTTCACATTCATTTTATACTTATTCAATAGCCTTCTCAGTTCCTTTATAATTGGTTAGAATCCATATTTTAATTTCAACTGTTCCTTTAAACAAAAAATGTTCTGCAATGTAATATCTTCTTTATATCAATGTTATCTTATTTAAGTAATTTATTTTTAGATTAATTCCAGATAATTTTAAGCTCACCCGTTTCTCTTTTTATTTTCATCAACTCCATTGTTTTCCATTTATGATCATTGAAACTAAATCATTTAAGTGGGTAATGACTAGTTTTCTGATACACCTTCAAGCCTATATGCTCTAGAATATTTCAAACGATTATCAACATCTATAAAATCTTTCTCTGAAGAAATGTTCTGACTAGGGGAAGTTTTAAGCATATTCTCTGGAATTTATCCACATATAGAAAATAAATAGGTGAGTGGTTAAAGTTCCAAATTCAAATACATCACCTTTAAATGCTGTACAACACCTTTTGACAAACATTGTTTATAAGTTTTTGATAAGCTTCATTTAACTTTCTCAGTATTGCTTCCATTTATTACTTTGGGACCCTTATATTTATTTGTTTCTAGACTGCCGCTGCATCACAGAAAAGGCAGCCATGTGCCTATCAGGGGTCTGTATACCCTTTCAACATTAGACCAGAACAGTAGCAGCAGACCTAATCAAAGAAGATGTCACTGGGAAAATTTTAAAAGCTAATTTCAATAAGTTTAAGACACTGATTAGCAGGATACTTCCAGCGGCCACTGTGGCTTCGAGATCATTATAATGATCAAAAGAAAAGTTTTCTTTCAAGTTTTGTATTTCTGCACTTGTGATTTGAAAGACATTTATAGGAGATGGCAACTCACTGTACTACTTGGAAAAAATATCTATGAGAGTAATATTTGTTTGTCAAGAATTAAGATAAAGCTTTGTAAGGATATACATATATACAATCAATGCAATAGGAAGGAAAGGAAATTTAGTCATGATGCTTGAAAAAAAAAAAAAAAGACCTATTGAGCTGATTTCTAACATTCATCTAATCTAAATGACTTCAAAACAAAACAAAGCTGTTAAAATGGGAAGTAATATGCTTCCACCTACAACTGGAGTAAGCAAAATGTGTTTTATATGGCATAAAAAAAAATCCATGAGCCAGCGATGTTTTTGATGGTAAAATAGTAATAAAATGAAAAAAATATATATGCAAATACCCATTTTATTCCCTGTTATATGTAAACTGTAGTAAGTTTACTCATGTTCGATGATATAGAAAAATGAATACCATTTAAGGAATCAGTAAAAGATGTCTAATAAAATAAGGGGGGTTTAATTTGCAATTTAAAAAACCTTGACAATGCTCCCCCACCCCCTCCTACATATAAAATTTGAAATCTTTCCTAGAATATCAACATAGTTTAAATTATATGCAATTTTATTCCATCATCATTGAATTCATTGCTGCGATGTGTGATAAATGAATCAATCATTCTTATATAGATGTGGTTACAATTTGTGAGGTTATTTGAAGCAATAAAAAAGAGAATTTTACCAGGTTTAGTGCTGAATGACTTTTTCTTACTTGTATGCTCAAAATATGTAGTTATTGTTATTATGTTCCTAAATTGGAGCATAGTAATTGGTATTTTGTAGAGCACAGAATTCAAATGTTCTCATAGAAGCAAGATTACTATGAGTTAATTTTTTTATTTTTATCATGAAATGTGCTATTTATCATTCTATTGAATATTTATATGCATTTTCTTTAAATTTTAGGTAAATTTATTTGTTGCAACTGAGACACTTCCCTATTTCTTGTTAAAATTTTGTTACATACTGCATATATGGAAGAAACAGTTTTCAAAGATGTTGTTATTATTGGTGAGTTATACTTTTCAATTATTATTGTAGAATAACTTATGTGTAATGCTATTAAATATTTATTAGGTATAGTCTTGGAAATACACTGGAACAAATAAGATTTTCTACTATAAAAATGTGCTTTGGGGATTTTTTTTAAGATGCAGAAGATGGCTCAAAGATTTTTTTGTGTGATACATGGTAATAAAAGAGCAGTTCCATGCATCATATCCAGCAGAACAAAATCCAGGGAGGATAATTTTTTTTAGGAGAGTTTTGTATTATGTCAATGCTTTATAATAAATAAAAGATTTCCTCCTTCAAATTTTACTATTTATATCAAACAATTAAAAATTAATTTCTTATTGGCTTTTACCTTTTCTGAGGTAAGTGTTTTCTTCTGCATCTGAAAAAGAGAACTGTTATTTAATTGTCCCAGAATCTATAGTTGTGCATTGTGTTTTGACTGGAGAATTATTTATTTATCTCTATATTTTTTTTTTCATCCCCAGCTGATTTTCAATTACTGTATTAAATGTTTTAAAATTATACACTTGTTTACAAGCTTTTATTCTTATTTTTTATCTTTCTTTATAAAAACCTTTGTGGCATTAAATTATTAAAAATTTTGTATTTTGCATCAATGCATTAATTTATCTATTTTTGCATCTGAATTAAAAATTGCATTAAAATGATTCCAAACTGCTATTACTAATAATGAGGGCATAATTTAGGCATGTGCAACAAGTGTACTGGACAGCATAATTTTGAGGATGGCAAAATATTGCTTGTAATACAAATATTAAAATATTTATTGTATTTATTATTTTGAAAACCACATTGGATTAGAATTCTGGAATTAAAATAGTTTGGTGCAATTAGTACTCTATTTCAACTTGAGATGGCAGCATCTATTTAACGACTCAACTGTGTACTCAGCTCTCTGTATGACCAACTGCAAAAGGGCATTCATTTTGGAATCACAATTCACAAACATCTAATATCCACAATGGCTGCAAATGCAGTGAACAAATTCATTGTTTATGCTGGCATGTAGAATATATTGGAGAAACAGATTGGTCTTATTTCCAGTTTTTCAAGTGTCACAAATCACCTTTCGCAAAACAATTGTGCAGGGCAGAAATAATCTCTTTTCATAATAGACAAAATTCTTTTAAATTTACATGCATATGTTTTTGTTAGTTATTCTGTGTCTAGCTCTGAAAATCCTTAAATTATACAGAAAAAAGTAGGAATTTTTACCATAAAAACACTATCTGTTAAGTTTTTCATTGAATTTTTTGGAAGATTCAGGTATAGCATAACTCATCTAATTTGGAGCAGATACTCCCCACTGACTCCAAAGTTGTAATCATTATTGTTCTGCTGCAAATTAGAGTTTATGCTGTGCCACATCTAAATATTGTTAATTAACCCTCTCATGCAGGAATTATTTTTAAATGGATGAAAAACATATTTTGCACCTAAAATAAATTATTGAAAATTAATAATGTTAAACTTTTAAAAATCTTACATTTCTTACAAAATAACCTTTATAAAACTTTTCCAAGTATTAAAACGATATTGTTAAGAATTTTTAAATAGTTTCTTGTGATAATTTAAGCTTTGGGCACTTTATCATATACAGTAAACTCCCGATTATCCGCGAGTCTAATTTTTTTTTTTTTTCTTTTCTTATCCTTGAGAAGAAACTTATTTCTGCGATGTAGGATGAGTATCCTTTTTACTAAATATGATTTCCATTTGAAAACGTGGAACAATCACGTGCACAAAGCAGGTGCAGCTAATCTTGAGGGTGTCGCAAGGCCACACACCTCTTGATAAACAATGTACGGGTACTGAAAGTCACCCCCGCCTCCCTGTTATGATTTTGTTTCTCCCATTTTTCATAAAGCACATCAGTTTGCTTGTTTTAGCTCAGCTGTGAACACGTGTCTTACAGAAGTTCGTGTTTGTATTTAAATTTTATAGTTTTGCATTTTCAATATTTGAAAAATGTCACAAAAAAGAAAAAGAGTTATGTTAACGATTCAAGATAAATTAGAACTGATAAAAAAAATTTAAAATGGTGCTACAAGAAAACAAATAAGCTTGCAATATGGAATTGGAGAATGCACAGTTTAAAACAGAAAGATAAATTGATGCAATTCTTAACCTCATCAGACAACTTTTCATCGATGAAAGAAAGAAAAAGTATGAAAAGCAGCACTTTTGAAGAACTGGATGCAGCACTTTTACGTTGGGTAAGACAAGTGAGAAGTGAGGGAACGCCTGTTTCAGGGCCTATTGTTGCTGCAAAAGCAAAACAATTTTTTGAAATGCTGGGATTAGAGGGATCATTTGATGCATCGTCAGGATGGCTGACAAGATTCAAACAACGCCACGGGATAAGAGAAATAGGTCTTTACGGCGAGAAATTAAGTTGCGACGAACAAGCTGCAGAAAATTTCAAAGAATATTTTGTACAATTTCTTCAATCAGAAGGAATTTCTTTCGAACAAGTATACAACGCCAATGAGTCAGGACTGTTCTGGAAATGTTTGCCTACATGAACTCTGGCATTTCAAAGCGAAAATCAAGCTCCAGGACATAAGTGCAGTAAAGAGCGTCTAACAATATTGCCTTGCAGTAATGCTACAGGATCCCATAAACTAAAGTTAGTAGTGATTGGAAAAAAAAAAAAAAAAAACGAGATCTTTTAAGGGAACAAGAGCTGAGTAGTACATTATTTCAACACATAGAAAGGTTGGATGTATCAAACAATATTTATAAAGTTTGAAGAAATGTTTATTCCCGAAGTTAGGAAACATCTGGCGTCTCAAAATTTACCCCAGAAAGCTGTGTTGCTAATTGACAACGCCCCATCTCACTCTGGAGAACTACAATTGAAATCAGAAGATGGAAATATTTTTGCAAAATTTTTGCCTCCCAATGTTACAGCTCTTATCCAGCCTATGGACCAGGGCGTAATCGCTTCAATTAAGAAAAAATACAGAACGAAATTACTGAAAAAAAGAATTGAAGAGTTCCTCCTTTTTTAAAGCAATTTTGGACATTCTCTGGATTGATGCAAAAATGCAAAGAAGAAAATATCAGAATTGCTGTGCAAAAGAGCTATCAAATGAAAGGCGAGCTTATATTATAAGTATCTGAAAGTCATGTAAATGAAGTTGTTTAAAGTGCCTTTCCAGAGTGAAATTTTTCTTTAGACTATTAAAAAGTAAAACAACATTTTTGGTAATGTTTTTTTGTTAAAAATAGACCAAAAATGGAGTTCAATTCTTTGGAGAAAATCTTCTCTTGTGCAGAACAGGAAAAATAAATTGTCAAAGGTGGATTTTCCGAGTTAATATTCAAAAAGGAAATGGCTCTGCTATCTAGTGCTGTATTTTTTAAACATTATTGAACTTTATTCCTGCATCACATATAAACATCATATAAAGATAATATATGCTAAGGGATGTTTTTAATACAACCTCATGTGATGAAGCATGTGGAAAGCTGGATCTGATCCAGCTGCAATAACGTTAAGAGTAGAGTATTTCTTGAGGGTTGTTTCACTCGTAAACAGACTTCGCCAATTAATGAATCTTGTGCTGTTCCACCTGAGTACACGATCTTGCTCTAATGGAAGTTCGTCGAAATTTTTCAAGTTTTAACTTGTTAACTTTATTAACTGTAAACATGGTTGAAAATTCTCCGGTCAACGTATGTAATTGCACTGATGAGGGGCTAAATTATAGCCTGAAATGTTTGCAGTATTTTTAATGTTTTAAGTGTATTTTATATAACTTTTATGTGTGATTAAATGTGATATTTTATTTAAGACTTTTATTCATCGGACGTTAAAAAATGTTTAGTTATTTTAAATGCATATTTGTTGTTGTATATAAACTATTTATATTGTTTTAAGTGCAAATGGGTTAATCTTTCATAATCAGGCTACATGCAGTAGAGATAGATTTTTTTTTAAAATCATGCTTAAAAACTATAAAAATCAGTAAACTGAGATACAGTTTTCAATAAAATTGCATTTGAAAGAAAATTTTTTCCCCTATCCGACAGTGTAAAAATTGAAATGTGCAATGTTTAGATGTTAACAAAATTGTAACAAAAGCGAAATTTATTTGTCAGGTGGTGCACTGTCGATATGACATCAGTGTTATTCATGGACAGGTTGTTGTTTTATACAGGCATTAAAGAGTTCCTCCTAAAGGAGGAATTCCTCCTTTTTTAAAGCAATTTTGGACATTCTCTGGATTGATGCAAAAATGCAAAGAAGAAAATATTAGAATTGCTGTGCAAAAGAGCTATCAAATGAAAGGCGAGCTTATATTATAAGTATCTGAAAGTCATGTAAATGAAGTTGTTTAAAGTGCCTTTCCAGAGTGAAATTTTTCTTTAGACTTTAAAAGAAAAAGGAAGTTTCCATAAGGTTTTTTTTGTAATAGGGTTGGGTTGGGTTGGGTTGATTATTGACGGCCAATTATCTACACTAGGGATATAGGCCCGGGGGGAGTGCCCTTCGTGGGGGTCTTTCTAAGGGAACCTAATCCGTATTTACGCATGGATAAATCCACGGCTCGAAGAAAACCACGAAAACTCCGAACGATTAGGCCGACGGGCACGATTGGGATCGAACCCAGCATTTCCCGTCTACCAGCTTCGAGAGCACAATCTCTCAGCCACTGGTGGGGCTCTTTTTTTGTAATAGAATAAATTATCTTATTTATACAACACTTTTGGGTCATTTCAACAATGCATTTTTGGAGATGTATTTCTGGAGCAAAAATTGAATTGACGTGCAAATATTTAGCATGGATAATCTTTTTTCTTTTGGAAGAAGGGGAAAATCTTGAACAGCCAAATCATCGAGAATAATATTTGTTTTGAAAAAATGAATCACTGTATGTAAGTTGATCAGATATATTTGGATTTATACCTTTAGCAAGTTGTATTCAATTTTATTTTTTGATGCAATTAGGCTATGCATTTATTGTTAGTTTAGATTTGTTTTTAGTACTTTCTAAGTTACAGACTAAAATAACAATCATATGTACAGTTATATTTCATTTTATTGTATAGATGAAAAATTTTTCCACCTTTTTTCCTGTTTCTCACTTTCATGCCTGTTTATACATATAGATTTTCGTATTCAGAATAGATTATATTTAACTTGTATATTTGTTTTATATGTTGTCTAGTCATTTAAGTTTAAAATTGATATTAGTATTTCCCAACTTATTGTTTGTAATCTGTAAATGAATAACAATGCTGAAATCCAACTGAGGAAAAGAGGGGGTGTAAAATAAATGACAGCACATGGGCATTAATATGAGTCTGGTACCCTTTTGAGATACCATTTTTTGAGTCTGCTCTCTATATATGTTCTCACATAATGATATTTTTTATCAAAATCTTGATAAATAAGAATTTATTTTAATAAGTTTTGTTTCTAATTTTTAGGTAATGGACCATCTGCAATTACATTATCTTATATGTTAGCTGGTAATTGGCCTTTTTATAATGGCCTTCCTCATCCTACAGATTTTCTGCAGTACAGACTTGAAGAAAATAAGGACTGTTCATTACTTGAGCAAGTAGGTACTTTAAGGGCCCGACTAACCATTCATGGGGCACCTGTGACATTTTTCTAGCCACAATTTGTACTCATTTTCATAAAAAGTACCAGATTTTAGGCTTTGGGTAGATGTGAAGGCCTGGGGCAGCTGTCCCGTTTGCCCTATTGAAAAACAGACCATGGGTACTTTAATAGATATTTTTTCATTATTTTTATTACAGTCAAAACATCTCTAAAAAGTTTTCTGTAATATTAGTTATTTTCTACACTCATGTCTTTACATGGTATGCATAAAATCACGGATTTTTCAGAAACTATGAACTATAATTTTATGAATTTGTCTAGAATTATACATAACATCATTACATATAAATAGAAATGAAAAAAATTAAGAGTGAGCACTACATATGATATAAAACTGTAGCACGAAACAATAAAGATGGCAGTAATATGAAACAAGGAGACTTAGAAAAAAAGAATAACTCAGAAAGATATTGAGGCTTATGAATTTAATATGGAATGTGACCTCCCCTGACTTAAACACATGTTTTCATGCTGGCAGTAAAGTTGTTCACCACAGTTTGGGGAATTAAGATCCATTCCTCCAGCATTGCAGTCTTCAGGACATTTACATCGCCAGGAGGAGGATGTCTTTGTGCAATTGTTTTTCCAAGATAGTATCATAAATTCTCTATCGGGTTCAGATCAGGAGATTTTGCTGGCCACAGTATTTGCTCAATGACTTCACTTTCAAGGTATTCATCAGTGAGGTTTGCATCGATGTGGACGAGTATTATCGTCCATAAATAAAAAGTCAGATCAATATATACCTTTGAAAAGTCTTATATAAGGTTCTAAGACCTCATCTTGATATCTGTGACTGGTCACAGACCCGCTGTTGAAAATGTGTAGTGGCATATATCCATCTATCATTATTCCTTCCCATACCATCACACCTGAACTACCAAAACAGTCATGTTCAATAATGTTCAAAGGAATATTTCACATTCCTGACTTCCTCCAGATGTAAACATGTTTAGAATCAGATGTTAAACTAAACCTTGACACATAAGTAAAGAGAACATGGGTCTATTGGTGTTCACTCCAGTTCTGATGTTCTTTGCACCAATTAAAGCAATCCCTCTTTTGCTGTGAAGACAATGAAACACATATCTTTGGCTTTCTGGCATAAAGGCCTTTTTCATTAAGCCCTTTGTATACAATTTGCCATGATACAACAGTTCCAGTGGTGGCTACGAACTCTGAACTTAACTGCTGAGCATTGGACTTTCTGTTATGATGGACAGTTATTGCCAGATTTCCATCTTCAGGACCAGTTGTTATTTGTTTATGACCTTGTCCAGACCTTCTTACAATGGTTCCAGAATTCTGAAAATTGTTTCCATAGTGTAGAGACTGTTGTCTACCTTGAAATATTCACTGATCTTGCTGCTTCCATGATTGTCTGCCCTGCTTCTAAATGGCCAAATTAAATGCTGTATTGCAGAAATTCTCTCAGATATTCACTTTGCACAAATCACTTGATTCACCTTCGGATGACATAATGCCCTGTTTTGCATATCTGAAACCGTTTGATCACTTTTGATTGGATAATGCTAATTAGGTTTGTCTTTCATACATTCCTGCAAAAAAGGTTTACATTGATTGGATATTTCATAAAGTATCATTACTTTTGTCTGTGTAAAGATAAATTTGGACATAAATTTATGTGAATAGAATAAGAGATAATTTGTAAATAACTAATTTCAGCTAATGACAAAAAATTTTAATTTTGTGTAAAAAAATTTACAAAGTTAAATTTTATATTGGTAAATTTATGACATCAATCAGTTGAAATATTTTGCTTCTTGTATTCTGCTTTTAATCACAAATGTACAAGCATGGAAAAGCAAGGAATTTGTAATGTCCTTTTTAAACTCCAGAACACTTTGTTTGCTGAAAGAAAGCTATGCAAATATATTTGAAAGCAATTGCAGTATGTCATGTTTAAAATATTGATCTTATCTATCATTTTTTCTTTTATTTCTAGCATTTCAATAGGATTTAAATTATTTATTTGCATGTTACTAATGAAGCATTTTATTTGTGTTAGATTTTAAGTAATAATTATGTCACATTTAGGACCTTAGTTACTTATCTGAAGGCCTTGAAGGACGTTCATTGAATCCTGTGTCAATCTTATTTGATACTCTAAATCATCCCCAAGCTGATCTTGGTATTGATAATCCTTCTGTTATATCATGGAGAAGCAATCCTGACAAAACTGTGAATCATGCTGTTCTTGGCAAAGGAGTTCCTGGAGGATCATGGCAGGTAGACCATTTCATGTCTAATTTCAGAAAAGTCTCCTCAAAATGAGAAAAAAATAGCAATTTTCTTAGTTATATTTATTTTAAAATATGTAAAATTAACTTAGAAGTACCTTAATTGCTGTTAACTCTCTTGAATTTTGAGACATTTTTTCAAACTTCTGAATATTACAATTTTCTTTTTTAATTCATATTTCCAAAATTCTCTAAAACTTTTTTTAATTTTGTAAACATGAAGGTAATTTCCTAAATAGTAAACTTAGGCAATTAGGTTTTTAGCAATGCCTCTTTACAATGCATCTATATAGTCTGTAGGTGTGCACGGGCCTGGCCCGAAGCCCCAGCTTGGCCCATGGGCCAGTTTTCACGACACTCAAGTCGAGCTGGGCCCAGGCCTTACTATTTTCTGAAGGCTCGGATTAGGCCAGACCTGGTCATTACTGTTTTCGGGCTGGGTCGGGTCTAACTTCTTTTTGTCTTGGCTGAGCCTGAACTGGACTTTGTTCTTCATTAGAGGTCTGCATGGGCCAAAATTTTCAGGCCTGGTCTCAACCCAGCCCATATGAAAATCATTGGTCCGGCATGGCCTGGCCCATGCAAAAATCAGTAATATTTGTCCTGGCCCAACAATTTTTACAAAAAATGCATACATATGCATAAAAATTCATATGTATTTTTAAATCAACATTGTACAATTAACAGTAAAACCTCTGTAAAAGTATCTGCCTATGACTGAATTCTGTCTTAAACTTAAAAATGTGTTGATCCATGCAAAATTAATATAACAATACGTGTGAAAAAAATACATTTTGTGGATTTCTGGTCACTGTTTTGTTTACATTTTTAAACAGTAACTTGAATTTAATAATGCACTTGAAATTATAATGAATGCTCACAATAAAGTAAAATAAAAATTAAGAAAATCATTTTTTTTTTAATTTTAAAAGTAAAGGTTAAGTAAATAATTAACTATGCATAATGATGAGATAATTTTTTCTTGAAATATTCATTGAAACTCTCTTTATAAATATACACTAACTAGCTGGTCGCTTCCGAGTGGGGCCCCAGATAGTGCAGTGTACCGCCCTGACTTCGCTTAGGGCTCAGAAAGTGTATTTTACATGCAACCAAAAACACATAAATAAAATACTTTAAATTAAAAGTATATGAAAATAACTAATAAGTATATAAAAAAGCACTTAAATAAAGATTTCGCGACATAAATATATTTTTTTTTCATGAATACCCTAACAAAATATTACTGGGCCCTACCCGTGATTATCTAGGGTGCGGCCCAAGTAGTACTTTGTATCTGGGCCCCACTCGGAAGCGACCAGTTAGACGGGCGAAGACCGGCATAGTTATATATATGAGAAATAAAATGAGACACATAAGTAATATTTTTTTATTATATATCATCGATTAAAAAAGGAATTCCGTTGAGCCATATTCGTACCAGCGACCCACGGATTTCTAATTACGGCGTCTTCTACAGTCCACCACTCTGCCAATTGAGCTATCAACGGACACAACCTTTGATTCGTTTAACACATTACAGAAAATTCCAAATGAAACTCTTTTAGTTTTAAGTGCTTTCTTACAATTTCTCTCAATGTAATTATATGTATGAGAAGAACAGTTATACACATATGTAATATTTTAATTATATATCATCGTCTAAAAAGAAAAATTCTGTCTAGCCGGATTCGAACCAACAACCTATGGATTTCTGATTACTCTGTCTTCTACAGTCCACCGATCTGCCAACTGAGCTATCGATGGACACATTTTTTGATTAGTTTAACACATTACATAAAATTCCAAATGGAACTTTTTTAGTTTTAAGTGATTTCTTACAATTTCTCTCAATGTAATTATATATATGAGAAATAAAATGAGACACATAACTAATATTTTTTATTATATGTCATCGACTAAAAAAGGAATTCCGTTGAGCCAGATTCGAATCAGCGACCTATGGATTTCTGACTACTCCGTCATCTACAGTCCACCATTTGGCCAACAAAGCTATCGACAGACGTACCGTTTGTTTCGATTAACACATTAAATAAACTACCAAATGAAACTCCTTTTTTTTTAAACACATTCTTACAACTTCTCTCAGTGTAATTATATGCATGAGAAATAAAATTAGACACATGTGTAACATTTTTATTATATATCATTGACCAAAAAAGAAATTCTGTCGATCCTGATTCGAACCAGCAACTTATGGATTTCTGATTACTCCGTCATCTACAGTCCACCGCTCTGCCAACTGGGCTATCGACGGACACAGCCTTTGATTCATGTAACATATTACTTAAAATTCCAAATGAAACTCTTTTAGTTTTAAGCGCTTTCTTACATTTTCTCTCAATGTAGTTATATATATGAGAAATAAAATGAGACACATAAGTAATTTTTTTAAAATTATATATCATTGACCAATAAAGAAATTCCGTCAAGCCTGATTTGAACCAGCGACCTATGGATTTCTGATTACTCCATCATCTACAGTCCACTGCTCTGCCAACAGAGCTATCTATGGACACACCGTTTGTTTTGATTAACACATTAAATAAACTACCAAATAATTTTCTTTATTTTAAACGGATTCTGACAACTTCTCTCAGTGTAATTATATGCATGAGAAATAAAATTAGACACATATGTAATATTTTTATTATATATCGACTAAAAAAGGAATTCTGTCGAGCCATATTCGAACCAGCGACCTATGGATTTCTGATTTCTCCGTCTTCTACAGTCCACCGCTCTGCCAATTGAGCTAATGACAGACACAGCACTTGTATGGTGATAAGGTGAAATCACTGAAAATTTTCGACCTTTCATTTAATCTCCTTTGTAGTTGAATTTCTAAAATCACCTGAAATGTATGTTTAACTATCCTTTAGTAGATTTGTTATCCGGAATTTCATGCTCCTAACTATAACTTCTACTGAGATATGGCAAAATAGTGTAAAACATTCGACCCCCATTTAATTTCCTTAGTGTCTGAATTTCTAAAATCGCTGAAATACGTGTTTAACTATTTTTTTAGTAGATATGTTATCATGAGTTTCATGATTCTGCCTATAATTTCTACTGAGATATGGTAAAATGATCTAAAATATTTGACCTCTTATTTAACCCACCTTAGTTGCTGAATTTCTAAAATTGCTGAAATACATGTTAACATATATTTTTTGAAGATTTGTTATCCCGAATTCCGAGCTCATAACTAAAAATGCTGCTGAGATATGGCGAACAGGCAAAATGACCTAAAACTTTCGACCCCCCATTTAACTCCCATAGTGGATGAATTTCTAAAATCGCTGAAATATGTGTTTAATTATTTCTTTAGTAGATTTGTTATCCTGAATTTCACGTTCCTACCTAAAACTGCTGCTGAGATATGGCGAAAACATGAAATGACTAAAAACTTTCTACGCCCCATTTAACCCTCTTAGCAGTTGAATTTTGAAAATCGCTGAAATATGTGTTTAAGTAACTTTTAGTACATTTGTTATCCTGAATTTCCTGCTCTTAACTAAAACTGTTGTTAAGATATGGCAAAAAGGCAAAATGACCTAAAACTTCAGACCACAATTTATCCCATTAGTGGTTGATCTTCTAAAATCGCTTAAATACGTGTTTAATTATTTTTTTAGTAGATTTGTTATTTTGAGTTTCACACTCTTGCCTAAAACTGCTGATGAAATATGGAGAAAATGTGAAATCACCGAAAATTTTTGAACCCCCATTTAACCCACTTAATGGTTGAATTTCTAAAATCACCTGAAATACATATTTAACTATTCTTTAGTATAATTGTTATCCTGAATTTCACTCTCTTATTTAAAACTCCTGCTGAGATATGTCAAAAAGACGAAATTATCTAAAATTCCCCACCCCCTCCCCATTTGACACCCTTAGACTGTGAATTTTCAAAAATCCTTTCTTAGTATGCGCCTACATTGTGTAAAGAACATGACTTCCAAATTTCATTGTTCTAGGACAAACGGTTGAGGCTCGGCGTTGATTATGAGAAAATCAAGCTACTCCTTTATAAGTATAGATAATTTACATCAAAATCTTAAAATAACAAAGTTTTATTTAATGTTTAGCCATGCTTAATAACCAAAGAGCTTGATTAATACATAAATGTATTTGGTAAAAAGAAAGTGATCGCCACTGATATCAGCATTATCTTGAAATTTTTCAGAAATAAACTTATGAGAAAACATGAGTTGAAATATTAACCAGAATTTCATATTAAAATGTGTACACAATAAGAAAACATTTTTCTATGAAAAATGATTTATTTCACACATTACTAAAATTGACATCCGATAAAAACATATGTAGAAATATCTTAAAAGCTTTAAAATACTAGATATTAGCAGTACATAACTCTTTCCTAGCGCTTTCGGCTCTAATATAAGCCATTATCAAGGATTTAAATCAGAGGAGAATAAAGCTTTGATGTTGTTCAAGACTAGAACACAAAATGACAGTAGAACCCATTATAGACATGCGCCAGTGGATGGACCTATTGTTGGTGAGGGGGAGAAACACAAATCATGACTCTTTCAGGAGACTATACTTTCCCATAACTTGGAGCAGTTTAAACCAAATGCTTGGTATTTGGTATGATAATACATCATTGCAACAGTTGCTTGCTTGCAATAAAATTTTGAGGGACTCCAATCCAATATTACACAACTTTTTAAATCAACAGCCCGCAAGATGATTCTTGCTTTATGGAAAAATAATCTCAATATCACTTATTTGGAATAATCTGGATAGGGCAGTGGCAGGTCTATTTTTGCTAACATCTTGAATATGTTCACTGATTCTCATTCTGAACTTTCTAGTGGTCATACCTACATAATTTAATAATTTATTTATAACCTTATCTTTGTAGGAAATCATATAAACACCTGACCTATTGTGCATATCAATTGGATCCATTCTTGATTGCACTATATTTACTAAATTAGTATAACGTCTGGCAGTCTGGCTACTAAAATCATATAGATAATTTTATGAATCATCAAAGGAGTTAACATCTCAGACCCACTAATGTTGGCAGCTAACAGTAATGTCACTCACTCTTTGCTCTGTTTTCCTCCATGGGTAGTTTTTCCTTTGGAAACTGCAGTTTTGCCTGGCAGTACTTTAAAGAGAAGCATTGCCTCATCAGCATTAAAAATATTGTCTGAAAATATTTTGATTGTTAAATGTTCAACATGTCAATTGTTGTCTAAGAAATTGTCCAGTGTCTAAAATGTTGTCCCTGGTCTTTCAAAAGACCGGCTTGCTGCACAATTTTTGAAAAACAATGTTGTGGCGTTTTTTAAAGTTCTCCAGCCATCCATTGCTGCTTTTGATATCCTTGTGCCCCAGCTTTTCTGCAAACTGTTCAACCTTTTCTTTTAACACATTACCTCCAAACAGGACATTACAATCTCTGTACTGTTTAAACCATTTTATGAGGCATTCTTCTAAATCGGGATATCTGGCAATTCTAATCTCCTTCGTGGCTCCTTTTTCCTGCTTGAGAAGTTTCTCAATCTTATTTCTGCCTTTCAATATTGTTGATAAAGTTGATGCTGGCATTTTGAAATCCTTAACTATTAGTCCCTTTTTTTTCCCACTTTTATCTACAGCCTCTAAAATCTTTTTTCGATTGTCAACACATTCAACTTTAGTTTAACACTCACTGTTTTCATTTCTTTGAAAACACTTTCCATTTTTGATACTAGAACTTGCGATTCACTAACACTTTTTATCACTTCACTAACATTTTTTGCCAACTGACTTAACTATGTGCAGTACATTCTGAACAATTTAGAACAACACACCTAACTAAGCAACAACCATAAGTGATAAATGTTTGGATAGTTGAATTCTCATTGGCAAAACACCTGAATTGGCGAGACACGCTGTTGCACAGACCTCCCAAAAATGCCACTCATAAGATGCATTTCTGCTCCTTTTGTTTCCTGTTCAAGTCACCAGATGGACTTCTCAGAATTGTCCCTGACCACTCAGATAGATAACGAAGGATGGGACACATTCTGGGAACCGTATCTCTATTTGCTTCGACACAACTGAACCACCACGTGGCCAAACAGAGATTTTTTTGGAAAAAATTATTTTTGACTTTGGAAAAAATTTGACACATATTATATATACAAAGAGAGAGAGAGAGAAAGAAAGAGAGAGAAATTGACCAGATTGTGAACTGGGCGGCCACTTTACGAATTGGCCAACTTAATTTTAAATTGATTGGCCAATTTGGGAATTGACCGGCTAGTTCGTGAAATGGCTAGAGGCAGTCGACTAATTTGTGAAATGGCTGGGGGCGGCTGGCCTATTCTACAAAATAGCATGGGATGACAGAGCAGTTTATTTTAAATTTAAATGTTTTTAATAAAATTTCTTCAATATGGTGGCAATTGGGTTACTTGCGTTTTTCAAAAGAAAAGGAAATAATTGGGATTATTATATTTTACTGGTGCAATTTTTTTTTACAAATAAAAAAAATATTTTTTTCTATTTGAAAAAAATTGTGTTTAAAATCATCATGGGTCAACTTGCCTTAAAAGTAAATTAACATCATTTACAAAAGAAAACATGATTGCCTTATTGACGATGTATGAGAGTGAAGGACACAGAACCCTGATATAATAAATATGAATATTGATACACTAGGGTGATTATTCAACGCTAAAAAAATAATGCAAATAACAGAATGAACAAAGTAAATTTAGCTTTCAGATATTCAAGGCTTCATAAGAAAACTTTCTTTAGTAGGAAAAAAAATAGAGAGAAATGTAGCAAGGGCAACATACATGCTCTAAATTTAATCTGAATATACTTTTATTTATTTTGGCATTAGATATTCACCATAAAACTAATTCTACATATATAAAACACTGGATATATTTGCTTGTCAACATCGGCACCCCAGAACATAATTCAAGAAGGGGCAAGATATCTGAACAGATGCAACTGCAATCTATTTTTCTCTTCTTTAAATGAAGAATATAAACATAACATAAATTAAACTGACATTTTTTTTCATCAAAACCTCATGTGAAAAACAATTTTTAAGTATATCAGCATAAACAGCAATAGAGAAATACAACAACACATATTAAAAAAAGAAAAACACATTAAAAATGCTGAATTGAAACAGTTTATTATTTATCTTCATCAGAAAAGGTAGGAGGTGGGGTAAGCTCTGCCTTGTAAAATCCCATTCAAAATAATTGTTAAACACGAACATAAAAGAAAAAAAAATTGTCTTCAATGAGGAGGGGGGGGGGATGTTCTGACCTTGTGACGAATATTCTGAATTCTTACTCCTTTTAGTATTTAATTATCTTACATCTTTTGAGAAGAATAAATCTTACTATAATTTTCAAAATCACAAGCAAAAAAAATTAATAAAATTTGAAAATACAGGGAAGGGCATGTTTCTCAAACCTTTAAATGAATAAAATTTTGAATTCCGTTCAGACAAAACCCCTCACCTCACATTAGATTAATAATAAAAAAATATATTTATAAATTAGTCCTCATAACAAATATCAATTTTGGACAAGGGATATCTCCTGATATGAGATGTAAAAAGAATATATTTTTTAATTAACTCTTCTCCCTACAAGCTATGTTTGCCAACCTCTCCGTACACACATGCAGGCTCTAAAAAAATACTAATTTGCTCTGTTTTAAAAAGGATTACCTGATTACGTAAGATTGAATGATATTATAATGACCAATGATGATCTTCTGTAATCGCATGTCATTCATTTCTCTTTGACTGGGGGATTTTTCAGTTCCCAAGGCCACATCATCTACTGGACTTCTCAGAATTGTCCCTGACCACTCAGATAGATAACGAAGGATGGGACAGATTCTGGGAACCGTATCTCTATTTGCTTCGACACAACTGAACCACCACGTGGCCAAACAGAGATGTTTTAGGAAAAAATTATTTTTGACTTTGGAAAAAATTTGACACACATTATATATACAAAGAGAGAGAGAGAGAGAAAGAAAGAGAGAGAAATTGACCAGATTGTGAACTGGACAGCCACTTCACGAATTGGCCAACTTAATTTTAAATTGATTGGCCAATTTGAGAATTGACCGGCTGAATTATAAATTGAAAATTTGAAGGCTGAATTGAAAATTTTTTTCTTTTAGATGCAATAAGCAAATCATTTTAAATATATTGTTTGAAAATGATGTAATTATTGCCATTAAATGCTTTTCACACTTTATAATTTAATAATTTAAAAATTTTATTTCTTTTTAAAATCTGCATGTAAATATATTTTTCAATTGAAAAGTGTTTGTCATTATATCGATTTTTTTAAATCTGACAACACGAGATAAAACTGTTTATTCCAAACTATAAATTAAATCTCTATTCAAATAATGAAATTTTTAAAAAATTGAAAAAAATCCTAAAAAATTAGACAAATTTAATAAATAATTGGACACTACACAACACCATCTAATCAAGTATATGCTTGCAAAAGATGGTTAAATTGCTATGAATAGTTTTTTATTCTATAAAACTTATGTAACTGAACTATCTTGACTGATTCCAACATTGGTGTTGCTGCTTTAAAAAATTCTCAGATTTAAAAACTGTCTGCTTCAATGTGTTTACATTTTTATCTATAAAACTCCCAGTTTTCATGTTTGTATATGCAATAGTTTTTGCAGGATAACCCGTAAAAAGGTTACTGCAGCAGCAGCATTAGTTACATTTAATAGAGAGAAATTATAGAGTAACCGTATGTAATATTCATATTAAATACTATAAAATACAAAGAATACAATACTCTCAATGAATCTGCTGTATCAGAATAAAGTCACAGAGGTGAGAAATTTTCCAGACTAACAGAATATTATTATCAAAGCATGGAATATTTCCTCGTACCACATGCATGTCAGTGCTTACCTACTGGGCAGCCATGGATCACTACTTCAAATATTGGCCCGATATTTCCGGGGCCACTTCGGGAATTGGTCAGCCAAAGCCCAAAATATTCAGTTCATCAGACTTTGGTGAGGATTCTTGGCCAATTCATGAACTGGCCAAACTTAGGGCTTTGGCTGTAACATATATATATATTAAAAAAAAAGAATGACAAAGAGAAAAAAAAATTCTCCACAAAATGATCGAGGTTAATAAAAAATAAAAACCCAAAGTTAGAGTAAGGAAAGGGTTAGAAAACCCGCAGTAGTATAAATTTAGCGCACTCTCAATTTCCGGGCTTGGGGTTACCGCCCCCCCCTTCGCACTGGGTTGGCTCTTAACACAGTGGATCCAAGACTGATATGAAACACTTTTTTAATTTTGCTTCCAAGTAATATTGCACCGGTTAATAATACATTTTAACCTACTTGATACCAATAAAGAAAGTATTTCATTCTGAATTTCATCTTCTAAATAGGAAAGTTATTTTTTAAGTCAATAACATTAATTACTTGACAGATATTTTTCAGTATAAACACAATCCAACTTTTCTAGCATATGAATGCATTTTGAAAGAATTGCTATTATTGCAATCATAAAGTTTATTACTTTTACCATGAAGAACAACATGTGTAGAGAAAGATGTGTTATAACAAATTTATATGCATAATTAGTGTGTAATTATAAAAATAGACAATAAAGTAGAACAGTCTGTTTACAGAGATATATTTGTGAGGTTTCAAAAATTTCTTTTTAAAAGAAGTTGAGGCATGGAAACATTTGCAAATTTTGCCAAGTATTACAACAGGTATTGCCAAAAGCTTACAGTTTCATTTAGTAATAAAATCAACTTTTTAAAATTGAAATATACATATGATTAAGTAAAATAGAATATTTTTAACAAGTATATGATCAATTAAAGTTAGTTATAACAATAGTTATAATCCATATCATCCATTCATTTTAATTTAGAAAAGACATGAAGCAGGCTATTCAAGGAATCTGCCAAGTTTATTAATAAATTTAATAAAATTTATTAATAACTTGCATTGTTATGACAAATATTTTCCCAGGTTTCACAGTTAACCTTTGTCGATGGATTTATGAAGTCAAATAAGATTCAAATTTATTTATTGAGAGAAAATGGAAGGAGGCGACTTTAGAGGGAAATGTCGACTGCTCAAGGCACAAAATACAGAAAAAACTTATGGGCAGGAAATACACAAAATACTTGATTTATATTTAATAGTTTGTTTAGAAGCAATCATATGTACGGAACTGAAAAAAATTTTATTCAAGATGCCATGGCCTCTGATAAAGAGACTTTTCTAATGATAAAAAAAAAAAAAAAAAATATGGTGTAAACCTACTGCAGTGAATTTTAAATCTGGCATGCACAGCTTCAGCTTGGCTTGTCATAAGTTATCTCACAGTTCACATTTGTTCTTTCAATCTAGACACTTCCTATTATACAGCAAATTAATACAAATTCTATTTTTTACTTTTTCTGTAAACTACTTATGGGAATACTTATTAAAAATAGGATCACAGTAAAATAGAATTTTAAAGAATAATAGCAAATAAGTGATTATAAGTAATTAATTTTTGTCAAATCTATAAAATATAACTAAATTTTCAAGAAAATGCAATTCATTTTAATATAATTAAATTAAAAAAATTCATGTGTTTCCTACTTGCTTGAAATTTTTGGTGCATTTATTATTCAGGTGCCTGTGTGTGCCACACTCATTGTACACTGAACAGGTGTATCCTGATTAAAGTATTCATTTATTATTCAGCTGTTCTGAAACAGATGATATTTTATTTCCCTTAAATCAGTTGTTCATATAAAAACTGAACGAAAGACATGTCATTTCATAAGTAATCTAATAGATAAATTGAACATTCATTGGAAGTCTGCAAAGTAATATCAATTTATAAATTATGAAATAAATGTTGGACAGTAGATGCAACTATATATTTATGATTTATGTTTAAATTTTTCCATTTCATAATTTTTAATGGCTTCACTTAAAAAAAAAAAAAAAAAAATGTTTAACTTCTCATAGTTTAGCCGACATATAGTCAGATATTAGCTTACATAGCTAGTAAAATCAAAACTCTTTTGAAAAAATTAAATCTTGTAAGCGCTATACATATCAGGGGTTATACACTGCTGTCCAAAAATTAAGGGGAGTGACTGGATGCTTTTGCTTTTTACACGGTTTGTCGAATATCTGCTGAAAATTTTGACAAATTGATATTGAAATTCGAGGATGTAAAGTACATGTTTGACTTCAAGGACAGTAGAAACAGTATACTGCAATTAAAAAATTAATATATTGAATATTTGATGAGATATGGGCATTTGTATGAAATAATTTATAACTGTGCATGAGTGAACTATACCAGATTTTTTTTTTTATGATTTGATAGTCAGTTCTATAGAGTAACGCATATAAAAAGACCAGTCAAATATCGTGAAACCTCAGAGATACCAGCAGTACAGTGAGCTAATTGACAAATTCAGGGATAAATCCCATATTTGGATTTCCCTACCAATTTGTCAATTATTTGTCCCTATTTGTCAATTGCCTTTAAGTCAAACATGTGCTTTACATCCTCGAGTTTCAAGAACAATTTGTCAAGAATTTCAATAGATATTTGACAAACCATGTAAAAAGCGAAAGCGTCTGGTCACTGTCCCTTAATTTTTGGACAACAGTGTATATTATAATGTTCCCAATATACTTCACCGTTATGTCTCAAAGCTTGTATAATAAATGCCTGCTATTGTAAGTTAATTATCATTTAAACTGAATTAAATATAATATTCATATACTAATATTCATTTTGAGTTGTAGTTCCTGCTAATTTTATGTGTGCATCTGTAAATTTTAGCTTTTCTTCTTTACTTTTTTAGAAAATGGATGGTTCAACTCTTACAATAAGCTTAGGATCATGGATGGAATTACCTGACCTTAATATCAGAGAGTGGGATGCAGCACGATGCAGGTAATTGTTAATAAAATTTTACATCAAAAAAATAATTTGTATTTTTGTACTTTAAAAAAAAAATGTATTAGACTAAAGTACAAATGTCAGTTTTAATCAATTTCAGAAATTACTGATTGATTTTTAAAGAAATTATTCCTGATGTACATTGCTAGAAAGCACAAAGCTTGTTCTTACATTGAGAAGTATTGTTGAAAAATATATTTACACGTATCAGCTTTGAATAAATAATAAATCATGCTGAATAATATTAGATAATACAATACTGTATAATAATATTAGTATTGTGAGAATTAAAACCTACAAATAATGCTTATTAAGAAAATATTCTTATTTGAAAAAACAGGATTTTCACAAAGACTGTGAAACCTCAACGGGTGTAGAATTAAAGATACTGCCTCCCAGATAAGAATGAAAAGAGAGGAGAAAGTTTTGGTAATTGCCTCTCTCATGAAATCTTTTAGAGGGAAACGAGACTGAGTATTCTTGACCCCCGCAAACACAATATCCCCTCACAAGGACTGTGTGCTTTTTCCAAATCTTAAAATCTAATAAGCATTTCTTTTCACCCATAGTTATTGCCAATCATGCCATCCTGAAGCACTGGTTAACAATAACTGTGAGGAAAAGAAACACTTAGTAAATTTTTAAGATCATTACTGTCTTTTAAGAAGGGATGCCTTCTAGTCGATATTTAAATCACCTATCTTGAAAAGGTTAATGATATTACACTACTTCAAACATTATGAAATTGATATGTATTGTTGATATGCACTACAACATGTTTTCTATAAATATGTTACTGAAGAGCATGATATAATCCTCTGTTTATTATTGCCTATGAGTGATAATTGTAGGAAGTGTGTTTTGAATTTTGTTATGCATTTTCAAGCATAACCAAATCTCACTAATATTATGTGGTGTGTATAAATTCTATACATAATATACAGGATTTTCCGAAAGAATTCAAAATAATTAACTGCTATTGAAGCGAATCACTGTCAGCACATTTTCAACTCAGTTTTATTTAATTCAGCTGAATTAAATTTTACTATTTGTGGTGTGAGTATAAATAAATTCATATATAGGGCTGCTCAAAAGGAAGTGGATACATTGCCATGAATAGAGGGCAATCACCAGAAAAGTATTTTCAATTGTGTTATTGCATATTAAAGTTGAATTTAATTTCAGTGTATATATGTTTATATATATATACCGGGTGGTTATAAAATAAGTATCCCTATTTGGAGCTGTCTGTAGCTTGAAGGAATAACCCGAATGAAACCAAAATTTGTACACATACTATTTGAGAAGGGGGAAGAAGAATGGAACATTAAAAAAAATAATTGCAATAATCGCCAACAGATGGCGCTTTTGTGTGTAAAATGTAATGTGCAATAATAGTAACTGAACACGTTACAGGGCCTGTTGGCCGTAACTCCTAAAAAAAATAAGGACCAAGAATGAAACTTGCAGTAAAGCTACACCACACAGTGATATTTGGAGAGTGGAAGGGTATTTCGTGAATAACAGTTCGTGGCTCCATATTCTGCAGTTCTGCGTATTGACTGTCCCATTCATATGGAAATGGGCTACATCTCCCCATAAAATCTTCCATGGGAAGGCATCATCCACCTCCATTCGTGCTAAAAACGTTAAAACAAAATCCAGTCTCTGATGCGCGTCACCTGGTAACAATTGTTGATGGCAGCGAATTTTAAATGGATAAAATTAGATTACCTTTCTTAGGACTTTTCGAACAGTAGCATATGGAATATTCAAATTTCGGGCAACGCCACGTGCACTAGGACTGGCTTCCGGAATCCCTGATGACTCCACAATCGCAGTGGCAGTTTCTTCTTGCATGCGGAGAGGTACTGGTTTCCTCTCTCTTCCACATTTTAAAGTAAACTATCCAGTCTCCTCGAATTTTTTTACCATTCTTCTCACTGCACAAGGTTTCAAAGGACCTTTCCCTTTACGCATTCCTTTCACACGCCTAAATTCACGTAAAGCAGCTGCACTGTTTGAGCTGTTAACGTAGAATAGTTTTTAAATTAAAGCGCGATCTGGTAAACTGAGAGCCATGTCGTACAATGTTAATGGCAGAAATGACCGCGTTTTGAGTTTACTAATGATTACAACGGCATTTGCACCGATAGGACCCGTAGCGCCATCTGTTGCCGATTATTGTAACTATTTTTTTATTGTTCCATTCTTCTTCCCCCTTCTCGAATAGTATGTGTACAAATTTTGGTTTCATTCGGGTTATTCCTTCAAGCTACAGACAGCTCCAAATAGGGATACTTATTTTATAACCACCCTGTATATGTGTATATACAGTGTCTCACAAAAGTGATGGGACACTTGTGCTTTATAAAAAGAAACTGCAATAAAATAAATAAACAAACATGTGCAAAAATTTTTTGGGTGTGTTTCATATTTAAAGTTAGTAACAATTATTACATAACATACATTTTGTCAAAAGATTAAAATATTAATTTAGTAAAAATACAATTGTTCAGAACGGAGCAAAAAATGGCTCACATAAGTGATGGGACACTTACTTTTCCATCAAATAGTATTTATCCAAAAATTTTACTTTTTAAAAGGTTTTAATATTTTGTTGGATTTCCTTTTACTTTTAAGACATGATTTAATCTTTTTGGGATGGATTCGACTAATTTTTTTGTGATTTCTGGAGTGATTTTACCCCATTCTTCTTGAAGCACCGATTTTAGTTGTTGTTTTGAAGAAATGGTGTGTTTGCGAATTCTTGATTCCAATTCTTGCCAAATATTCTCTATGGGATTTAAGTCTGGAGATTGTGGTGGTGTTTTTATTATTTCAGGACAGTTATATAGCAGCCAGAGTCTAACGTTCAGAGCAGTGTGCTTGGGGTCATTGTCCTGGTAGAATTTAAAATCGTTATGAAGGTTCAATTTTCGTGCTGAAGATTTCAAATTTTGCTTTAAAATATCAATATACTTGTACTGATCCATTATACTGTCAATAAAAACAAGATTACCAACTCCAGCGGACGACATACACCCCCATACCATAACTCCTCCTCCACCATGTTTTACTGTTGGTACCAAGTTCTGTTTGCGAAATTCTTCCCTGGGTTTTCTCCACACCAAGATTCTACCGTCAGAACCAAATATATTAAATTTACTCTCATCAGCAAATATAACTTTATTCTAGTAATCAGAATTCTTATTTATGTTGGATTTTGCGAAAGCTAGTCTGAGTTTTCTATTCTTTTCACTTACGAAGAATTTTTTCCTGGCTACTCTACCGTGATATCCAGCAGATCGAATTACCCTTCTAATAGTCTCAGGATTAACAATTATTCCATATAATGCTTGTAAATCAGCAGCAACTTTTGAAGCACTAATTCTTGGATTTTTTTAATATTTCGAACGATAATTCGCTTTATTCCATTGGATAGCTTTGATGGTCGGCCAGGTCTTCTTTTATCCTGAATCATAGGATTCTTTTTATATCGTAGAAAACTGTTGAACGACTCAAGTTAACTGTTTCAGCAGTTATTCTAATAGATTTTCCACGTTCAATATGCAAATTAATAACTAATTTTCGAATTTCAGGCGAAGTTTCTTTTCGTTTAGCATTCATGGCTACACAGAGCTAAAAAACACAAAAATTCCAAAACACACTGGAGAGAAATACTGCAGACGATTTTATAAATTATTGCCAATTGCTTTTAAGTAGAAATAAAACCCCAAAAAATATTTTTATTGCTTATTTCAGACGATTTTTGTTGCATATATAATGGTGTCCCATCACTTATGTGAGCTATTTTTTGCTCCGTTCTAAACATTTGTATTTTTATTAAATTAATATTTTAATATTTTGACAAAATGTATGTTATGTAATAATCTTTACTAAATTTAAGTATGAAACACACCCACAAAAAAATGTGTACATGTTTTTTTAATTTATTTGATTAGTTTCCTTTTGTAAAGCACAAGTGTCCCATCACTTATGTGAGACACTGTATATATATATATAAATCTGTAGACCATATACAATGCTGTACAAAATAAGTCAAATACATTGTCCTTGGTCAGTAAATGCTGAAAATTGGTTTTCAACTGCATTATATGTTTCCAAATTGTTTATGTAGATTCCTTTCCTTGAATGAAAAATGAAGTTTTGTAACAATATTGTGATAGCATTAGAAGTATTTCATTAATTTTCTTTTTTGTTATTTTATCTTTATTTATTCTATCCTCACCATTCATTCATTCATTTATTTATTTCTTTATGTGACCTCCAATCATAATACAGTAGATTCCCTCAAATCTGCACAGCTTGGGACAAGAGATTGTGCCGATTTTAGAATTTTACAGATTTCTGGTCACTGTTTTGTTTACGTTTTTTAAACAGTAATTTGACTTTAGTAAAGCATTGGAAATTATAATGAATCCTTGCAATAAGTAAAATATTAAAATAATTGAAGTAAATTAATTAAATAGTATATTAAAACAGAAATTAAATACTGACACAAAAAAGTAAACATAAACAATACGGTTGCAAGAGTTGTAGGTATAGTGAAGTTACTGTTGTGCTCTATTTTTACCTTAGAATAATTTTCACCAGAATCATAATGAAATTTTATATCATATTTATACAGATTTAATAAACAAAAAAACTCGATTAATTAAAAATTGCCTTGGGAAAAAAGATTGCAATCGCCACTGATATTAGTCAATCTTGAATTTTTTCAGAAGAAAATTCATATTTTCTTCATCATAAAGCTTGCCATATTAACTGTAATTACATAATAAAGTGCATATGTAATAATGAAAAAATAAAAATAAATATTGAAAAATGGGGAAATGAATGCATGAAAAATAAACAATTCGGTTACAGTTAACATTTGTGAATATTGTGCAGGATACAATATGTTGAATTTTTGCTTTAGATATGTTAATTTTCATCAAAATCATAAGTAATGACATTTTATTTAGTAATTAACTAGCTGTAATAGCCAAAAGAACAGTATTAACAAAAATATTCATAAAAAAACATCACGATTGACACCGATTTCTGTGCCATCTTGAATTTTATTCCTTCAACTTCACTGTAAGTTTCACTGTTTGCATCTGCAACAATATGCGGGTTTCATTCGTTTGCGGACTTTAGGGTCACAAATTTGAGAGAGTCTACTGTATTTGTTTTAATTTATACTTTTGATTCTAATGTGTATCTAATGAAAATGATTTATTTTTTATATTTATTTCAGAACACTGAATGGAGCATCAGGTTTACGTCAAAAAAGAGCTACTGTTGGTACTATTGCTGAATATTACAAATTCTATGTATATTCCAAAGGTTTAAGTAAATATTTTGTAAATAATGCAGTTGTTACATCAGTTTCACCTTTTAATAGTCAACTTAACTATAATCTTAATTTAGAAAACCTTTGGAAAGTAGATGGTTTTATAGAAAATTACAATTCAGAATCTCACCAGATTGAAAGAAATAACTTCAGTTACATTTCACCAAATGTTGTTCTAGCTACTGGTAATTCAGATCAACCTAATAAACTGAATGTTAAAGGTGAAGATTTGCCATTTGTTATCTATTCATTATCAGATTTAGAAGAACTAATTAAAAAACAAATTCTGTCACCTAAATCTGGAAGTTTGTTGATTGTTGGTGCTGGACTAAGTGCAGCAGATGCAGTAATTGCAGCAAAATTTCACGGCATTCCAATTATTCATGTGTTTCGTCGTTCTGTCTGTGATCCTGAATTAATTTTCAATAAACTTCCACAAAATATTTATCCAGAATATCACAAGGTTCATAAAATGATGCAGGATTCAAGTAATGGACGTGTGGATGATGGTTATAAAGCAATTCCTTGTTCAAAAGTTACAGCTATAAAACCTGATGGTACAGTTGTTATTACATCATGTGATGATAACAGTATAGTATCTGTTGTTACAGTATCTTATGTAATTGTTTTAATTGGAATGCATCCTAATTTATCATTTCTACCTTATAAAGATTTGGAAATAGGTGTAAATCCTGACAAACCTGTTGACTGTAAAAGAAATCCTGTTAATATTGATCTTTTTAACCATGAGACTGTTTTTTATCCTGGAATTTTTGCTGCTGGTCCTCTAGTTGGGGATAACTTTGTGAGGTTTGTACAAGGAGGCTGCTTTGCTGTGGCTAGTCATATTATAAAATCAATGAATCATAAAAATATGAACAGTACTTGTTAATTCTTGCCCCAGAGTTGCTCATTCATCAGAGATGAATATTTATAACAATTTTATTTAATTGAATTATATTAAAATTATATGAAATTTTATTTTAAACTTCTTTTTTTGAGAAATAGGTGTGTGTACTCATTTTTATAACAAATAACTTTATTAATTATGATTTTTGTATAACGTCCTTTATAAAAGCTTTTATAAAAATTGAATAAGATTTTTATCTTTATCAGTTGTTAATGTTACCATTTTATCTTTTTTTTTCTTTGTTAAAAGAAATTATTAGAATGTCTTTGTGTGCATAGCTCTTTTATATGCTGAAGATTTATAAATTATATAAGTAATTTACTGTAAACAGACAATTTTACAAAGCAAAATAAGTACAATATCCTAGAAAGTATGCCTTCATTTGTAGTAAAATGAAAAGTTGCTTTTATTTTATTGAATTGTTACTGATAAATACATATTTATTTAAATTATAGAAAAATACCTCAGACTTGTTTTCATTTGTTGTTGTTATTGTTGAATCATTGTTGATTTATTGTTTTTTTGTTGCCTGACATTTTTTTTCCTTTTTGAGTTAATAAACACTTGAAACTTAATTTTCTCTTTTGCATGACTTGTATTAAAAATTGTTTTATAATTTTATACAGCTGATTTAATCGGCAGCTATTTAGTATTGTGTTCATATATTCAGTGCTAGACAATGTTTTTATAGAAAGCAAAATGTTATGTTTATTTATTTTAGTAAAATGTAACTAAAAGTTATTTATTTATTGTTAAATGCGTGCCAAAGAAAATTCAAAATAAGAATTTATTAATTTTAATGTGTTGTATTGTTTAGGAAATGACTGAATAGATTTACTTCTTTCCTTTTTAATCATTTATTTGGCAAAACAAAGTTAATTTTCATGATACTATTTTAGTAAGTAACTGGATTTAATAAAAATTGAATTTTACTAAGAAAGAAATTTTGACAGGTCACTATGACTTTCAGAAAAGAAGTATTAAATGCAAATGTAGCTGCATTGCAGCAAACATTGGAGCACATATTATTTTGGTATTTCTCTTGTTATTATTATTATTATTATTTTTTGCTTTAATGTTTACTGAATTGATTATAATACAATGCAATAAGATAGATTTTTTTTTTCTCAATCCAGTAATCATTAAAGTTGAGTTTTATAGTATTTATGTTATTTTTTGTAATTCACTAAATGTACTTTTAAACTTTTGATTGTCTTTTCAGTGTAATAATATATAGGCTTCACCACTGAATCCAGTATTATTACAATGAATTGTTTATAATTTTATAGAGCTACCAACATTTTCCTTTAAACTAAAATTACTATTTAAGTAATAATTACAGTCTTAATTTTTAAAAGTAAATGACAATACCATCTCATATCAGTGCATTGCTAGATGTAATTTACTCTAGAATTTCAGAAGATAATATTTCAATGTCATATTACTTTCACTCCACAAATGTATCATCACTAGCAATTTTTCTAATTTTTATTCTCTATATGTATAAAAGTTTAACTTGACAGAAAAATATTAATATATCTACAAATACAATGGAGCATAACTGCTTTAACATACTGAAACATTGTTAGGGATCACATAAAAATTCTAATAAGTTTAATAATAAAATTTCTCCTATGTTTCAATGATATCCTTTTTATCTGTTTGACTAAGGTAATTTTAAAATTAAATCTATGATAATAAAAGAAAGTTTTGTTCTGTGGGTGTGTGTGATGGTTAGAAAAAACTAGTGCCCCTTGAAGTCTGAAAATTTAGGTGAGGATAGTCTGTCGTGATGCACCTGAGACCCAGAATTTTAATATTGCCTAGATATTAATTAAAAACCCATTAAGGGTCCTCTCCTCTCATGTGAAAACACCCGCTTGCTAATGTTAATCCTATGGGGGCAGTTATTTTCTAGTATCTTGTTTGCATTTCAATATTTTTAAATGATTTTTTTTTTTTTGCATTGGATAGCTGAGATAAATCTCTACAACTGCCATTTTTTACCTATTCAATTTTCTTTGCAGATTTTTTTTATGAAGATACTTTCACTTTCAAAACTGAATATAGGGTAAGTGGGCCACAATGAGATAAAATGTTTTATAAATAATTTATTTTTGGTTCCAAATGAAATATTTTAATTTCTCAATGCTCAGAATTCTTTCACCAATCAGTCAACAGCAAAGAATTGTGAGTACTTGTTTTGCATTAGTAATAAGCCTTTTTTTCTATTTTCTGGTATAAGTGGCTGACTACTAGTGCTTTTACCCTATATAAATGTAAAACATACACATGTAATTAAAAATTTACTTGTGTCATATAAATGACACATTTTAACATTAGAATACAATGGAATGAATTTGGACCTAAATTGAAAAACCAATGAAAAAACATATTAATGAGAAACATATAAATGTTGCTCCCTTGTATCTAGCATTGAATATAATATTTTGTTTGGTTTGATATATTGAAAACTTTTAGACTCATGCAAAATTTGTTTGTACTGTATATTCAGTTAAAGTAGCACAAAGCTATAGAAAGTTTTAAAAAATTTAAAGTTTTATTTCAGCAAACACCAGAAGAACCATCTATGCAATAACTATGTTTATTCACCAGTTTATTAATTCTTAATTTTCACAGTAACATCTCTTGCATACATTTTTGTATACTCTGGGAAATGTAGAAAATATGTTGAGCTTTAGAAACTTTTAAAGAAATGTGCTTCCATTATAATATTAAAATAAAAATGGTCTGTGAGAAATTAAAGAACATTCATGCATCATTCATGTCTTAGTATTTTTATTTTTTCAAAGCACTAACATGTGTGTGTGTTTTTACATACCGTAATTTAGGGAAGAAACGCCGCACCCTTGAAAATTGGCATCGTTTTGTAAGAAATCGGCGTAATCGCCGCACCCATCGTAAACGGCGCAGTAAAAAAAAATATTTGCCCTATTAACGCGGCAATAGGTACACAAAAATAACATGAATACGGCTAAATTAACGGAATTATTAAAATAACTAATTATCTAAAAATGTGTGTAGAATTAAAATATTTACAAAGTGGAATCGATTATCCGAAACTCCAAAATCCGTAAAAAAACGAAATTTGAACTTTTTTCTTGAAGTATTTTTTGAAAAAACTGTTTTGATCTGTTTTTTTTTTCTTTATTTTAAATCTTAATATATATACAATAAAAGCTCAACTAACCGGCATGCTTCGGAATCGCCGATTTTTCGGATACTTGAAAAGTCCGGATAGTTGAGCACTACAAAATCTGTCATCAAAAAGGGGAGGGGGGTGCATCGATGTAAGTGAAAAAGGAAATGATTTTTTGGCCTATTTTCTTGTCATCGGGAAATCGATCAAATAATTCTTTCATTATTATTAAATTTGCATTTGATAAAGTTAATTTTGACGATTTAAAAATAAAGATAAACAATATTTTGTGTTAGGATATTATTTCAAATTTATTTATTAATCTTTTATAACGTTACTTTATTTATAATTAGACATTTCAAAGATTTTAATTTAGGACAAAGATGATTAACAGATGCTTCTCTTACTTCCTGTGCTAAAAAAGTAAACATCAACATAGGAAATAACAAAATTTACTCCGGCAAGAAGGTGAAACAAGTCACCATAATAATGAGTCCTTTCTGCATGGCTAAAAACGTTATCAGATGCAAGCTGTAACGTCCGATTTCGCCTCCTCTCTGATCGCGATAAAAACAAATTAGTTGTCAGCATTTTTTTTTTTTTTTTTTTTTTTGAGTGGCTGGGCTCAGGCAGTGGCTTTTTTTGAGGGGGGGTCTATTTTCCTGAAAACGTATTGTATTTAAATAGAAATTTGGTAAGAGGCCTAATTTATTATTATTTGAATTTGCTGAAAATTTTGATACAATTGGATGATTAGAAACAGAGATATCATTTTTAAAAAAAAATAATAAATAAGGAAAAGAAAAGGGTATCATTTCGTTACTTCTGTTTGCTGTTTATTCTGCTGAAAAATATTTTCTCGGCAGACGGCTGGAAAGAAAATGTTTGAAGTGATAAAAATACAACAATAAAACAAAAATGAAAGAGAAACTAACTTACCCTGCAGTATCTTTTTTTTTCCAGTTAAGTGTATATATTTTAAACATATTCAGTTAACGGGTATTGTTATAACAGATACTTCAAAATGCATTTAAAAAATAAACTTCTAAAATATTTATTGAATAAATAATCAAAACGATTTTAGAAAAATCTTCACTATGGGTTCGTCATTAGAACGGGAATTGCAAAATTGCGCATTAACGGGGAATTGTTATAACAGAGGATTCGAAATGCGTTTAAAAAAAAAACTTCCAAAACTATTATTGAATAAATAATCAAAAAGATTTTTAAAAAAATCTTCACTATAAGTTCGCTGTAAGAACGGGAATTTCATTAACAGAAGATCGTTATAACAAAAGTTGAAAGAAGCAATGACAGCAACATAGTCTTTACTTTCCAATGAATATAATGTAATGTTTTAATGAGTAATATAAAAAAATAAACAAAAGAGTTAAATTTCCATTGCTAACGTCAGAAAACAGCTTTCTTATTCTATGTTTGTAGAGTGCAGTGCAATAAAAAGGAATTTCCATTGTGGCTCCCTGTCCCTCCTTAATCCATTCACCATATTTTCCCCCAAAAGGGGACTCATGTATTGCATTCCTTGGGTACCATCGGAACTTTCACTTACCATCGGCAACATCACTTCGCGATTGAGGCGAAAATTATTCAAAGAAAAAAAAAAAGGATGAGGGAAAAAAAATCCTAAACACTGAATATTTTACACAAAATTTTCACAATTCCGCACCGGTATAAACGCCGCATTTCGCAAATTTTAAACTCGTAAACGCCGCGGCGTTTCTTCCCTAAATTACGGTATATTGAATTTTTATCTATATATTGCATTTTCATTATTATAATTCTTTATTTAACTGCCTTTCACTATTATTACAGCCTTCCTGCTAAAGGATTGAAATATCTCGGTCATTTATCATTTCTACGAAGTATATAATTTATACTTTCATTTTATGATATTGAAAGTGGAATTGTAACACAATCCATTTTGTTTAAATGTGCATGTTTTTTATTGCTATTGTTATATTCCAGTGTTCTTTACTTAATGAGATGTTTTATACTTTTGTGTTATTATTTATATGATTTTGAAGTAACTCATACTGATGAACTTTTCAAATATGGTATATTTGAATTTGTCTTTAAAAATATGATTTTCAATTAGCACAAATTATTCCAGATGTGAAAAGTCTAGGTGAAGAACCACGAGTCCTTCCAGTTATGTAATCAATGAGAAAATGGCAGTCTAAATTTGATTTTTGTATAGTTTTTAACCTTTGGCCAGGTGTGCCAATTTTCATCTTATGAGTGGACACATGTTGTAAATTGTATAGTATACAAAATTGCTTATTATTTTAATATTATAAGTAGGTTTACATAAAATGGCACATATATGTGCAATTTTTCTGTCGCTTCTGTATAACAATTTTTGAAGATATTATGTAACATAATAGTAATTAATGCTCTTTTTCCATGTAATTTTTTTAAGGAAAAAAAATAAGTGTTGTACTTTTTATAATCCCATGCCTGAAAGAAGGTTATGGGATTTCTGATTCTTCCTACTTCATATGGATATAGTTCTTGTTTATGCCATTACTCATTACAGTGTAGAAAAGTTATTTTTATATATTACTAAATGACTTTTCCACCTCATTTTGTATTTTTTTTAAAGGAGGACTCCTGTAGCTTTTCCTCTTTGATATTTCATATTTTCCCCAGTAATTTATTAAACAATAATGCACTCGGCTTGGTATTTTATTTTTTCCTATTTCTGGAAAAATATTTGCCTTTGTTTCAAGTTTTTGCAGCCTATATTACATTGTTAAATATAAATGAATATTTTTGGACATTAATTCATACTTTTTACGATTTTACTCACTTGCACTATATGTGGCTATTTCACCTAAATGGAGTGGACAAAGTTTGCTTTTTAATAGTATTTTTAAACATTCAATGCATTCTCTGAAATTAATATATTAAAAAAAAAGTAAGTAATTTCATCCTTTCTAACCTCCTTGTATTGTACTAAGAAAATTTTCTAACATATATTGGAGCTTTATATGTATATGTGTATAATATCTATGCATACACATATGTATGATGTAGTTGTGTTATAATTATACATTCCAAAAGTCCAAAATTGTGCAGTAATTAATTTTTCAATATATATTATTTATATTTTAAATGTTTTAATCTATTTTTAGTATCTTTTGTTAAAGGAAAAATTTAAACTGTAGTTCATTATTGCTGTGCAACATGTAGTGTTATTCTGCTAAAATACACCTAGTATTAATTTTAAGAATGCAGTAAAACTACTATTATCCAAACTCCAGCCACTTGATATCTGGTGATAAAAAATATATTTAAAAAAAGAAAACTTATTAAAATTCAAACTTATGTATTCATTGATAAAAACATAATTTTCTTGAAATTCTGATTTAAACCATTATTTAAATTACATTGGAATTTTCAAATTCTGTATTTGGATAATTCTAGGGGAAATTTTTAAATTCTACTTATTTAAAATATACTATACTTATCTATTCTCATATTTTTTAAAAAAAGAAATAATATTTCTTGTAATTTTAGAAACTGTAACTTGACTTTTAGGTGAAAAACAGGGAGTGTTGAATAACATGTGTTTAGGAATAAATAGGAAAAATGGTTAGGAAAATTCATATATGTATATATACATTCAATTTCCCACTGTGGCAAAACTTTATTGGACATGTTCAACTACCAACGCCAAATGTATGTAAGTACTGTACTGTGTTGTTATTTTTTCTTTAATGCTGGTAAAAGTGAACTTATATAGAACATAATATAACCCTATATTTTAATCAAACAAAAGTGATTTTTGAGAAATTTTAATTTAACATTTTAACCTTTTCTTTCAATTATCTAGATTTTTGCATATCCAGACTGTTCCCTAGAAACATTAGTCCAGATAATTCAAATTTCACTGTATCTAGCATACTTTTGTGTTTTTTAATGAAATATGTTTAATTTATAGTTAAAAATGCCTTGAAAATTATTTTATTTTTTACTTTCATACTGTTTCATTATTATTTCATACCAATATAACATTATTTATTTATTCAGTAATAGTAATTTGTTATAACTTAATGAGCTAGAACAGGAACTGGAAAGTTGTTTTTTCTACCCTATTACATGGTTTCCAACATAAAACAATACAAAAATGCTAAATGAATGTTATTTTGAATGTTCCATAAATGAAATATATTATGAAAACTAAATTTAAAAGTACATTAAGAAAAGTAAATTGCATGTATATGGGATAAAAAATACCCCATGAATCCTTTCTCTTAATCTGTTAGTTTTCGTTTACATATGGCACAAGATATAGTTTTCTAATACATCTACATATGTATAGAAATGTCCACCATCATCAGTTTAATTTTGAATTTTTATGAGAAACAGCTATGAGACTATATTGAAATTAATTTCTATTTCCAATTTCTTACATAAAGTGAAGTACAGTTATCCCTCCCCCCCCCCACAAACAAACAAACAAACAAAAAAAACACCCCATACATTTTTATTATCAAATTCTTTCAGAAAACATAGAAATAACCGTTAAACTGGAAATTTCTTCTTTCATTTTATATTAAAAAATAAGCTTTGGGGTTGTCTTCATACTGAAAATTTCAATACTAACACCCAATTTTGATAGCATATTATTTATTTATTTTTTACTTTTACCTGAGGATACCAAATGAGAAGTCATTCAGTCAAATAGTTTGGGAATTATAAAGATTTAAAGTTTGGGACTCCTAATGTTAAATTTCTTTTTAATCGTTGCAAAGCAGATTGTAATGCGGGTATTTTTTTAAGCATAATTGAAAAACTACTTAGTGAAATGAACTGTAATTTTGAATTTGCATAGTTAAAGCTTCTAGAAATCGATTTTTTTTTTTTTTTTTTTTTTTAATTAGGTCACAATTCATACTTTTTTCCAAAATTAATTTCGCAAATATACATATTTTGAAATTGAATTTTGTAAAAAATATGAACTGTAACCAGTGAAATTTTTAGCAGAAATCAATTTCCAGAAGCTTCAAATATGTGAATCCAAAATTACAGCTCACTCCATCAAGGAATTTTTAAGCTAAACTTTAAAAACTACCTACATTGCAATCTATTTTGCAATGATTAAAAGGGAATTAACATTCGTAGCTCAAAATTTTAAACTTTCATAATTCCTAAACTATTTGACTGAATGACTTGCCGTTTAGTATGCTACAGTAAAATTTACCCCCCCCCCCCCCAAAAAAAAAAAAAAGCTGTCAAAAATAGGTGTTTGTATTAAAAAGTTTAAAGTTTGGTACAACTTCACTATGAAGACGGCAGCCTGAGCTTATTTTTTTTAACATAAAATGAAAGATGACATAATTTCCAGTCAGAAGGCTATTTCTATTTTTCAATTTGGTGATTAAAATGTATAGAGTGCTCTCTTTTTTCTTTTTGGTATACCCTACTTTGCTACCACAAAATGCTGCATATGCTTATTACACTGTGTTTCAGTAGTGTGACATTTTAAACCCATTCAAGAAACAGTAACATTTTATATCATTCTACTAAAATATTTCTGTCTAATTTATTACAAACAATCAAAGATTTAAAATAGCAGTCATCTACTATGTATTTATCTTTTTTTTATGAACTGAAATAATTTAAATAAAAAAGTATTTTATATTTGTAGTGTGATTTTTGAAAGCATTTTGCATTTCAGAAAAAAATTAAGTGTTTTTTTTTTAATATACTATTTCCAAATTTCATGGTGTGAAATAAAGAAACAAAAAAATATATATATACATATATTAATTATCTTCATCCCACTTTTTATGAATTTTTATAGGCTTCAGGTTAAATTTTAATATATTTGATTATTAAATTGTTTCATTTTTTAATTACTTACTTAAGTTTAATTTTTTAAGCTGATAATGCTTTAAAAAATTGTTTGATATATTTTGAGTATTCCTTGTACATATTAAAATTACAGATTTTAGACTTTGATTTTTATGTGTTTGGTTTTGGGCACTATCAAAATTTGACTTTCAAACTTGTTTAGTTAAAAAAAAAAAAATTCTAAGCAAGCTTGAGGTTCTTGCATTTTTTAAACGAACGAAATTAAACTTGTAGATTCTTTTTACTAATTATTATTATTCATTTAACAAAGATTATAAAGAAATGTATTGCTTTTGCAGATCTTTATCAAAATTAAGTTGCAAGCACAAAAAAAAAAGACAAATATTGACATTTTACATCTAGAAGTGTTGTAGTAAAGCAGATGTCTTGGCATTATCCCGTTCCCATTCCGGCTCAATAATATAACTGTGCTAATGTAATCTAGAAGTTTTCCATTTTATATGAAATTATTGATAATGTGTTTCATTTAAAATAATTAATGAGAAAACTGAATTTGGTTGTAAAGTCAGGAATTTAAATTTATTTAGCTATTTCATATTGCCTTTCCTATTTCCTAATCCAATTTCTCCTAATGTATCTATCTCAGTTTTTCATATATCTCAACCAAACAAAATTATTAAACTCTAAGTCATGACAATATCATATTTGTACTTTTTCCTTTTAATTAATTTGAATTTATCTGTACAGATTCTTGTATATCTATCAGCCTTTTATTGCAAAATGATTATGCAATTTTAAATGCTGCTGTTTTCAACATAAATATTTTCTGGTTATGTATTTCAGAAATTTCAGTACCACTTTTTAGAATGCTTCGTACAATTTATGAATTTCTTTAATCCTTTCTGCCCTAATTTTTATTTATTTATTTGTCTTTAGAAATATATTTTTCTTTCTTTTTTATGTTTATGAATATAAGAATATCAGGTGGTTGAAATTTGTAGTCAAAGAAGGGAAATATGATGTTAAATATCTATGAAATTATTCACTTTTAATGTAGACAAAATGTAAGGTAGTAAATGATTATAATTAGAATACAAAAGGCTAAAATTCTGATGGAGCATTGCATGGGTTCATGTTAGGAAAAAATAAATAAAAGTGGGATTTTGCATCCTATTTAAAATTTTATGTGGATGTTCAAAAAGTAGAGTTATTTCAAGTTGGATTCTTAAAAATATTGCACAAATCACTTAATTCTGCATGGACCCTGGTAGCATATGTAAAAGTACAGTTTTCTTATGAAACTGTATGTCTACAAACCTTATATTAATGCTGTAGCTGAAATAGATTTTTTTGGGAGGAGGGAAGAGGAGAAAAATTGCAAACAAGAAAACTATTAAACAGTAGTAGTAATTTCTTACTACATTTCCTGTAATTATCTAGTCAAATTGATTAATATGTGTACTTCATTGTACAACTTTTTAATGAATTAGTACTTGAAACTAACTCTACTTTCAAGCAATTGAAAAAAATCTCCCATCAAATGTCTTCTGTATATCAATTTAAGGTTTGTAGGCATGTTATTGCACAATTGGATTCAGTTTTTTCATAAAGCTTTTTGCAATGTGTATTTTTTCTTTTTAACTATTTCATCCCAATTTGTTAAATTCTGTACTTTGTTATTACTTCAGAACTACTGTCCTATCTTTGCAATAATGTTTCTCTATGTCAGTTCAATTATATTAGTTCTCTAGAAAAAAAAAGTTTTTCTTTATAATTCTCATTTTCTAAGTTCATGTAAATGTTTTAGATTGAGAAATCCAGCTCTTTGCAAAGAACTTAAAACTCTAGAGTAATTGGAAAATAATCTTTCATTTTTCAATCGGCTGGATATTTTTTAGGCTTATTCAATAGAGGCTATGCAGTTTCAGACTAATTATAAAATGACCAAAAGTGTGTCCAAACAGCCTTGTGACAAATATGCAAAGAATGTTTATGCATAACTTTAGTGCCAAATGTGACAGCAGAAACTTAAAATGTTTATAAAAAAATTATAAGAAAACAATCAACTATGTCTTATTGACAGATTTGTTTTACACACTTGGGTGTCTAAAATTAGTTAATACTTTTTTTAAGGGTATATCTTTTGGAAACACACCACAAAGATATATGAGTAAAATCTATAGATAAGGTACATTTTTTAATATTTTCCCAGCATTAGATGAATGCTGGATGGAAATTATTTTCAAAGTTTTATAAGAAAAATGCCTTATTGGTAAATTTTGATTTACGTACCTGGTTAATAATATTATTAAGCCCCTTACATTTATTTTATAGATATATGTTGCCCCTCCCCCCCCCCCTTGTAAAGATGTATAAAAAATGGTGACTTGGTGAAAACGCAACAGAAAGGGAAACAGACATGGGAAAAATAACTAAGATACTGATAACAAATCATTCAGAGATAGAGATTGAGGAAAAAGTTGCATTCGTATCCATAAACCTAAAAATTATAGATGAAACAGGTTTTTAATATTTTCACAGTATTAGGTAGAGATGGTACACTGCTGAATGAAAAAAACTATATGAATTAACGCAAAATTAATTATACATGTGATAAATAAACATTTTTCAAAAATATAAAGATATGTTTTGCAAGTCCCTGCTTGTACATGAATATATAATATGAAAAACACACAGATGAGCCAAATTTTTTGTGCTTTCAATTTAGAAACTTTTTGTAATGATTTTTATTTTACATTCCATAATTGAGATGTCTATCCCTTCTATGTGAGAGGTTGGTTAATTTTGGTTTAGTGGTGCAAAGTCCATCCTTGGGCATGCCAAGTCAGCAAAAAAGTTAAACATTACGAAAGCATATTTAAATAGTCAAATTGTTAAAACAGTGATATATATACATCAATATAAAATTAAATGCTAAAAGTATACAGTTGAAACAGATAAACACACATGTTAAAATGTTAAGTTAGATTCTAATTAAACCATGAAATTAAAAAAAAAAATAGTTAAAAATCACGTAGGTTTTGAACCCTTCAAAGACAGTATTTTCTTCATTACTATCAGAGTCATAACTATAAGACTTGGATTCCACACTTCTTCTGCAAAGCTTAAAAGCTGTTTGGAATCCTTAATGTTCAATAATGTTGAGCCAAGATGTGATCTCCCCTTTTTTTTTCCTTCAAAGTTTTGTACTCTGAAGAGGAAGAAGACAAAGATTTATTTCTTATTGATTTCAATTTTGTCCTTGATTGCTGTGATGGAAAGATAACACAAGGATTTTGTGAATGGCGTGAAGACTGAACAAAATGTTGTTTTAGCTGTAACAATGGTGGTAAAAGTATAAATTGTTTGTTATGATGTATAGATGAATCCGAATAAGAGGTTAAAGTTTTTTTTTCTAGCAGATGGTAATGTGTAGATGTATCAGTAGATAAAGCAGTCAGAGTTTGGGTAGTTAAGTACGCAATACAGGGTTTGCTTCACAGTTTTGGATGGCAGGTCTGGCAGCATCCACTGTATAGTCCCTATCTGGCAAATGTCATGTGTTTGGCAAGCTTGAAATTTATTTGGGTGGAAGACAATTTTCCAACAATGGCCAGGCTCCTGGACTAAGGAGCGATTTTCTATCATCAGGGTATCGAATGATTCATGCAACATTCTGACAAATGTCTGCAGAAACTGGGAGATTATGTAGAGAAATAGAGTGGTATCATATTGTATTGTAGCACACTTCTCAATAAAGTGTTTTTTGACTTACATTGTTCGAGCATAACTTACTTTTTGAATGCCTCTAGTATTTACTTCATAATAATATTATTTTTATTTTAAAAGATATATTTTGTATATCATTCATTTGTATGAAAAATAACTCTAATTATGAATATGGCACAAGCATCCATATTATGAAAAGTCAACTAATAAAGTGATTTTAAATTAAAAATTTTAAAAATAGACATACTGTTAAAAATATGCCTAAGTATTCAGAAATCTCAGGCACTCAAATTAAATATGCCAATAAGGCAGTTTTCTTTTATATTTCTGATAATTATTTTCAGCAATAATATTTAGTCATCTATTTTCTCTACATAAAGCAAGGAAAACATTAAAAATCTGCCTCATCTATGTATTGATACATCTGTGTGAAGTATTTTGAGAAATTGCTCAATTAAAATAAAGTATTGACTAATCTTAGATACTCAGGTGCGTAAATCAAATCTTCCAATAAAGCATCTTATATGCTTTATACAATTTTTTTAATAAGCAATCCATCTTTAAGTAATCCTGGGAAAAGATTAAAAAGTCTGCCATATCTGCAGATTTTATTGATTATATTGATACGAGATGATTGCACAAAATATATACCCTTAAAATAAACTAATTTTAGACACTTGGGTGCGTAAATCAAATCTGTCAATAAGACAGTTTTCTTATGCATTTTTATAAACATTTTAAGGTCCTGGTGTTTTTCTCTGTACTAAAATTGTGCATAAACTTTTATAAAAATGATCGTTTTATATTTATTATCAGTACCATTTAATATGATCTCTTATTTGATACAAATAAATAGGCATGGAAAATCCACTTTCCTTAGTTTTATAGTTATCCAATAGTGTTTACTTCAGCTTCATAGGTCATTGATTTTGTGAACAAGCATGCTTAGGGTGTAGAGTATCACTGCACACATTGTTATTCCTAATTAATGTTGCACTTCACACAATAAGACAGAATTCATACTATCATGATACAAATATATAATATTGAGTAAAATTACATTACTGGATTAAATAAATTTAAATATTAACTTGGTTAAATTCAATATTACTTGGAGCATATACAATAGTTCCATTACAAAAGGTGTTAACATCTATAATAAGTTTTATTAGAGCAAGAACAACTGTCTCTGGGCATTAAAGTTTGGTGCATGTATGCAGTGAATGCCTATTTCAGCAGATTCTTCTATGTATCTATTGACAGGATTAAGTTCATAATTTTTTTTCTTTTCCTTTGAGGAGATTATAAATATTCTAAAATAAACATTCACTATCTTTGATTTATTCCAATAAGCCTAGATCAAGCAAGGTTGTTTGGACAAGCTTTTGGTCATTTTCTAATTAGCCTGAAACTGCATAGGCTCATTGCGATAAACCTGTAAATTACCAGACTGATTGGAGAACAACTGGTCATTTTCTGATTGGCTTAAAGCTGCGTATGCTCTTTGCAATAAGCTTAAATATTTTCAGGCTGATTGAAAAAGGCAGATGATTTTGTATTTTTTAAAATTAGCCCAAGACATATATATCTGCAGGCTGTTATAGGTTTTCACATAATAAAATAGGCATTAACTTTCTTCTTTTCTTTATTGTAATTATATATTTTTTATGCTTTGAAAATTTAATTTTAGTTGATTTACTAGTCAGTTTGAAAGATGTAGAATAATTGCTCAAAAATAGCATAGTGATAGTATTACTGATCTTTCCTATATCTAAAAAGAATACAAATATTACATTTGTATGAAATTTTTTTTATCACAATTGCCTTAAAATTATAGTCCATAATAGATATAATTATTTGATATCTTTGGTATGAGAGCTATTGTTTAAATAATAAACATTGAAATCCCAGATTAACTTAAGTTTACACTTAAACAGTTCATTCTATATTTTATTGTTTATTTTGTTAATTATTGTTTTAAGTTTTAATTAATGTTTTAGTTTAATTTATAGTTAATTTTTTATACTGATTACATTGACATGTGTTGTTTGATGTTTTATTTAAAGTCATTCATACATTAGATGTATGTTTTGTTGAAGCTTATTTGTTTGTTGATAGTTTAAAATAATACAGCTTATTTTATTATGTTTTGTTAAAGAGTATATATATTAAGTTATTCTTTTTTTTATCATTTTAATTCAAAAGATTACTTATTATTTTATTTTTTAATTAGCATGTTTGATTTATTTTAGCATTGTACATACTTTATTTAAACATGAATAAATACATTAAATTGTATCAATAGTTCATTTAACATTTTAAATACTCATTTTAATATATTTCTGTAAGGAAAGAAATACTTTTTCAAATACTCTTTTCTTCCTAAAACTCATGTCATCTGTAAAATGATTCTGTATAATGTGATATACATATTGTTAAAATAAACATGATTTAGAACTTGTTTATAATTGTTGAATAATATCATTATAACGAATCATATAAAGCTATTATAACAATTCCAGAAACTGAGCATGACATTCAGTACATAGGTATCAGTTGTAGCACAAGTTCTATCTAGTTCTTTGATGCTGTGTGTTAACCACCTTAAATTGGTATCCTTGTGCAATAATTGTGAATATTTTGATAAAATATCGTTCTAAAATTGATTGTTGCCTCAAATCATACCAAAATGATTTATTGTTTGAAAATATTTTTTTAGTATTTTTTATTCTGTATAAGATATATATGAAGTGTTCTTTTGCAGCATTTCTGATCTGAGATCTGATTTTTACAGTATTAGAAATAAAATATTTTACACTGAACTTTGTTTTTATTTTTATTGGAACTCTTTTGTCTTGTCTACAAATAACTAAAATGCATATTTCACACATGAAGGCTCTAGGTGAAAACTTAAGAGTCCTTCAGGTTAAAATTAATTTAAGGTAGAAAATAAATAAATACATTTTAGAAAGCTCTATAATTGGAGTTTGTACATGCCTCCTGTTGTTGTATATTTCATATGCAGTAATTATTTTGTGATAACTTAAAGTATCTTTCATTAATTTTTAAATGACATCAGTGACTTATTTTGTGGTTTTACCTCTGGACTTTATATTATTTTTTTCTATATATATTTTGAAACAGAGCACTCATGTATCCCACTTTCCTCATCTATACTAATAAAATAAAGTTTCGCTCTGTGTGTGTGTGTCTGTTGGCAATGGCTAGCAAAATCTAGCCCACCTAGAAGGCTAGAAATTTAGATTTAGGTAGTCCAAACCCTCTCCTGGTGTACCTGAATGTCAGAATTTTTATATTTTAGTTACTTTCTGAAATATTAATTAAAATGCACAAAGAACTCTCATTAAAAATACGCTTTTTTTCTTTGGTTGGTTGGTTGTATAGAATATCTTCTCAGAAGAATTAAATAAATCAGAGTAACGATGCATGGATAAGGACTTATAACAAAATAGTGCCCACATGGATTGGAGTTACCTGCATACAGCCAAGCTAATGTAGCGCCATCTACTCACGGCAAATTACACAAACACCCCCTGATTAAGACATTTCCGGGCACGGTTTTCTTCATTATAATTATCTGGGTTTAAAGTTTTTTTAAAACAGGACATATATTATTATGATAGAGACTATTAATACAGAAAACTTTATTTAACAGATTATTTGTTATATATTTGCGGGAATGGCGAGGGATAAGGGTCTAATTACATTTAACAATTTTAACATTTTTAGCTTCACCCGTAGCGTTTAATTGTTGTTTTATATACAGAATACCGCTATTTTAAATCTCAGTTTTTCAGTAATATCTCAGTAATAATGTTCCGAACTTCTCCATTTAGTTCCATTTTTACTAAATTATCGTAAAAATCAGCATCCATTGCTTCAAGGTGTATTTCTAAAAAGCAATTACCAGTATTTTCGAATAATTGCCTAAGCCAAATTTCAAATTAAGTTCCTAGCTTAACCAAATGAATCAATCTTTAAAGATGTATAGTGATCCTCCTAATTAGTTAGGTGCTGAAGGTCACTTGAACATCCGCCATCACCGCCCTCCTTCAAAGTTTTCTCTAACTATTCACCGTTTCCATATCTCAGCAACTATCTTTCCGATTTCAACGCAAGTGATTCCAAACATTATAATTAACTTAATAGTCACCCTTTATAATATTAAACTAAATTTATGAGTTATCACTATTTCTGAATGATAGTTTAAGCCAAATTTCTAATTAAGTTCCTAGCTTAACCAGGCGGACGAATTTTTAAAGATGCAGAGTGATTGTCCTAATTAGTCATTTGCTGAAGGGCACTTGAACATCCCCTCCCCCCCGACCCCTCCTTCAAGGTTTGTTACCTAACTATGCCCCGTTTCCATATCTCAGCAACTATCTTTCTGATTTGAATGCAAGTGATTCCAAACATTATAATTAACTTAATAGACACCCTTTATAACATTAAACTAAATTTATGAGTAGAGGCTACCACTATTTCTGAATAATAGTTTAAGCCAAATTTGTAATTAAGTTCCTAGCTTAATCAAACGAATGAATTTTTAAAGATGCATAGTGGTTCTCCTAATTAGTCATTTGCTGAAAGGCACTTGAACATCCCCGGCGCCTCCTTCAAAGTTTTTCTCTAACTATGCCCCGTTTCCGTATCTCCGCAACTATCTTTCCGATTTCAATGCAACTGATTCCAAACATTATAATTAACTTAATAGTCACCTTCTATAACATTAAAGTAATTTTATGAGTAGCGGTTACCACTATTTCCGAATAATAGTTTAAGGCAAATTTTTAATTAAGTTCCTAGCTTAAGCAAACGAACGAATTTTTAAAGATGCATCGTAGTCCTCTTAATTAGTCATTTTCTGAAGGACACTTGAATATCTTCTTCACCCGGCACCTCACTCATGTTTATTTTCTCTAACTGTGTCTTATTTCAATAACTCGGCTTATAATGTTCCCATCTTCTCGAAACCAGCTCAATTTTGTCGCACGTCTACTATACAGTACCGTACACAACGTTGACCTGTCTCGAAGGTTCTTTCCGAAAGAGGTTGCTCCCTTGGCGGTGGAAGTAGGAAATAAAAGATTTTCCGGAGCGTGCGAGTGAGCCTGGTATACAGTGTCGAAGCCATCGGAGACCTTGGCCAGAGTTTCGTTTTTTAAAAGATTTGAGTTTATTACACGGGCTCGGGCAACGCCGGGCGGGTCAGCTAGTTGTAAAATAAAGTTAATTTTTGTTTTTGGAAAGTTCACACCCACTGTAATCGATGCAATGGAAAAAAAATGTACACTCCTGAAAAGGTTAATTTTAAGCTTTAAAAATTCCTTAAACTATAATGACTTATCGAAAGTGAATTTACTTATCATTTACGGAATATCACAAATCAAATTAGCAACTGAATATAAGAATTATATTAATTGGAGTGTAGATGACTGCGGTTAGATAGATTCTAAAAATTAATATCAGACCAATTGTATTCTTTTCAAAAATATGCAAATTACTCTGCACGATCATGTAAAAATTCCTTAAACTATAATGACTTATCGAAAGTGAATTTACTTATCATTTACGGAATATCACAAATCAAATTAGCAACTGAATATAAGAATTATATTAATTGGAGTGTAGATGACTGCGGTTAGATAGATTCTAAAAATTAATATCAGACCAATTGTATTCTTTTCAAAAATATGCAAATTACTCTGCACGATCATGTAAAAATTCCTTAAACTATAATGACTTATCGAAAGTGAATTTACTTATCATTTACGGAATATCACAAATCAAATTAGCAACTGAATATAAGAATTATATTAATTGGAGTGTAGATGACTGCGGTTAGATAGATTCTAAAAATTAATATCAGACCAATTGTATTCTTTTCAAAAATATGCAAATTACTCTGCACGATCATGTAAAAATTCCTTAAACTATAATGACTTATCGAAAGTGAATTTACTTATCATTTACGGAATATCACAAATCAAATTAGCAACTGAATATAAGAATTATATTAATTGGAGTGTAGATGACTGCGGTTAGATAGATTCTAAAAATTAATATCAGACCAATTGTATTCTTTTCAAAAATATGCAAATTACTCTGCACGATCATGTAAAAATTCCTTAAACTATAATGACTTATCGAAAGTGAATTTACTTATCATTTACGGAATATCACAAATCAAATTAGCAACTGAATATAAGAATTATATTAATTGGAGTGTAGATGACTGCGGTTAGATAGATTCTAAAAATTAATATCAGACCAATTGTATTCTTTTCAAAAATATGCAAATTACTCTGCACGATCATGTAAAAATTCCTTAAACTATAATGACTTATCGAAAGTGAATTTACTTATCATTTACGGAATATCACAAATCAAATTAGCAACTGAATATAAGAATTATATTAATTGGAGTGTAGATGACTGCGGTTAGATAGATTCTAAAAATTAATATCAGACCAATTGTATTCTTTTCAAAAATATGCAAATTACTCTGCACGATCATGTAAAAATTCCTTAAACTATAATGACTTATCGAAAGTGAATTTACTTATCATTTACGGAATATCACAAATCAAATTAGCAACTGAATATAAGAATTATATTAATTGGAGTGTAGATGACTGCGGTTAGATAGATTCTAAAAATTAATATCAGACCAATTGTATTCTTTTCAAAAATATGCAAATTACTCTGCACGATCATGTAAAAATTCCTTAAACTATAATGACTTATCGAAAGTGAATTTACTTATCATTTACGGAATATCACAAATCAAATTAGCAACTGAATATAAGAATTATATTAATTGGAGTGTAGATGACTGCGGTTAGATAGATTCTAAAAATTAATATCAGACCAATTGTATTCTTTTCAAAAATATGCAAATTACTCTGCACGATCATGTAAAAATTCCTTAAACTATAATGACTTATCGAAAGTGAATTTACTTATCATTTACGGAATATCACAAATCAAATTAGCAACTGAATATAAGAATTATATTAATTGGAGTGTAGATGACTGCGGTTAGATAGATTCTAAAAATTAATATCAGACCAATTGTATTCTTTTCAAAAATATGCAAATTACTCTGCACGATCATGTAAAAATTCCTTAAACTATAATGACTTATCGAAAGTGAATTTACTTATCATTTACGGAATATCACAAATCAAATTAGCAACTGAATATAAGAATTATATTAATTGGAGTGTAGATGACTGCGGTTAGATAGATTCTAAAAATTAATATCAGACCAATTGTATTCTTTTCAAAAATATGCAAATTACTCTGCACGATCATGTAAAAATTCCTTAAACTATAATGACTTATCGAAAGTGAATTTACTTATCATTTACGGAATATCACAAATCAAATTAGCAACTGAATATAAGAATTATATTAATTGGAGTGTAGATGACTGCGGTTAGATAGATTCTAAAAATTAATATCAGACCAATTGTATTCTTTTCAAAAATATGCAAATTACTCTGCACGATCATGTAAAAATTCCTTAAACTATAATGACTTATCGAAAGTGAATTTACTTATCATTTACGGAATATCACAAATCAAATTAGCAACTGAATATAAGAATTATATTAATTGGAGTGTAGATGACTGCGGTTAGATAGATTCTAAAAATTAATATCAGACCAATTGTATTCTTTTCAAAAATATGCAAATTACTCTGCACGATCATGTAAAAATTCCTTAAACTATAATGACTTATCGAAAGTGAATTTACTTATCATTTACGGAATATCACAAATCAAATTAGCAACTGAATATAAGAATTATATTAATTGGAGTGTAGATGACTGCGGTTAGATAGATTCTAAAAATTAATATCAGACCAATTGTATTCTTTTCAAAAATATGCAAATTACTCTGCACGATCATGTAAAAATTCCTTAAACTATAATGACTTATCGAAAGTGAATTTACTTATCATTTACGGAATATCACAAATCAAATTAGCAACTGAATATAAGAATTATATTAATTGGAGTGTAGATGACTGCGGTTAGATAGATTCTAAAAATTAATATCAGACCAATTGTATTCTTTTCAAAAATATGCAAATTACTCTGCACGATCATGTAAAAATTCCTTAAACTATAATGACTTATCGAAAGTGAATTTACTTATCATTTACGGAATATCACAAATCAAATTAGCAACTGAATATAAGAATTATATTAATTGGAGTGTAGATGACTGCGGTTAGATAGATTCTAAAAATTAATATCAGACCAATTGTATTCTTTTCAAAAATATGCAAATTACTCTGCACGATCATGTAAAAATTCCTTAAACTATAATGACTTATCGAAAGTGAATTTACTTATCATTTACGGAATATCACAAATCAAATTAGCAACTGAATATAAGAATTATATTAATTGGAGTGTAGATGACTGCGGTTAGATAGATTCTAAAAATTAATATCAGACCAATTGTATTCTTTTCAAAAATATGCAAATTACTCTGCACGATCATGTAAAAATTCCTTAAACTATAATGACTTATCGAAAGTGAATTTACTTATCATTTACGGAATATCACAAATCAAATTAGCAACTGAATATAAGAATTATATTAATTGGAGTGTAGATGACTGCGGTTAGATAGATTCTAAAAATTAATATCAGACCAATTGTATTCTTTTCAAAAATATGCAAATTACTCATGTATTATAGTGCTCAAATTGAGAACGTACTTTACTGAAGTTGCTTATAAACACACTTTCTCTTATTTAAATTCTGCGATTGAAAAAGTTAAAATTACTATTCGGAAATAGTGAGAGTCAAAATTAATGACTGTATGTATCCTATGCCAGGGCACGCAATTTCAAGTCTAAAGGCAAGGGTCCAGAGAAGTAAAAAGTTGTAAAACGTTTAATCAAATCATGGATACAATTATGACCATCATGAAGACATATGGCAGCATTCCATTGAAACAATAATGGCTACAGGCATACTCTATTGCGGAGAGAAAGGAAAATAGCATTGAATTTCAGAGATAGAATCTTATATTTTAGGTAATTATAGGGTAAATTATGAGATTAAGTCATGTGAAATGCTCTTTTTTTTTTTTTTTTTTTTTTTTTGGCGAAAAGTAGAAAAAGGAAGAAAATGTGGAGAGTAGTGAATATCATTGTTTTGGAAAGAGGAAGTGACATGTTGCATCAAGATTCGAAAATGATCGAGAAGTTTTTTAAATAGGCCGATTTCTAGTCGCCATCCTCAAATTTCTGGTCACCAATAGCTACCTGGGTACTTCTCTATTATCTCGTCGACCACTTTTCATAACAAAAAACTATCGACAAATAAACTAATGAAAGAATGTTGCCATTTAAATCTCAAAAATAAAATAAATGCAAGAAATTCGGAAAAACCCCACTCATCAATGTGTCAACTTAGTAAGCTTAAGCAATAAAATTTGCTACATAAGAAAACAGAAAAAAAATTCTTGGATATTTATTCAATTCAGGGGTCGATCCAGGCAAAATTTGGGGCCTATTTAGGTCCCCTTCACAAAAAGCAATTTAATAAAATGGGCACCTTCACAAAAATCAATTTGACAAAATGGGTCCCTTCACAAAATCCTTTTTACTAAAATAGTCACAAAATTCCATTCCATAAAAACTTGTTATTTATTATTTATTTATTGTTTTGTGATGTTTTAAAATGTGTAATATGTAAACAAACAAGTTCACCAAAGAAGAAAACTTCAGCAAAAGGATTTTAAAAAGTTTTTATTTATAAAAGCTTAGTTCGAATTTGATTAACTGGATTTCAACTTCCGTTACAAAATGTTACTTTTCACAAAGATATAATAAATTTCACAAAAATAACCTTTACTTTTCACAAAATGGGTCCCAAGAAAAAAAACCTGCATCGACCCTTGTAATTACATTATTTTTCTTAAGTATTCCTCTCGGCTGGTGAATAAATGTTTGTGACGTCAGTTGAAACTAATCTATTGTACGTAACTATGCATCCAACATTTTTTTCAATGCTTTTTCTCTTTTTACTTTTAATATCATGGCACCGCCGTTTAAGGACGCAACTGTTATTTTAATTAACAAAATAGCTAATAAATCAGTAACATAATGAAAAATACAGGTAAATGTCGAATTAAAAGCCACTTGATGACCTAGCAAACACATGTAACTCTTCTGAGGTCAAGTGAATGTGTCGCCACGATCATGGATTTGTGGTCTTAAATCCTATAATTTGGCGATAGTTTTTTCTTATGAAAAGTGGTCCACGGGATAATGGAGAAGTACCGCGATCTGAAATTTCGCCTTCTGCTATACACACGTATAAGTGACGCCCGTCGCAAAGGACTAAATCCTTTACATCTTAGCATATAAATTATATGCTAATAAATGATATATGTTTAATCATGTGCTTAGAGTTGCAGATTTTTTTTCCACGCCAGGAATAATTAGACATAAAATAACTCCCGTTATGGCCAAATCAACGGCACTACTTTGCTAATTACTGTATGTTGTTTTAACAAAAACAATGGGAATCAAGCATTAAAAGACACTATTTCTTTTTCCGTTCTCATTAAAAATATATATAATATAAATTTAAAAGAAGAAGGAAAAAGCATGCATCATACGGTGAAAAAAGAAAACTCATAAGAGTTAAATTCCCTTTCAGCAATTTCCGTCCATAGATTGTAACGCATACATATTGTTTTGTGTAGCTATGTATATGATCTACACGCCACAAAGTGTGCTAAAATTTAATTCAGCTATAAAACACATCAATAAAAGTGCACTTTTGGAAATCTCCATCCATAGATACTAATATGTCCAGTTTCTTTTGCGCAGCTCTGTATATGAATTTATATTCTACAAACATCCCTTAATATGCTAAAATACAATTTAAAAAAAAAATCATTATGCAGTTCAAAACGCACTTTAAGCAATTCTCGACCATATATGACAATGCTTACAAAAACTTTTGTGCAGCAATGCATAGAATCTATAGATCCATACGTATACACACGACGTAATATACTAAAATTTAATTATGTTTAAAAACATATACCACAGCTAAAAACTCATTTCTAGCAATTATCGCTCATTAGGCGGTACAGTAACATAATTATTTTGAGTGTCAATATAAATGAATGATAAATGTTATACATGCAATATTCTATAGAATGTATGTTGTTTACCTGATTAACACATATCAATTTCATTGTTTTGAAGTAATGCAACATCATTAAAATATACGGCAAACAATTTTTCCATGCAACATAATGTAATGAAACTGTGTTCCTATAAACGAACTATAGATGCTACTCACTCTATTTTCAATAGAGTAAATAAATATCAATTACGTGAAAATCAAAGCATATTTACGAAACTTAGTGTGCGGACAAACGACGGCATGCAGACAGACGAACCGAAAACTTTTCTAACTATGTTGTGAAGTGCGAGAAAGATATCTGGCTAATGATCCTAATTAATTCGATTAGACTTTGGCTATCTGTCAAACTGCTTTGAATATGTAAACTGCATTTCCTGCTACTTATAAGACGAACAATTAAATTCAAATTTTTGACATAAAGTAATACTTTTTTAAAATTATTTTTCCTTTTCTACGCCAATAAAGTTTATTTATTTATTTATTTATTTTTTGTAACAATGAAAAATTTATCCAGTAAAGGATTAAAATAGATTTGAATTTCTCAAGTAAATTTCAAAAGATTTTAGAAGAGAAAATTGTTTTATACCATTTCAAATACTTTAAATGGTAAACTTAACACTTCCAAAACATCAGAGAGTAACAATCTTTAACACTTAGTAGTATGTTAATACGTAGAAACTCTTGCAGGATAAGAATAACGTGCTGAATGATCACGTTTTATACTTTTATATATATATATATATATATATATATATATATATATATATATATATATATATATATATATCATCATCATCATCATCATCATCATCAACCGTTTTCAATCCACTGCTGGATGTAGGTCTCCCCCAGATTTTTCCATTGTTGCCTGTCTAGTGCTTTAGTCATCCAATTAACACCGGCCAGTTTTCTGATTTCGTCACTCCATCTTACTTGAGGTCGTCTTCTTGGTCGTTTTACATCTCTGGGATACCACTGTAGGGTGTTTGTGCTCCATCTATTGTCTTGTCTTATTGCAATGTGCCCAGCCCATTTCCATTTTAGCCGTTTAATTCTCTCGATGATGTCAAAAACTTTCGTCTGACTTCTTATCCACGTTATTCTCTTTCGGTCTCTTCTGGTTATGCCTAGCATACATCTTTCCATACTTCGCTGCGTTGTTTGTAATCTTTGTACCATCCGTTTTGTTAGTGTCCAAGTTTCTGCTCCATAAGTTAGTGCAGGCAAAACACATTGGTTAAACACCTTTCTTTTCAAACAAAGAGGCATGTTACTCTTCAGAATAATATTGTTCTTCCCAAAAGCACTCCATCCATTTCTTATTCTTCTGTTGATTTCATTCATGATACTGTTGTCTGATGATATTTCTTGTCCAAGGTACACATAACTTTCAACATCTTTAATCTCAGTGTTGTTGTAGACGATTTTCTTTTTTGATGCAAATGAATTGAACATCACCTTAGTCTTTTCCAAATTTATTTTTAATCCCACATTAATGCTAGCTTCTGCCAAATCTTTTAGCATATTTTGCAATTCTTCAGGGCTATTACTGAAAATTAAAATGTCATCAGCAAACCGGAGATGGCTTAAATATTCCCCATTTATTCTAATCCCTTTGTTTTCCCAATCCAGCTTCTTGAAAATACTTTCTAAGACAGCAGTAAAAAGCTTAGGCGAAATGGTGTCTCCCTGTCTTACTCCTCTTCCAAGCTTGATCTTCGCATTTCCTTTGTCCAAACGGATGGTGGCTATTGCTTTCTTGTAGATCTTCTTTATGATATTGATATAAGGTTTGTCTATACCAATGCCCTCCAGAGAAGTAATTACTGCAGATGTGTAGACCGAATCAAATGCTTTTTCATAATCAATAAAGGCAAGGCAGAGAGGTAAATTATATTCTTTATGTTTTTCTATAACTTCCCTTACTGTTTGAATATGATCCATTGTGCTAAATCCACTTCGAAATCCTGCTTGTTCTCTAGGTTGAGCTGAGTCCAGAGCTGATTCAAGTCTTGTCGTTAAAACTTTGGTGAAAATTTTATAAATCACTGACAGTAAGCTGATTGGACGGTAGTTTTTAATGTTTTCCTTTTCTCCTTTCTTATAAGTAACACCATCACAGCATTATTCCAATCTTCTGGTACATCTGAATTCTCGAGACATTTGGAAAACAGTATGGCTAGCATTTTTGCAAATTCTTCTCCTGTTTCTTTGATAAGGTCAATTGTAATTCCATCTTCGCCAGGGCATTTACCTTTTTTCATGCCTCTAATGGCTTGTACAACTTCATCTGTCATCACTGGGATTATCTCTTCAGTTTCTGTTATGTTTACTAGTGGATCACGTAGGTTGATTTCCCTTTGATCTTCACATTTATATAGATCGTTATAGAATTTTTCGACAATGTGTACTATTTCATTATTGATTCTGGTGATTGTTCCATCTGCTCTCTTCAGTGCAAAAATACCTTTTCTTCCAACACACAGTTTGCGCTTAGCTGATTTTAAACTTTTGTTATCTTCTAGAACTTTTTTGACAAGATCACAGTTAAATTTTCTGATATCTTCTGTAACACATTTTCTTACCGTTTTACATGAAGCGATCACAGGTTAGTTAGATGCAAACTGCTTTTAAATACTAAAGTGGAAAGAATGAAGCTTTTGCAATGCTCAAACAAATCAGTCGATATTATAAATCTCCAGAAACATAAAGAAGAATTTAATTTAGAACTTAAAAATCGTTTTCAAGTACTTCAATCAATATTAGAAGAAGAACAAGATGTTACAGTAGTGAACAAGAAAATAACATATATATATATATATATATATATATATATATATATATATATATATATATATAACGGATTAAATAGCTTTAAATTTTACTGTCTTGTAAACTTTCCCCTCTAAGAATGGCATAGAGGAAAATGCTTTATGTTTAACCTTTTAGCAGGCGCACGCAAATTTTAAGAAAAACACGATTTTTCCGAATCTTTGTTCTCACAAATGATGCCGAAATTAAAATGTAATTTTTACTAATGATATGTAAAATTCATCTTCTCTCTTGCGTGTCTCTTATTACTGTAATGAAAAATGTTGCATTTTTAACAGCGTAACTACTCTCTGCAAAAATAAGTCACGTTGCTACTCGTACAAAAAATTTCAGCGCACCCACTGTAAAGGTTATCTTTTACGCAATATTATGAACAAACAATTTCGGAAGCATGTGTGACAGTGGGAAAGAAAGAAGACCCTTTGTAACACTATTTTATGGGGCGTGGGAGTTTCTAATTTTACGCTTTTTACGGACGAGTTAAGACACATGTAGTTTTTGCATAAAAATACATATGTCTTAACAATCAAAAACCAAATTTGTATTAATTGTTATTGAAAAATGAGCTCTTTTTAGACTTTTTTCTATATTGCGAGCCGTGTAGTGTTCATTGTTGCCAGAGATTTCTCTGAATAGTTTCATTTATATTCTGACACTAATAAAGCAAAAAAGCGCGTTAAAATATACATAATTGTCTAGTTTATTTATAAATCTTTGTATTAAAAATTTTACAACTTGAGATTACAGATATTTATTGATAAATTTATATATACACATACAATGCGTGTATTTTTAACAGGTTTTCACACTTTTTTACGAATACATAATCTCCAAGCATAGTACAAAAAGCAAAGTAGCTAAGCAGTATTATATACAGCAAATTTGACACTATAATATCTGAATAATACTTCTGTTAAAAACTATAAAAGTTGCAAGCATATTTCAGACACTATGGCTCAAAATGTAATTTTCATTAACTAAAAAATTATACATTAATATATATTTTTTTATAAATAATTTTTTTTTTATCTGCTACAAACCTTATACTGGTTGCATTTAAACACAAAAATGATTTGGGAAAAATTTTACATGGAACTCACGCACATACACAATTAGCATTTAAGCAAAGAACCAATATTTCACTAAGTACTATTAGTGAAATGTTAAAGTAATTTACAATGTATCATTTAACTCTGTGAAGGAAATAAAGGTCAAAAATTTAAAGAAATGTTTTTTTCAGGCAATTTTGAAATTAGTGAGGGCGATACATATAGTTCATTAACTGTAATGTAGCTCAAAATTCTCCCTGGGGAAGCAACTTTATATTTCTATACTAGCAATAGACTTAACTATTATAGAAGTTTCAAGTTTTAGGATTGCTGAGACATCATAAGAATATTCTAGTGCTGTGAATGTGTTCATACATTTTATGTATGGAGCTTTAAATGGCAACGTCCTTATCAGAAATGTTTTTCAAGTAGGTCGGTCTCTGATTGAAGAACCTTTTAGCATCTGCACGATGCAAAGAGTTTCATGGAGTACTAGAATGCCAAATAAGATAGATGTAAATCTGTGTGATGTAGAAGATCACTTGCTACAATGTGAATCATATCATGTGTACATTATGAAGACTGATGACACATCTTTATGCGGTCTACAGTTTAGTAGAAATGTATTTCTGTGTTGTGTGACATTTCCGCGCTGATTGCTCTATAAGTGCACAGTACAGCTAGATTTTGATTATCTCTACTATTTATGGGTGAAGTATGTTTGATATGCATAATGTTCATTTCACCTCTGGGCCACCATAAATCCTCATACAACATGATCATGCTGCAGCCAGTAGTATTGTCTCTTTTAATGGATAGTCCACTATCACCTAATTTGCTCGTACATATTATCAGAACAAATCAGCATAACCCAGTGTTGTATTTTCTTTCCGCAGGTTCTGTCTGGTTACAGCAAATATCTATGCACTCATGTGCTGCCAGCTCGACAGAGTATTGCACTGACCCATAACACCATGGAAATGGTGGACTGACCTGAATGCTCAATTTCCAAACTGTTAAATTGGTAGTAGTTGACCCATTCTTTGGCCTTCCTACATCTTCATATCTCTCTTGCTCTATTCCATTATCTGGCATCGTTGGAAAAGTTTCATTTATGAGATGTTCATTGACTCTCCTGAAGACCTTGTAACCAAAATTAGCATCGCTGCTGCTAGGGCCAACCCCATCCCATATTATAGAAGATGCGATGTTATAGTTTGGCGACTTAAAAAAAAAAAAAAAAAACCTTGCTAAAAAAGTATTTGGGTGATTGGTACCCGGTGTTTCCCTTTTTTCCCCCCATGCCCCTTAGGTTAGCCATGGCTTCTGTAGATCTGTAGACATACCTTTGCTCCAATAAATAAAAATCTTTGATTGTGACGTCACACCAAGGTCTTCGTCCAGCACTAGCACTTTGTGTAATTTGGTCAAGTTTTTGGAGAAATAAATGTTTTCAAGCATTTCTTCTGTATTTGTGACCTTATCCATGGACGGGTAACATTGCTTGAAGAGTCCATTCTGGTTTATTTCTGGAATATTTCAAAAGGGGAGCAAAGTAGTCATACCCATGGATTACTTTGCTCCAAATCCCCAATTTTCCCCATACGCATACAAAAAAAAATCAACTTTTTAATATGTGTCTATACATATACTGTTAATAGGAACCCCTTACTGAGTGCATACCCTAAATCAGCACTTTTGAAGACAGTTAATTAAGTGGAGCAAAGTGTGGTACGAAACATACGAGGTACCTTCCAAAAAGTAAGGCAATCACTCTGTCGTCCTTGAGATGCATGTATTTCAGCTAATGATCATTCATATGGACAGTACGTGTAAATAACAAACATTATTTCTTGTAAATACCTGTCATTAAAACGACTTTGTTTCCCATATTCTTTGTACTTACTGTGTTTCTGCTTTCACATTTTACCACTAATTCTACTATAAAAGGTTTTTTGTCATACCCTACCATCTTTTAAAGTTGTGACCATCTTTTCTGTTACACCTTGCATTCAAATTAGCATTTATCAGTATTGGATTGACAAATGTAATTGTTTAAGGTTTTGTTTAAATATTAGAATTCTGTTTTAACCTTATTACATTAACAAATCAGAATGTTTAAAATTTCACAATGTAGCAAAAATATATCGAGAAGAGGAAATGAGTTAGAGATACATTTTTTAAATTTAAATCATCTTCCTGATATTTGGAGCACCAAATGACAGTCAGAGCTTTTTTTCAACCTTTGAAATAAAAATTATTTCCCAAAAAAGTTTTCCATGTGCTCCGCACTCATCCCTGTACTTATAGAGGCTCTCAACAACAGTGTTGCAAGTGGGCTACTTTTCAGTTTTCTTGATTGCCACTAGTATTTTGAGAAACTAAAATTCACCTTATTTAATGACAGATTAAATAAAGCGAAAAGAAGACGAATTATCCATTTCCAAAAAATGGTGTCAATCAAGCAATTAGAATTTTAAAAAAGTAGCCCACTGGCAACAAGCCAATTTTTTTAAAACTTTGAAAACAATTTTAAGTCTTAAGTAATTTATTGCCTTTTTAAAGAGAAACCACATCCTCAGAAATACATTGGCTACAAAAGCTATTTTTTCTGGATAAGTTGGATTCTTAATGCTATAATATAAGAAGTAAAATTTGGTTTAACATCCAGTTACTAATTGTCATAATTTATGATTCATTTGTTTAGAAAATTGAACACAATCATCAATATATAAATATATTTTTTAAGTTTTTTGTGAGCGAATTTAACCTTCTACTAAACTATTCCTACCATTCATTACTAATTAATTAAAAAAGTTTGTGTAGTTGCATATATTAATATTGTTCCGTATAATATTGACTTATCTCCTCATTTTTAAAAATGAAATGGCATTTATGAGCTTCTCTGGCATCATTTTTAATACTTTTTCCAACCTAGTTGAAAAGTGTTTATGACTTCGGTTTGTCTGCCGTCTGTCCGTGCTCTAACTCGTGTAAATATACTCGGATTGTCCTGAAATGTTTGTATGTTATTGTCGTTTAATATAGCATGTTCCCTATTTCAACTGAAGTGTGTAGCACTGATAGTTTTATTACAGGGACAGTCAAAAGTATTCCGTTACATTACAGTCAATGGGAAATAATCATTTCAAGTGTATTTTGATTATGCTACATCATTTAAAACATGATGAAATTGATATATAATTATAAAGCACATTAAAACATGCTTTTTGTAGAATATGGGGTGCAAAGTATTTATTATTCATTTACAGGGTCAAACAAAAGGATTCTGTTACACATCGTTCAATGAGGAAAAATTGTTTGCCGTCTAATTTAGTGATATTTCACTATTTCAAAGATAATGGAAATTATATGCATTACTGAGGTGCACTATAAATTGCTCTCTCGTGTGCATTGCGTTTATTTACAGGGACACACAAAAGATATCGGTTACAGTACATGTGCGATATTTACAGTCTGTGTGTGATAAATGCGTTTTCAACTTTGGTTTGCGTTTTTAAGTTTAACTAATTTTTTTCATAGTACATGTGTGTTTATAAACTCGGTTGATTATATACAGGGCTACACAAAGGAATTCGTGAGTATTACAGACTATGGGAGTGAATTGCTTAAGGGTAGTTTTTAATTGTGTTACGTATTTTCCTGCTGAACTATATTTAGTAGACTAATAGAAGTTTGTGGAATATAACTAAATTCATATACAGGGCTACGCAAAGAAATATACATTGTCTTTTACGGTTGGTAATATCTGCAAGTGAGTTTTAAGTTGCCTTTTAGCTTAATATGTGGTGTGTACAAAAATCTTCAGATAATATACAGGCTTGTACAAAAAATTTCGAGTGCCTTTTCATCGATTGGCGAAAATTGCTAAATGTGAATATTGTAACTGAACTAAATTTTGTCATGCTATATATCCACATCTATTGATCATATACAAGGCTGTAAAATAATTCGACTGCTTTTTTGACACTGGAAGGTAATTTCGAAAACTGTGTTTTTCAATGTGCTATATGTTTTCTAAACTGTTTACTTACATATCTTCTTTCACCTTATTTAACGATGAAGTTTCGTTACAGTTTTCTGGCTGTGTTAGAAAGTGTTTCATAATCTATGCTTGACGCATGATTTTCCGTTCTTGTTTCAATTTATAACGTTTTCTGTACACCAATATTATTTACACAATTTCAGCATTCTTTTGGAGGAAGTCTCAGCTTTTCACATGAAGGAAACCTGAGTATAATCATGCCTAAATATACATTATCAAAAATTATTCATGTTGATCATTCATGTATCACCATTTAGTTTATCCTTAATATACATTGCAGCTAGATGAAGTACACGCTTCTGCCACTTCTTTAGCATCTTAGATGTCGCTTTAACTTGGTCATCTTTAAGTCTGTCCACTAATGTAACACATATAACACCACCTGTAAATAAAAATTATTTAACTTTCATGTAAAAATTCTAATATAAATATTTTTATATAAAATTGTTATATTAATCACAGCAAAGTTTTTAAAATAAAACACATTAAAGTACAATGTTTTTTTTTATTGAAAAATTTGCTTACGGGCACAGAATACATAAAATGTTTCGAATTTTGAATTTTGAGCTTAAAAAATAAAGCAGACGCTGTCAATTCCAAAAACATATAATTTCGATAGTTTCATAAAATATACATCGCTAAAACAAAGTTTTTAACCGACAAAGCCTGACTGCAATTTTGGATTCAAAATCGCTTTAAAAATTGTGTATTTTTTAATTACATATTTCAGATATCCATGCAATTGAGAACAACAATACATAGTAATTTTTTTCACTTTGGTAAAAAAGATTTTTTTATTAAAAACATAGATGGTAATAAATTATTTACGTTAAAAAAAAGAAAAAATCATTTGTGATTGTACGAGTGGGAAGTTTTACAATACGTTTTCTCTCCTTTTACTTTTGAGAAATCGTAAAGCAGTGAGGCAAACAAGATATCGGCATATTGCAAGGATCATCCCATACCTCATTTTGTGACGTAGAATGAATTACTGCTGATGGTGCTGTCACAGTGCTGGCAGGAAGCTCGAATGAGCGGCCCAGTCTGTTTCCGGCAAATATGGAGAACAAACCTATTTTGCAATCGTGAACAAAGGAAGAGGTGAGAACTGTTGAGCAGTATGAATAGGGCTGGGTGACAAAGTGTTCTGAAATTCATAAAAGACTCGTAGAAGTGTATGATCCAGGTATCATTACAAACCTTGTTTTGAAGACCACTCTACGGTCCTGACCTGGCTCCAAGGGATTTTAATCTATCTGGCACCGAAGAAGGCTCTTAGGCACCAATAAAGAAATGAAGACAGCCGAGAAACAGTTCTGTCATATGCAGTGCAAGTACTTTTTTCAACAGGGTTCATACATTTTGGTAAGCGTCATGACTAATACATCAATGCCCTTGGTGATTACGTAGAAAAATAATATACGCCTATTAAGACAGTACATGGTGCAATATAATAGAAATGGAATAAGAGCAACGTTAATAGCATTCCATTTAGCATACAGTCCTTAGTGCACTGAGAGTAACGTGACATATGTATGCTAAATGGATATGCCAATAGCATAGTATGACAAGAGTAACGTGACATAATAAACAAGAGTATCCTTTGTTTTTTAGAGGGAGAGAAAGGAAAAGCCTCACATAATGCTTAATAACTTCTTTTTGTGGCCAGATTGCCCTCAATGAAGATGCGCAATCGTGTACGGGCATTCAATATGACTAGGGTTGAGCATTTGTTGCGGAAAATTTTTCAGGGCTCCCACTATCAGAATTTCCAAACAATAATTTTCGTGTTAAATTTTTATTGCAAATGTTGTTGAAATTTACCACAAAACATTTTGTTTCGAAATAGGGGTATTAAAAAGATGGCTGTGCGGTGACCCATGCCATTTTTTTCCTTGGCAAACGTTTAACCATAAACATTACTCTTCCTCCACAAGGATTCCACTTCTACCAAAGTTGTTGTAGAGATGATATGTTGGAAAGATGATATTGTTGGAGATAGGATAGTGAGCCCAAGGTTTTACCAGATGGAGATTCGCCGAGAAGCATTCAGGGTACTGAATCCCAACAAGATATGGCCCTTCTTATGTACAAGAAAGGCTTCCCAAAAGGAATGCGATCCATTGAGGGTGGCACACATAACAGATCGCTGGGTGTAAATGCTCTTGTCTGCTGACCTGTATGCAGTTTGCCTGGAAATTGTTGTTCCATACACAACAGCGAGGTCCTGAGAGAGCTCTCTAGCCGCCCTCTCTCTATGGCGCCGTGCATTCAATCTAACATACTAATCTTCCGCAGGTGTCATGTTATTTGGAAAACTTGCACGGGACTCTTAATGATGTAACCTGTAGTTTGGAATTGGTTTCATAACCTGGAGACAATCATTAGTGACACTCTTAATCCTCGAATGACGTCTACTTGAGAAGGAACATGTTTACCAGTGTCTCTCCATCTCAATCACCTAAGCAATTTCGGAAACTCACTTTAACTGTATTCCATCAATTCTGTTATTTTTCTTGGACAAAATGCAATTCTGTACGCGAAATTTACAAATTTGGAAAAGGGTTCCTTTTACGTTTTCTTAAAAAACTTATATTTTTAACAGTTTAACAAACACCGATGCTTATGAAAGTACTATTCTTCAAGTTATATATGACTGCATCTTTAAAACATTAATGGTAGCTAATTTAAACTAAGTGCAAAAAATATGTTTATAACTTTAATTTTGGACACCATTGTATTCTGACTAGAATTTCCAATGAAATGATTGATAAATCAAACTGTTAATTGACATAGGTTCACTTTTTTTGCAAATGTAAAGGTTTCATTTATTTTAAAAGAAATGCATCTTTATCAACGAATTCTTATCACAAATCTTGAGATTTTACATGCAGTTTTTATTATTTCAAAAATATGTTAATTCGTGAAAAATTAAATACCCGTACCTCTGATGCCAGCATTACGGCACATAGCAGCAAAGGTTAAGGATTCCATTTCAATGTTAGCAACACCTTCTCCTTTTAGTTTCTTTAAATATGATAATTTATCTTCCTGGCTGTAATCACAAAAGGCTCCATCCAATCGACCCTGCCCTAGAAAATAAATAAGTCAATTCTTCAAAAATAGGCAAAACTTACAGCAAAGATTTACTATACTTAATTTTACTTCTTTTCAAACATTTTCAATTTTATGAGTACGTAGATGTGCTAATTATGTTTGTGCATCTCAAGACAAGCAATATGGTGAGAATAATTTTCACTTTACATATTTACCTTATTAATTTTATAATATCGCCAATTTTCTCCGGAGTAGAAAAATATACTAATTTTTTCAAAACATTAACATTTAGTAAATTGTTGAACATTATTAAAATATGCAAACAAGGTCCAAAATTTTACAATTTACAAAATAGTAAAACTTTTACATTTGTAAAGTTTCACGTTAATCACCTTGATTTTTAATAATCCGATGTGTCATATTTAACGAAAAAATAAACACAAGGTTCTTTTAAATGGATAGCATTTTCTATAAGATATTTATAAGTTTCATTATAAAATCTATTTGATAGAAATACACCAAGGTGCAGCTTAGAAATTACTTCAGAGTTATCATTACAACAATGTAATGGTTACCATAAAGTTGACAATTGCAATTGTAATTCTGACTAATTTAAAAATTTATCAATGCCATTACAAGTAATTATAAATATAAAATCTTTATTAGCTTTATATAATAGTAGAATGATAACATTTATAATTAACTTGTAATGATAACTTTTATATAAATTGAGCATTTCCATTTCATTTTATGATAATGGTAATTTACTATTAAAATACAATTGCAATACAAATTGATTGATGTTGCTACAAGGCTCATTCAATAAATATTCGAAAAATTTGTCTAAAAAATGACTGTAATTTGTATATGTTTGTTAGTTTGGAGTGGCATCCAAGAGCCGGGACTGATGGGATACAGTGCAAGAGCAGATGTTCTATTGCGAATATTTGGAGTAAATGTTTGAAGTTTTAATTTAACTAACCTTAAATATTGGTATGATAGAACCTTTCCTATAGGAACGATCTCGAGCAGTTCTTGGTGATTAGAATGAAAGGAGTTTATCCTTAAAGAGTGAGTTTAGATCGTAATGGAATTATGCTATGGAATGATTTAGAACTAGAAAAATTTTATTGAAATAAGGGATAAATAAATTCTTAGTTAGTTTAAGGTACTTTAGATTGTAGTAAAGTAATCCTTAGAGTGAGGCATTTAAGTTAGTAAACCTGAGCCAATTTCTTCCTCTTATTCTGAGGGACAAATAAACACATTTTACTGTAATTTACATAGTTGTTCCTATCTATATAATTTCATATTTGACACGGCCCGGCAGGACTTTGTTCCAGCAGTTGTACCAGGTAGCGATACCTTTACAGGACTGATCTACGGTCACCTTTTGCACACGAGGGCTAAGCAAACAGGGACATCCATTTAAAGTGGAATCCAACCCACTTCACATACGCGTCCCGGATTGGGATTCGAACCCTACACCTCTTGTCCTGTAGCCAGTGCCCTAACCACTATACAAGCAGGTGGGCGCATCACCGTATGGCAATTCACTATGATGACAACTATACGCCGGTTTTCCTACATCAGGTCTTCTACTTTATCAATGACAGTAGTGAAGGACTGGCAAGCGGATTCTTCAACCTTGGTTTATGCACTGTTTAAATTTCTTAGCCCAATTTGTGTTCAGTTGTCATTGACAACTAGATAATTTGCTCATATTTAACACGTTTTTCAGCATAGAGCAGTGACAATTTCAAATATAGTATGACAAATATAGCATGGCGAATTGAATAAAAGTATAAAATTAGGAAATTTGTATAAAAAATGTTAAAGTTTGAACAAAAATAAATTTGTAGACATCATGTCGTGACAAAAAAAAAATCTATTAGAAATGTAAAAATCCTAAACAAATAACTTTGGCGCAAACAATAACTTTTAGAGCAACTTTTTGTAAAGCGACTATTAGAACAGAAATTATAACACTTGCTGTCTTTTTCTTTTTTTCGCATGTTCTTTTTAAAATAATCTAAGAAATCTGTGATAAGATATATGTTTAAAAGTTTATTCATATCATATACTATTATAAAATTTTATGGTGCTGTTTTACCTTATGGTTAAAATATTATCGTTACAAACCTTCATAGAAATCATCTGCACACATTGTTTTTCCAACGACTACAGTACACTCTTTTAAATATTTATCAGATACAGCTTTCAGTTCTTTACATAGTTCTTCATCTAGTGTACTAGGGCGATGCACTTTTTGTCCTAAAACTACCTGAAAAGAAAAATATTCCTGAAAGTTAGATTTCCACTTGTAAAAAGAGAGAAAATATTTTGATAAATTTTGTAAATACTTAGGATTCTTCAGCAATAATACTACTAAACAAAATGAAAAAATATGTTAAATAAGTTTTGGGAATGCATGACAGTTCTTCAGTAATAATACTGATACAGGATTATATTTTCCTTTAAAAAATATATTGCAAAAACTGTTTTCGTTCTTATCAAAACATTTAAATATTATTCTGACCTAGGTATTTTTTATAAGAGTACTAAACTTAAAAATTAAATTTTATATATATGGGTCGCCCAAATTAAAGTGGCACTACAGTGGGTTTGAGAAATGGTTTAATGGTATTAATATAAATTAGTATATAAAAGAAAGAAGTAATAAAGACGTAACAGATAGGCTAGACAAAGTCACCTTGTATGTTGAAACAAGTGCCCCAGCGGTCAACAAGACGATGGATACCCTGGGTGAAGAAGCTCCGGAGTTGGTTGTGGAACCAATTTTCAACGGCAGCTTGGACCTCATTATCGTCGGCAAATCGCCGTCCCTTCGGAGCTTTCTTGAGTGGATCCAAGATGTGGCAGTCACACGGCGAGAGGCATGGGCTGTAAGGGTGATATTCGAGAACCTCCCAGCGGAATTGTCGCCCCTTACGAAAATCCCTACACCATCGGAATACCGATCTGCGTGACATACACTCCGTGAGATACACATTTTGCATTCGACGATAGATTTCACTAGTGCTCACATTTTCTGCTGTTAAAAATTGCACGACCGCGAGTTGACACCGTTTGTGCGAACACAATGGTGCGAATGATGCCTTTTAACGTGCTCCCACGCTATCACACACGCATCTGGCGGGATCTGACGATATCGCATGCATTCCCAGCACTCTGCGACCTCTATAGGAGCATGCACAGTCATCTTTCTCTTCAAATGGCGGAGTTATTACAGCAATGCCACTTCATTTGGACGACCCTTATATTTCTTACACATACTAATATTTTGGCCCTTGGTATAGAGTTGGAGCATTTGCTTAAGCCTCGTAGGCTCTTTCATTAACATTTACAGCAAACATATATATTGTATCGCTGCAATAATACACTACACGTTTAACAGGCATAGTGTTGAATTAAAAAAAAGATCGCTAAATGTCCCGATGTCACTGTGAAATTTCGGGAGGAATTTTCTCTTCCAGAGAATATGTCCTTACTTACCAAACATTTCCTCCAGGAGAGATAAAGTAATTACAATAATAGGCCAGTAAAAATAGAATTTTATTAACCGATAATTCGCGGAAAGCTGGATATTGTTTTTATCACTTTGTCTTACATTCAAATGAAGGGGTTTGAAGTTTGTCCCATTTTTCTCGGTGAGCTTTAGACGTGGCCCCACGAAAACCTCAAAATGTTCGGACTTTTTTCAGTATTTCGCAAATAGCTCAAAAACCGTCCACTTTACAGAAACAATTCTTATTCATAAATTGTAGAGCATACAATTCTGCGTTGATGGAGTACTGCAGACTAAAAATCCCACCGATAATAAGTGAGATATGATAAGTCAAAAAAGTGACTTTTTCCAAATTTTTCTAAAAAAAACTCAAACATTTGGTGTTTTGCGTTCCAAATATCGATTAAATGAATCATTTCGCTTACAAAGCAGTAGAACTGCATAAATTGCTGAATGGTACTGTTTAATTAACAACTTAAAAATTTAATTACATCAATATGGAAATTTCACCAACCTTTTCACCAGATGATTGCACTTGAAATGTAACCGATGTCCCCAAATTAGTTTTAATTCTGTCGTCTGTAAGTAAATAATTTCTTGAGGTGCATAAATGATTAAATTTTGAAAATTCAATGAAAGGTGAATATGATAGGTAATTGAAAAATGAAAGAATTGTATGTGTACTTTAAATTATTTATTTTATAAAATGTTAGAGAACAATATAATAATAACAGAAAATCAAGAAAAATTGTTTATTTTAAAATATTAGTATAAAAGTAGTAATAAAATCAACTCAAGTTACCTGATGGAAATAAAGGGACATCGACCTTAGAGAGTTTCTTTTTTTGCTGGACCTTGAGTTGTCCATTCTTCTTCCTTCTCTTCTACATGGAATTCCTCCTCGCCCATATCTGCTTTTTCGTCGTATCCGGTTTGTGGGTCTTCTTCCTCCGCGGTATTTGTGCACGATGTACCTTTTCAGTGGTAACATATACACTGCTCAAAACAATTAAAGGATATTTGAAGTTTTATATAAAATAAAGAAATAAACGACATTTTTTTTGCCGAAAATAGAAGAAGAGAATCACAAATGCAAATTTTTCTGGTTTTCAAACTGTGGAGTATGCAAATTTTGAGTTCGACGTCAAAAACGTCGCTTCAGCGGCAGCGAATGAAATTTGACTTTCAACTGGATAAAAGAGAATGAAGACAAGGATGATCGGCATTCAGTGATTGCTTTGTTTCGATGAGTACGATGTTTCAGCGAAGTCATTTGACAGATTAAGAAGCTTGGAGAATTGTTGGTAGGTTAGAAGGGGACCAAACTCAAGCCGAAGTGGCGCAAGCCATTGGAGTGTCACAAAGTGTCATTTCCAGGATCTGGAACCGTTTTTTGGAGAGTGGATGTGCAGGCCGAAGACCAGGGCAAGGTCGTAGACGGGCAACAACGCCCAATGAAGATAGGTATTTAGCGTTAACAGCTCGGAGACACCGAAACATGAACGCTACTCTTCTCCAACAACACCTTCGCTCGGCTACAGGCACCACGATTTCAACTCAGACTGTCCGAAACCGGCTCCATGCTGTAGGTCTGTATGCTCGCCGACCGATGGTATGTGTTAGATTAACATCAAGGCATCGTCGCGACCGCAGGGAGTGGGCAACCGAGCATGTCAACTGGAGGAGAAATGAATGGAGCAATATTCTGTTTTCTGACGAGTCCCGTTTTTCTGTGCATCCGGATAATAGGCGTATTTTCATCTGGAAGGACCGTGGCAGTAGGAATAATCCTGCGTTCGTGCACGAAAGTGTCAGATTTGGCGGTGGAGGAGTGTTGGTGTATGGTGGCATCTCCATTGACGGGCGCACTGACCTCTACATCATTCGAGATGGAGCTCTGACTGGTCGCCGATATAGGGATGAGATCCTCAGACCTATTGTAGTCCCTTACGCTGCAGCAATCGGAGATAACTTCATTTTAATGGACGATAACTGCAGGCCACATCGTGCAAACCTGGTGGAGGATTTCCTTTTCGAGGAAGGAATCGTTAGAATGGAATGGCCAGCGTGTTCTCCAGACATGAATCCAATCGAGCACGTTTGGGACGCTCTAGGAAGACGAGTTTCTGGCCACCAACAACCCCCACAAACTCTCTAAGAACTGGAAAGAGCTCTTCTGGAAGAGTGGGGCAGAATACCCCAACTCGTCATTAATAGCCTCATTGAGTCCATGCCTCAAAGGTGTTCAACGTTGCTGGCCGCCCGTGGAAACCATACCCCCTACTGAAAATGATTTTCTTTGAAGAAAACACCTTTTCTTATTCTTTTTTTCTCATATGCACAAATTGTGTTTTTTTCCTTTTGTACACAAATGCGCAATAAAATGCATTTTTTTCTGCCAAACATGTGTAATTTATTCTCATATAACCTACTATGTCTGTCGACCATGTATCAATCAGCTAAAAAGTTTCCCAGATACAAAATCCACCTAAAACTGCAATATCCTTTAATTGTTTTGAGCAGTGTAGTTGAGCATTTAACTCCGTTCTTCCTACAAGAACATAAACCAACTTTGCACATTTGCATGACAGAGTGTTTAGAAGTTCTGGTGGTGCAGCTACATCATTTGTGGTGACTGGAAGTATACCATACCTGAATGACTTCCAGCCCCAATCAGTGAGATTCATCACCCTTTCATTCCAAATGTCGATCTGAAGAAAATCTCTGAATGAATATTGTTTGGCTGCATCTTCAGTTGGTGGCAGAGAAGCAAGGTTAAATTGGGTCTTCATAAGGTATTTTGCAAATACAGGGTTGTTCTAAACTATATGTCAAAAATGTAAAGGCAGGTGGAGGGGACCTAAATAAGCATATTTCGTGTAGGAATGTGGGTGCGGAAATACAGCGTTCAGGCAGTAGATGGCACTGTTGATTTCGGCGGATGAAAGCGTTTCGCTGGCTTGAATCGTCATTCCCCGCACGATTCAAGCAACATGCATCGTTACACCAATGGGGGGGTTGTCGACATATATTTCATGTGTGGGGCTGCGCAAGGAAATGGAGCGGCTGCTCAAAGGATGCGCACGTTCAACGGCTTTCGAGCTTGTCGAAGGACTATACTCTACTGTGCGTAATACTTCTTCTTCTACTGCAGGAATTCTGTGATATCTTACAGTGCCCGTATTACGGCTGGAAGCATAAAACGATCCACTCGTGCACAACACTCGATGAAGATGCTCAAACGTTCGGCGATCCCGCAGATTCCTACCCGGGAATAGTTCCATGTACATCCTTTTTGAGCCTCCGCTCTATTTCCTTGCGCAGCCTCATACATGAAATGCATGTCGGCAAGCTCCGCAGTGGTGTAACGATGGATGTTGTTCGAAATCCGTGCGGGGAATGACGATTTAAGCCAGCGAAGAGCTTTCATCCGCCGAACTCAACAGCGCCCTCTACTGCCTCAACGCTGGATTTACGCACCCACATTACTATACGAAATCTGCTTATTTAGATCCACTCTACCTGCCTTTACATTTTTGACATATAGTTCTGAACCACCCTATGTGTTGTATCGCAATTTGTGCAGTGTTATGGCTTTATCGTACAAGGAATTGTATAAGGTGGTAACAAATTTCTGGCCCGCAGCCTTTGCTTCTTGAGGCTTAGCATATTGATTATTAAAGACAGTTGAAAAATCTTGTAGATGAACATCATTTTCCAAAAGCTTGACAAATTTGAGTTTGCCCAGCCTGACGAAGGCCGATGTAGAATCACAGCGCTACTAAAAGCATGCAAGAATAGGATGTTACAATCGGCGAGTACTTGAAACTTAATAGTAAATACAAAACATTGTTTGACTGTCTTTTCCCAGGTTTCAAGAAGTATATAATGGATGAGTTGGAGGCAAATGCAGTCAAAAGCACAAGCAGATCAATATCTTCCCCAACTTATGATGACACGTTCTGACTGCTGATCAAGTTGGATAGCTTCCATCACAATGGTAGTATCTGCATCAAATATATGCATCTTGGGCAGCTTGCTACACAGTAAAATAGTCTTGCTTCAGTTTTTCAATGAGCATTTTTATTAAATTCCATTTATTGCCTTTATTTGCAAGAAAGTGCTCTTTTTGCATTGTGAGCGACATAGTTTCATCAAAGGCAACACTGGCTGCAATGTATTTATTTTTTCAACGGAAACGATCAGAAGACTTGGTGTCATGGTCTGACAATTCTTCTGGGTAACCGTCAAATACAATGGTTGCAGTTTTACTATAGTTGTTTTTTAAATATTCAATGTGCTTGGAAATAATTGACGAGAACTTTTCTCTTGGCTCCTAACTCACTCAATGAAGCAGGAGGCCACCATCAATCACATAGACAGTTTTGTATGGTTTGTTCTAAATTATCAAGGGGAGTGAACAAATCGTAAAATACTGGCTTTCGCGTTTCCTCATTCCAACGTTATCAAACAGAGAAGTCGGATATGGAGCCAATTCAAAGAATTTTCTAAGTTCTTCCTTTGATTTGGAAAGAAATTCGGCAAAAAAGCGTTTCTGGATCGACGGATACCTCCTTATCATGGATTTTTACAGCCCACGTGAAGCTTTTCATTGGAGTTACTCGATTGGATCTGTTGAATTTCAGATGGCCAAAATCACCCCCAATGACGCTTTTAATATTTACAACTCCAATCTCTTTGGATAGATAACAATTTATTTTATCGCCACCTATCACTCCTGTACTCAGATACATCACGTAGTCACATGAGGGGAATGGGTTGTGCTACAGTATCCATGAAATAAACCTTTCCACATCGATGTTGTCCCTTGTCATTCTAGATAATCTCGAATAATAATAGTTCTACGTTTTTATACTTTGTCTTTAAGATTTCAAAATTGTAATCATAAACGCAAATATATGTGTGAGTACTTTTGGTTTGGTTACATGAGAAAGTTTTGAGTTGTTGAGAGTCAAAAAACCGATTTTATGAGTTTTTTTTTAATTTGAAAAAATACACTTTTTGATTTATTATATCTCACTTATTATTGGTGGAATGTTTAGTCTGGTACTCAATCGACGCAGAGTTTTATGCTCTACAATTTATGAATAAGCATTATTTCTGTAGAGTGAACGGTGTTTGAGTTATTTGCGAAAAACTTAAAAAAGTCCAAAAATTTTGAGGTTGTCGGGGTGCCACGCCTAAAGCTCTCCAGGATAAATGGAACAAACTTCAAATTCCTTCATTTGGATGTAAAACAAAATTATTAAAATGATTTCCAGCTTTCCGCGAATTATCGGTTAGTACGGTTTTTTTAGCTAATTTTCTTTGGCCTATAAATACTAGTAGTGATTGTAAAGCAATTTAAAAAAGCCCAAATAGCATATGTAATTACCCAATTAATAGTACTCCATCCTAAAATAGCATCTGAGAATGCAATTATCAAATAAGTTTAAAAAAATCTAAAATTGTCTAAGAATGATAAAACATTAATGATAGAAAAAGTTGAATTTGATAAGTAATATGTCAAACAAAATTAAATGTAATCATGTACATGGGTATTATTATTAGGCAGCAATTACTATACATCCTCAGGTGGAATATGTCCTCAAGATTTTCGAAGGAATTCTAAATACAGTGTTGATGAGAGTGTGTTAATAATAGTGATTCAGTTTGGTACATTGAGAAAATTTGTAAACCAAAAACTATGTAAGAAATGTCTTAATTTAAACTTTTAATTTCTTATGATAAATAATTATCAGTCTAGGACAGACGAAAATAATTTCTATGTTATTTGTAAATGAATAAATAATATCACTCAGGATTTAACGCTGACTTACACATTCTCTTTTTAAAATTTCTAATATAAAGCTAATAAAAGCTATATAGAATGAATTGCATCACATTATGTCATATAAAGCAAGGGAAAAAAATCAAAAGTAAGCTCTCCTCAAAGATATGATACAAACAAATGTGAAATCTAATTTTAAAACTTCAAGGGTAAAGGAAATCTTGAGAGTAAGCACTTATGTCCTAAACATTTTTGACCTTCTACCGTGAAAGTGTGTAAGAAGAACTTTATTTACACATGTGGTTTACAGTGCTGCGCATAGCCGTTATCAAGTAAAAAAGTAGAAAACAAATTATTTATCACTCACCAGCTCTTGATAGGGTTGTAGCATTCCGTCAACACTGACGCTGGTGATAACTAGACTGCCTGGTGGTAAACCTAATCAAAATAAAAAACAATACCTTCACAACGTATACCTGTAGTAAACTGTCAAATGCAAATTAATTACAACCTTTAAAAATAGGAAATTCTATTGATACCAAATGTAATATTTTTTTTGGTGCATGAAATTTAGCAAGACCCTTCCTTTTACACGAATAGCTAGTAAATTGGCCTTGGTGATATAATATTGAGATTATTTTTATCTGTTTATTAAAATGCATTGCTTTCAATTTCCGCCGTTTTCCTATCACTTTTATTTGAAGGTTTCTTTTCTTTTAACTTTTTGTTTTCCCCTTCTTTTCTTTTTTTTTTCAATTAGAATAAATCTAGAAAACTAGAAACATATTGAAAGTAATTTTTAGACTTTAGAGTTTTATGATATTTCTGTTCGTGTTTCGATTCAAAGCATAACAATTATTTTGAATATAAAAAAATATGCAAACATTTGTTTCCTGTATAAAATATATAATCAGTATAAATGAAGTATTGCCTCAGGGTGGCACCTTTAGAAGGACACAGTTGATTTAGTAACGAGCTTATATTACCTTCGGTATGCCCAATCCCTAAATTTATAGATAGACCTAATGCGAGAAGAAAGTCAACAAAAAAGTACAGCATAAATTTAAAGCCAAAAGTATAACTGCTTCAGGCGACATCCTATTACGGGCCGTATACAGAATTGCAATTTTGTGGGAAAGTAATCACGATTTCAATAAATCAAAAGGTACAAGAACGTAAATTTGCATTTACACTTGCGGGGTCATTCAACAGAAAATTCATTGACTAGCATGAAATGAATAAATTGACCAATTTTTTCTTAGGACTAATGTTAGTATAATTAGTAGACAATTCAAAATCTCTCCTCCCTACCCATTAACTTAAAGCATTTTGAGGACATGTCATTGGGGAAGCAGAAATCAACTATGTATCAATATTTATAAACCAATATCTGTAAGATATCCGCTATTAGTCCCGATAATAGAGCTCTCAACACCCACCACATTCATTTCAATTTTTTTAAACAACAAGTAACACACCTCAGAAAAATGCATAAGTATTTTGTAAGTTATGTTTTCGATTCTAGAAATGAAATTTAGGCTTAGATAAATATTAAAACATATATTTTGCCATTTAATGTAAATATTCTGATTAAACACCCTGCAGTAAAAGTCGCTACTGAATACAAGACCCCATAAGATTAGGAAAAATGCAAGGAAATGAACAAAATTCGCTGCACATTCCCAGCATACTAACTAGTTATCCAGAAGAAATCCATTTGACTGATACCCGGAGAAAGCAATGTGAGCCCCTTATGTCAGGTTCAATATTCGCTAACATTCATTTATCTACTAAAAATACCTGTTTCGTTTCATTCAAATCAGTAAAATAAAACTATTTTTATTGTTAGACTTACTTACAGATAACATGTATTTTTGTTCAGCACCTATATTTTGAAGAATGTATGAAAATTTTCGAATAAATATATTTGAAAAATTAAGATTTTCAAAGTTTTAAGTTTAATGAATGTCCCTTATCGTGATACTGTAGCATAACTGACAGCTTCTACAATAGGGTGACACTGTGATATCGTAAGAAAAATAACAGACTAAATACCAGTGACCATCCCTATTGAACAAAAATAAGTGAATGTCTAAAAGCAGCTGACCTAGCTTAGAGTGCTGTTGTCAGATATACCAAAAATTACTTATTTGAAATACAACTTTTACTCTATACTTTGTGAAAAGAGTAAAAACTATCTAAACAACTAAGAAACAATAAATGTATAAATGAAGTAAATATTTTTGAGCTCAAGAATTACATTTTCTACGTCAGTAACTAAATTTTGGTAATTTTTATCAAGGAACAAAAATATCAAAGAAGTTAACCACCATTATGTCTTACCTAACCCTCCACAAGTACCAAGTCTCAGAAAAACGGGATCTTCCGCACCAGCATGGTGCATTAGTTTCATTATTTCGTGAAGGACAACAGAAATAGATGGGGAACCAATGCCATGCTAAAAAGAAAATTTGTTTAAAAAAGTAGCATTTCTAGGTACATCATTATAGTGCAGTTTGATATTCATGTATGGCAAAGAAAGATAAAACATAAGAATGAAATAAACGAGTACTGCCTAAAATTTTTGAATACTGGATACTTGTGTAAAATATAACATTAACCGCACTGAACAAAAAAATTAATAATTTATTCCACGGTGTCTCTGCAACAATGCAGCCATTAATTTTATCATTCTTGAAAGATTAGCAAAAGAAAACGCGATGGCAATCAATTATTTGTTTTTGAAGTGTTATAGTAATTTTATTAACACGATGATTGATTAGACCAGGGTTCTAGCATAAAGTGAATTCCGAACCATTACAAACCTCCATGCCTAAAGCAAGTTTCGAATCGGACACATCCAACAGTAAAGCTAACCCCTAACAACCAGACAGAGTAATAGGATACTAAACAGAATGTGCCCTAATCTAATCATAAGATAGAATGGTATAAGCCAGTTAATTGATAAGCAATAAAACAAACAGTTCACTCTATATGAATTCGATAACTGAAACGCAAGGCAAGTCGAATGGGTGTGAAAATATTGGTTGCCAGCAGACCAGCTCAAATCTAATCAACATATCACCAAACAAATTACTTTCGCTATCATATTTCACAATTGGAATTAATTACAAAAATAATATTTTAGTTTCTCCAAATTGGATTTCAGTAACCATAAATAAATAAACAATATTAACTTTCGTAGGTGAATATTGTTTTCTTCAAGCATTCTAAAGAGTAATGAATAAATTCTGACGCAAACTTTAGTCCTTTTTATATTTACTTTACTGATATATAGTTTTTATTGGCACTTCTTTTCTTAGAGCCTAATTTGTGCTTATAATTTTTGCTACTTCATGGTGTGACAGTAAAAAGGATTATTTTTCAACATACTTTCACACATTCCTGCTGTCCTTTTGTGAAATGGCTATTGGTCATCCAGTGGATTATTTTATCTTTCTAGTGGATTGAAATTTTTCATTAACCCCTTGGGGACGAGCGACACGTATACGTGACGGCTAAGATGCTCAGAATCCTCGATTATTCCCACCAGTTAATTTTTATTGTAAGCTTTGCCTTATTGAATGACAGCATTTCTGCGATTCAATTAGGCGAAAATTTCTGTTTTGAAAAACCGGTGGTAAAAGTTTAAAAAATATGTAAAGGACGCTCGTCGCGAAGGGGTTAATGTAGAAAACCGCAGAAACATTCAATTTAAAAAAAATCGCAATTTGACGTAAAAAAAACCTTTTTCTTCTTAAATCAGCAACTTTTTCATGCATAATAAAATATAACTATTTTTTTTTTCTTTCCAGATATAATAAATTTAAAATTTTGTCTAAAAAACTCGTGAAAAACTTTTATCTGTCAATAAACACACAAATTAAAATCAGAGTTTCAACCAGCATTTCTGTTTCCTACTGATACGACAACTAATAATAACTATGCAGTACGCAAATGCTGTTCAAATACGTTTTTTCCCCAATACAAACTTGAACATTTTGTATTTTAGACATTACCATTAAATGTCAGTAAAACTTCTTTCTATAATCTGATTTGTGAGTGATGTGCATCTATTTTGTTAGAATTCGCACTCAAAGTTACAGAAAAATCTCCGTTACGAACACTCCCGAATAGCGACATCTCTATTTAGAAAACACTTTTTAAATCCCCAACACATGTAATTATTCGTAGTTTTTAAATCTGAATAGCGGGCACTGCCGAATAGCGGACAAATTTCGTGCTCCCGAGGTGTCTTATATTTAGAGGTTTTACTGTATAATTAGTTACAATTTTAAAAGGAGAATATACCTTGCTCAAATATTTTTTCCGCTACTGTATATACATTAAAACATCTAAATAACGGACATATCAGGGTTGCGGAATTTGTTCACTATTCGGAGGTGTCAGCTATTCAGAGGTAAAAACATGCGAATAATACATGTATTGGGGATTGAAAAAGTTTTCGCTAAATAGAGGTGTCCGCTATTCAGGAATGTCCGTTACGGAAATTTTACGGTATTATTCGCATCTTTTTACCTTCGAATACCGGACGAACTCCGCGCTTTCGAGGTGTCAGTTATTTAGGTTTTTGCTGTATTTTAAGAATTTTTAACCAAATTGAAAATAGAGTTCCGACTAGCTTCCAACTTCAATATTCTTAATGAAATACTTCTTAACGTCAAACATTAACAGATAGTTCAAACGTACCGTATCCACTATATTAAAGAGAAGTTAGCAAATGTTGGATTTCACTGGATGATTGCGCAAATTGGCCAGTAATTGTGTCTCTATCCAAACCATCTATTCTGTTTCAATAGACAGCAGTATGCATAGGGTTCCGAATTCTCCTCAGATAACGAATTAATTTTTAACCTGGTCTTTATAAGCTTAGCTTTCCCTCTCACATTATACGGGAGTAACTGATAATGTTCAGATAAAAGGTTGTAATTAAATATAAAATCATAAAGGTTGTAATTAAGCCTGTTGGATGCCAAAATTTTTAGCACACACGACGGAAAAGTGCCGCATGTTTTACAGATGTTTCAATTCGAATCCACATATATTCTAATCATCATCAAGACTTTCTATGACTGACGACTATTTTTATATTAAATCGTACCACACTTCGCAAATTTTTTTCCTTGTGTTTCCTTGTGTTTTTCCTTGTAGCTCTTGAAAATATCCTAATATAAGTGTACGGCAGAAATTATTTTTCAAAAAGTGGTACGGATAGAATAAAAAAATAGTCTGATGGGACTTATATGTCCCGACCTATAGTCAAAGGATTAAGCAATAGCTTCAAAACATATAAGCTTATGACAAAAGAAAACTTTATCTACCTTATCCATACTTTATCTTTGCTGATTTGTGGAAACATGTTCATAATACCACCCAGTTCTTTATATTCAAAGCCCTTCTCTACAATAGTTTTAAATTTTTCTGGGTCCAAGTACAATAAACCTATATACATCTGTTTATGTTGTATAAATCCTAAATTTAGTGATTGGATAATGAGATGTGTTACGCATTAGTTAAACGCATTTACTCGAAAATCATCTATGTCATATAACAAGTGCCATAGCAGAAGAGCCAGTGACTGTCTTTGTAGATTTTCACGTCCGGAAGCGTTGGTAAAGCAAGTGCGCGTATGAGAAACCTAGGATAAGGCCTCGGGCCCGGTTACACGAAGCTCCTGGGGAACTCGGATGTGTCCTTTAGTACATTGGCTCTGCCAACACCTACTTGATTCTTGACATAATCAAGTAGGTGTTGGCTCTGCTGTTGTAGCGACCACTTCGTCATTGTGTTTGGGTGAAGGGGGCAGTGACGTGCATTGGGTAGTGCTCTCCCTTGGCCGTAGAGCATGCCTATGTGGTGTCCTGGGTTAACTAGGCCCACCCGGTTGCGCTCGATATAAGCTCACGCGAGCTTGGATACGGCGGTTGGCTTGCCGAATAGGCATGTTTCATATCATATAACAACAGACATATCATAATCAACAAATGATAACATAAATATAGCATGGGCCAGGGTTAAATTTTAATCTCACTCTATCTTTTTCTCTCACATTCACAAACACACACACACAACTTAAAGGGTCATATTGTCTAATACCTAAGGGAGTCCACTTTCCATCGGGCTAGGTGATAACCTGGTCAGTCCACCACTGCGAATAGTGATTCTAAAATGCATCAAATTTAAATTCAGCAGATGCGCTTTTTCCCCCTCGGAGCTTACTTCAAGTTTAAAGGCAAGAGTCACTGAAGTAACTGTGATTGGCTACACATTTGTTGATAAACTGAAAAACACTGTATTTTTACCAGAAATACTAATGATAACAATTGGGTTCTACAAACAGATGGAGCTTCCGTCTATTTTTACAATAACAAACGAGACAATTTGGGGTATTTCATGTTTTGGAATGAAATAATTTTATAACCATTTAACGGTTTTAATTTAACTTTGCATTTTCATGAAAAAGCAAAAAAAGCGGACTATTTTGATGTTAAAAAAAAAAAAAATGGGTTGGATTAAAAATGATAACGATATTAAAAGACACCCCCCCTCCCCCTAGAGATATCTTACGATATCAAGTTCTTGATCCCTTCCCTCCCTAAAGTGATAACGTTATATATGCACAGCCGCTTATAGATTTATATCACGTACTTTAATCTATTTCTCTGTGAAAAATAGTAAATTATTCATTTAAATAACTGTAAATAATTCACAATACGAACAAAAATTTCTGATCTATAAAAATATAAATTGTATACTTTAAAAAAAAGTTAATTTCCTATTAAATGTTTAAACTTGCAGTATTTCATAGTTAAAATTGTATTTATATGATACAAAACATATATTCATTTAATTTATATTTTTCGTAAATTTCAATGATTATAGATATTTTTTTAATTGTAGTTCAAAAGTAATTGATAAAAAAAAGTCAAGCTGGGAATTTGAACCAAGACACAAAATTTTCGAATCCAGCGACATACTGACCAGGCTACGAAAACGCTCAGAAAAAAAAAAATATATATCCAATTATAAACTGTGATGTAAACTTTGAGACCTATTTTCACAAGACCCCCTGGGTATTGCACTTTATGGCTTTCATATATTTATATACTAACGATAATCTATCGATACACAATGGTTCACCGCATTCTGTGACGCCGACCTCGTAAACTCTTCTTGTTAGTTTTAACAGGTAATAAAATTTACTACTTAGTGTCAATTAATGCATGTTAATCTCTGAATATCTTCATTAAAAAAAATACTATTATTCTTTAAAAGATTTTCTTTTTTTCTTTAAAGAATTATTCAGAAAAGTAAAAGGGCAAAAAAGAGATGTAATTAGTTTTTTATTTTTATTCCTTAATGAGAGTTTCACTTAGGGTTGCCAGATTGTACGTTTTCTTCGTAATTTTAAGTTTTTCACGCTTATTGTACATTGTACGCTTAAACCTTTCTCGACAGCGCCCCCCCCCCTTTAAAAAAAAAAAAAAAAAAAAAAAAAAACCTATTAACTTTTTTTAAAACCTTTTATAATTTGAAGTGTTTTATCAGTTTACTTTTTCAATTTGCTTCACAAATTTCACTTTTCATGCACTTTTTACCAGAAAAATTTGACTGCAAAATTAATTAATTATTAGAAAAATGTAATACAAATACAGTGAAAATAACAATTATAACATATAATTAAGGATTTGCTTTTAAATAAAATTCTCTAAAGAAGACATTATTAGCAGATTCGACATATAATTCAGTAGGATGTGAAAAATGACATGTAGTTCGATAAAACAAAAACCAACTAGTGTCAATAAAATTTTTCCCCTTTTTAAAGAGATAAATTGGGCAAGCCTAGTTTCACTGAAGAAAAAAAGTAGTTATTACTTACACTAACACATAGTACTGGTCCAACTTTGAACATGGCATAACGACTTGACTTTGATACGTTACGTATTGCATCTTCACTTGAACAGTTCAGTTCTAATATTTCATTTATATAATGAGCGAACTCGCACATTCTTTCGGGAGTTCCTCCAACACACACAAACTAAATAAAGAAATTAACATAAAGTGTAAGCAATTACAGAAAAAAAGCAGTTGAGAAACAAAAGAAATTACAATATTTAATAATATTAGTAAAAATGTAATAAAAGTTATTGGTAGCCAGTTGTCATAATATCTAGAGAATTTGGCGAGCTTAAGCTATTATGAATGTTGGTCAAAAAACTCTAAAACTTGACTAACGTTTATCTTTTTAAAAAGTGAAATATCGTGAATTATAACTTATATTTTATTGAGTTGTAAATTTAATGTGCTAAACCAACTATCTGTATTACATAATAATTTATTATTAAAAAATAATGCTTCGAATAATCTGTTTAAAAATTTTATTTCTAAAATGTTTGATAATATGATCTAATATCCTACTTATTAAAGCTTATTGAAATAAATTATCTTTGCAAAATGGCTATTCCATTAAGCAGACTACAGTTTAAAATAATCTTTTAACAAGAACGAAAAATCATGTACTAGATATAGATTATGAAACAATTTCCAACGCTAACAGAATATTATTAAGAAATTTCATTTTTTTTAATGCATTGACTTAAGGGGTCTCAGGAGTCTTACTTTTCTTCCGAAGGTGCAAGTTTGCATCCTGTCCCATTTTATTTTATTTCTGATTTCATATAACACACAATAAAATTTTTTACCTCTAATAGGTCAATATCTGCTTGATTTAACATAATTATTTCAATGTTGTGCAATTCATATTCAATTAATAAAAAATAGTTTACATTTTTAAAAAAGTGAAAAAAAAATTTGAATAATATTCACCGCGCGCAAGGTTGTAAAAAAAATATTGCTTCAGAAATAACAAACAAAACTGATAATGATGTAAAAATGATGTATCTTGAACTTATAGTCCAATTTCAAGCAATTAAAAATTTATTATTTTTTTTAATTTAAAATGTAAAATGTATAAAATGTATATGTTGTAAAATGTATATAAAATTGCTTTTTTTTGTTGAAAAAATGCCAATTAAAAAAAACATTAATTGCTTGAAATTGAAGTATAAGTTCAATATACATCCATTTTACATCATTATCAGTTTTGTTTGCTATTTTTAAAGCAATATTTTTTCTACAACCTTGCGCGCAGTAGATACCAGGCGAAAAAGTTTTTTTACTTTTTTTAAAAATTTAAACTATTTTTAAATAATTGAATATGAATTGTACAACATTGAAATAATTATGTTAAATCAAACAGATATTGACCTATTAGTGGTAAAAATTTCATTTTATTGTGTGTTATATGAAATCAGAAATAAAACAAAATGTGACAGGATGCAAACTTGCATCTTCGAAAGAAAAGTAAGACTCCTGAGACCCCATAACATATCGAAATAAGCAATTTAAAATGCATATAACTCAGTAAAAATTCATTTTCAGCAATTCCGGTAATGTGTACGAATTCTTTCATGCTAAGCTGTATATGATCTATAAAATTTATACACACTGAATAATACACTAAAAATCAGATGTTTAAAAATGCCTGCAACAGTAGAAAAGACAATTCCAGCAATTAAATTCTTCCAATTACCGATCATAATCAGCCCTGTAAATGAATTCTATTGTGCGTCTCCGTAAGAACTATAGATGCTACGAACACCATAAAATAAAAAAAAATATATTGTAGTCCACTTCAGTGATTCTTTTTAATTTCATTATGTTTGAAGTATCATAACTTCATTAAAATGTATTGCAAATAATTTTTTTTCCTGTTGATCATAATGTAATGTAATGAGTTCTTTTGTACATCCTTGTAAACGAATTATTAATTCTACATTCTATACTCATGAGAAAGCAATCTGTAGGCCAGCTAAATGATACATATCAATCTCATTATGTTTTAAATATTGTAATATCAATAAAATGCACCGCAAACGATTTTCCCTCATAGACCATTATGTAACGGAATTCTTTTGTGCGTCCCTTGTAAACGAACTATAAATGCTACACACTTCATTTTCAATACTGCACATTCTGTAGTCAACCTCAATAACACATAAAAATTACAAGGCAATCCGTGTATATTTACGACAGTAGAGCACGGCTAGACAACCAGTCAGACAAACCAAATTCATAAACACTTTTTCAACTATGTTGGAACGTGTTAAAAATGAAACCGACAGCAAATGGTGTGCGAATTATTCAGACAGAAAACTTAGAAAATGTGTATGGGATTAAATATATATAATAAACTTAGAAAATGAGTATGCGGTCCTTTTTTGCGATAATTCTTTTGAAAAGAGAATATGTTGTTCTCTACTGAATAACATAAGCATATTTTACTACAGTCTAAGCCTTCTTACTATAGAAACTAAGAGCAGAGAAATAGGTAACAAAGTATCGCCAAATACTTAAAAAATATTAACGTAAGGCCATTTTGCGAATACACCTTTTCAATAAAATAAAAATTATTAAAGTAAATATTGCAAAAATATTAAGGAATACGAAGTGGGAAAATATGTGCAGATGACTGTGTCGGCTGAACTTTCTTTTTCTTACCAACTTCCAACAAAGAAGGTTATATAATTTGTGTGTATGTGTATATTATATATAGTATATATATACAGGCTATCCTAAAAAGATTGAAATGCGTTTTTTTTTTTTTTTTTTTTTTTTTTACTAGTTCGAGATACGTAAGCAATGTAAATTGCAAAAGTTTTAAAATATGCTAGGAATTAAGATTATGCTAAAGATAGTCAAGGAGTTACACTTTTAAATTTTTATACGGTCCCTGAGTCCTGTAAGTTATATGTAGAAAATTTTTATCCATGCTCTGACAAATACAACAGTACAAATTCCATTAATCTACGATGAAAACTCACCAAAATTATGATACATTGTACACTCTCACAAAAATACGACATTTGGCGTCCAATAAGTAAATAACAGTGGAATAAGGTAAATAACAATCCCTTGAAGCCGGTTTTAATTTTCCTAATTTTTTTCTAAATTTAAAGTGAATGTAGATAATAATAAGGGGTTGCCATGAACACTCAGTTAAGCCAGACCACTCTCAGTAAAATACGCCAACTGGCGTGCAATAAGTAAATATCTGTGCAATTATTAAGGAACAATCCCTTGAAGCCGCTTTTTTTTTGTAAAAATTACTTGCTTTAATATAATTAATTATTTTACAAAAGCTTAGTTGTGCTCAGAACCTTGATAATAGGGATAATCTTTCATATAAACAAAATATTTAATTATGATATTTAGAAAAAAAAAAGTCATCCATGCGCATTCTGTAACAAAAATAAACAGCTTTGTTGACTTGATGTCAAGATATCTTATAAAAAATTGGCGATTCATTTTGCTCTGGAATTTTTACATTTTGATAGCAGCTGAGAAACAAGCTTTAAAAAATTATCTATGTTTAAAAATAAACTATAGTCGATTGAATTGTTATCAGTATCAGATATTAATAATGACAGATGAATGGGACATATTACATGCACTTACTTTGACATCTCCGAACATTATCTGTAAATCATCGGACGAAGTCGTTAAGCCGAGATGGTAAAGAATATCTTCTTTCATAGCTTCTATATGCGGATTTTTTATGGAGCTTCTGCGACGGGATCTGAAATTTTATAAACAATTGATACGAATACTATATGGTATTTAGAAAATCAAAGTAATGAAAGCGTGCGATTAAATCGTAAGAATCTCATGTTAATTTCATGTAGATTTGTTAATAATATATTTGATACTAACGGCTTTTTACAATTATTGTTAACCTTTATACAGTTAATTGAAAAATTACTAGGGTTTTACTCTTGATTTAGGCGCACACTTGCACTATCTAGGGCATCTTTGCATTAAGGGGGGCCTATCTATGGTTATAATAAAATATTCACATTCTTTCGATTATTTTTCATGTGTAAAGGATATAAAGAAGCTGAAATGAAAAAAAAATGCCTAGGTTGAGCCACAAATTCTGGAGCCGACACAGAGAATTAAAGAAGTAAAAAAGAGAAAAATAGGAAATTACATTTTGATAATTCTTATCATTGTTATTGTTATGACTTCACGTGTGGGTCATCGACAATTGGGTTACTAATCATGAAGTGTCTGGTTCGAATCCCAGTTTAGGGTTGGATTATTGTAGAGAGTCGTACTCCACTTTAAATAGAGGTCTTGATCTACTTAGCCTTGTTGCACAAAATATTACCATAGCGTCTGAAGCCAACCGTTCAAACATTGGCTATTTGGAACGATTTTTAAAACAGGTAATCACCTTATTTTAATAATGGTTATTGTATGATCCTAATACCTGTGAGACACTAGAAAAAGAGGTGATATTTTAAATTACCCTCATGATGAGCCACTATTCTTGCAAATAATTAAAAAGAGCATTGAGTATTTTCTCATGATTTATACATAAGCTTTTTTCTTTGTTTCCATTTTCATTAAGCCAGAAGAAGAGTCGGTGAGATATATATTGTAATGAAATCACACGAAGCAATTTTAAGAACTTAGATCTGTAATCTTAAAGCTTGAGAAATTTTATTGCGAAGAAAATGATAATATTGCTTTTAGTTGGCTGCAAATTTTCCTCTTTCTAAAGCAGTATTCGTATTTTCTGCTCTACATCTAAAGGCTCATATTTTTATTGAAAATTAGCTGAATACGCCCGGCGTTTTACCCGGGCTCAGGATAATAATCTTAAATATAACTAAAATCAGTGTTGGATTTAGACATTTTTCTCTGGGAGGGATTTCTGAAGCTCTGGAGAATGCCCCTCCCCCCCCTCGGGCCACACCCTGAATTCAACACTGCCTAAAATAATTTACTGTTTCTCCGGGTTACTTTAAATATATCTTGATCTCACCATGCTAGTCTGTTTTCCAAACTAAATCCACTTGCGAATTAAAAAAAAAAAGCTCCGGACCACGAGGTCATTTATGTCGACATGGGAAAGGATTTAGGCGATAAAAGAGGTTTCCTAATAAACCAACTCTGGAACTTTTTCTTTCTTTTTTCAGAAAAAAATAGATAGATTTAATTTCTTTAATAATTAATTAAAAAATAATCATATTTTTTTAATTAAAAAATAATTCCCGAAAATCTGCTTTACACAGAGGTATAAAATGTATGATTGGACGGATGAGGTATCAAATATATATTGTTAGATAAAAAAAGCAAACTTCGTATTTTCGGCAAAAAGGGTACTTTTTGCCGTGATTTTTTTGAAAAAAAAAATCACCAAAAATTAAAAAATCGCTGTGTGAATTCCGGATAAACTTTATTGATTACAGGACAAAATTTACTGTATCGAGCAAAATTTACTGTATTGATTGAATTTGGATTGCTTTTCTGAGTGACTCAAAATCACCGGCGAATTTAGAAAATCGGAGAAATACATAAATCTAATTGAACAAAAAATGTAATTAAAAAAAATCCAAAATCTGAGGCTCATGTGCATTTGGACTTGTCTTCGTCTATCCGGAAATGTATGATAGACCTTCCTAGTCATCGTCAACAAACAAATAAACAGGAAAAGACTTTTCTTTTAATTAATAAAGATATTCTTGTACTCAGATATGTGTTAGCAAAAGCTATATTTGTTAAAATATCTCACAAAGCTATCAAATAAATAAATAAAAAACTGAACAAAACAGCAAAATGTTAATAATAATGACTGATTTTATAAAGGAGAAAAATTATTAAGGGAAAATCAATTTTTGTTCAATTAAATTTTATGGTAATATTTTACTGGCGAATTTTTTTTTATTTGTATCTTTTTATCTACTTTCAACTATAGATCTAAAATTACATTAATCTTTAATAAGACTTTTTAAAAATGCAAAAATAAGTAAGATAATTAAACTTAAAAATCGCTAAAAAAATTATTCAATCACTATCATACCATTAAAGAAATTGCAAAATATCAAGGAAGTCAGCTTTATTAATAATGTAAATAAGAGAAAAAAAAATTGCATCTCATTTTTTTTTATACGTGCGTATAAATAATAAAAAAAAAAATTAAGACTTTTCAGCATTTATGAATTATTTATATCATACTTTATTAAATAGTATAGGAAAAATTTTATTTGCATTAATGAAATTTCTCCTATACTTATATTACATAATGCATACTGATCAGTGTAATTTTCATTGTGAATATTTAAGGCCGGCTAATAAAATGTCTGCTGCCGAAAGCATGGTGAATTACATGTATTAGGATATTTATTAAACTACCAAAATACTGAAAATGAAGAATACTAATTGTATGTAACTATTTAATTGCAAAACTTCTCATTTTAAATTAATGGCTATTTATTTTTCAAACAAAATCTTATAAGAATTCGAGCGTTATTTTTATAACAGAGGGAAAAAAACAATTTAAAATTTACATAATTGCAAAAAAAAAAAAAAAAAAATATATATATATATATAAATAAATAAATAAATATATAAATATATATATATATACATACACAGATATATTTTTTTAAAATAAGAATCATTTTTGAAATTCTTTGAATCATTCAGATAAAACGTACACATATTTTATAAACAATTAAACAGAATGAATGAAAACTTACTTGCTCATAACTGAACTAAAATGCTTATAATTAAGTGCATCAATTTTGAGAGCCATTTTAAAATTTATATTAAAGTATTACTCTAAGCTGAAACTTTAATGACAGCAGAAGACAATTTAAGCTATCTTGAAGCGGATTTATTGCATGAAAGTTATATGATTGAAAAAAATGCCTCCATCAATAACCTAATTGGTTGAAAAATATAAACTAATTTTCTAAATAATCACTATTAACGTAAGAAAATAAAATCATGCAGGACGAATAACTTAATGCGTTGTTTAAATGCGTTGAAAAAAGGATAAGAGAACTACACACAATCAATTTCAAATGAAGAATGATCGCTCTTAAATTTCCTGACAAGAAAATTTTCACATGCCGTGCTGCATGGGAATCTGAAAATACTCTATTTTGATAAGTACAGACTGCATTTTGTGTAATAGATATGAGATAATATTTTATCTGTGTAATGCCGTATCTTAGTATTTTCTGAAGTTGATAATAATAAACCTATTGACATACACGCGCTTTAAAATATGTGTGAATGAAATTATAAAAACAATCTCAAACTTTTTCAAGGAAATTTAAAAAAGGAAGCGTAGTCAGATTCTTATGCGACAACGATAATCGAATTGATTTAACGAACTATACTCATTTTGTCGAAAAGAACATCCAAAGATGTTGCTACACATGTGGGGGAGCCAGTAGAAAAGATTAATTCTAGGGGTCTCACATCTTAGTCTTGACCATATATGTAAACAAAAGTAGAGGATGTTGGCTTTGTGTTGTATTAATTATGTATACAAATATTGTTAGTACTGCTTTGTAAAGGAACATTTTACAGTGTAATTGTCTGTAATAAGAAGATTACCTTATAGTAGTTCAGGATAACAACAAAAATTACATTTTCATATTCCTTTTAATACATTTACTCACACTAACAGAATTGTTCAAATAATTCAAGAAGGCCTACAAGAATTCATCGAGGTCTTTTATCACAAGGGAAGTGGGGACCTAAATACATATAGGCTGTTCATATTTGGTTTTTGTCTGTGATTTTCTTATGAGCATTTTATTATAATCATGCTTCTCGTAGTTTCTGATTACTTTGACACACTAAAACAATAAATTTATAAAATTTATATTTTTTCTTCAATAGTCCGGGCTCTGAACCACTTTTTTAGTATCTGAACCACTTTTTAATTAAGGTATCTAATGATAATACTATAATAATTTTGGCTAATGCTGGTAATATGGCCAACCCTCAATAACGTATTAATTTCAGTGGAATCCAAAGGATAGTGCTTGAATCTAGTCGCTGAAAGTCAGAAGAACATAGTTTAGTACCGGGTTGCCTGCAATACTTGATCACGTGCACGGGAAGGCAGTCACTGTTGGTTCGTTGTTAGTTGCGTTGGCATATAATAAATTTGTCTCTGGTAAGTTTGTTACTTTTCTTATTTAAACAAAGAATTTGTATTTACTGTTATACATAATATTTTAACTGGTTTAATGCTCTTTTTAACTGTATAAACGAATTTCAATATCGGAGTACACAGACAGAATTACGAACACTTTTATAAAATTGGTTTTTGTTGGCAATATGGCCAAATGGGCGAAAAAGCTGTAGATATGAGATTATGTGTTATTTGTATTAATTAAGTGCATGATAAATGTGTCGGCCTTACCTGTTAAGATACAAAAGTTTTCATTTGCTCTACGCGTTAAAAAACAAATAAAAAATACTTTTTTCCGTAAATTTATTTTAATTTTTTTAAATTTTTGTCTAAATTTACTTTATATTAATTTTTTAATTATTTTTACAAATTTTCAAAGTATAATTTTTTTGACTAATTGGTGTTTTTTCTGCGTTAAATATAGACCTTTCCATTTTATGACATCACATACGGGACATCACCATAATATGACATCACCATGGGAGATATGACACCCATGGGCATATGACCTGCATATAGGCATATTACCTTCATCAACTAGCATTTTTTTTAACAAGCTGCAAGAGGTGTAAGTTTTGACTAACTTAAATTTTAAAATCTTTTTCCAGTGCTAAAAAGGGCCCATTTTCTTAGTCAATTATTATTATTTTTTTAAATCAGTTATTACTACTGTTTAAAAATGTCTAACCTTAGGGTGGCCATATTACCTGCAGATACCTTAGAATCAATTACTTTCACTAGGAACGTCACACTTTTCACATATAAAATTTTAAATTAAACCTTTTAGAGTGATACACGCGAGACTTGTTACTAATCTGGGGGGGTCGTGCAAAACATCCTCCTTATAGGGAATGTTTCTATTAAAATCGTTTCCAAAGCCAACGACCGAAACTGCGAGTCATGATAATAAAAATGATAAAAAATACATAAAGCGTAGCGTGTCTATCCTACCTCTATAGTTTTAGTTCTAGTTATAATTAGTCATAACTACACAAACATTTTTAGATACTGGAACTAGTTAAAAACGAACACATTCAAGACGGTCGTCTAGAAGTGTTAAAAGAAAAGAAAATACCGCGGATGAACCACATTATAACGTAAAGCGTTTTCAAATAATGTTTCTCTACGTTTCGATTTACATCGTTATCAGTTTTTCTTTCTTTCTTTTTTTTTTTAAATTTTATAAAGAATTTTTACGAGTTTGTTTCTTGCGCTAAGTTTATGAGCGCTCTAAGCATGGGCAGTATTTTTGCCTATCTGTTTACCAATTGATAAAATAATGACTATGAAAAACATCGGTATAAGGATTTGTATTTGAATACCTTACACTGTAAAAAGAGATAAATGTTTCTTAATCTAAAAAAAATGTAATATAATCACGAACAAAAACATACAATAACACCTTTCAAGTTACCCATGTTTACGAGAAGCGTTTTTTCATAACCTTAGAAACTACTATATATTCGAGATTTAAAGAGCATTTATAAAATCAGTTTCTTTTGCTGCTACTAATTTCTGGAAACGCTTCCCAGTAGGCTTTATGGAGAATTTATTAGTTTTCTCAAACCGGAGAATCGGTTTTTAGGATACTATATGAGTTCTCAATTAAACATTTTACGTGCTTGAATTACACATGCAAGAGTAAGAAAATTATATTAATTTTAATGTTAATATTATTGCTATTAAATTCATTAGTTTTCTCAAACCGGAATATCGGTTTTTAGGATGCTATGAGTTCTCAATTAAACATTTTCAACAGCGTAATTGAATTATACACGCAAGAGTAAGAAAATATTATTGATTTTAATGTTAATATTATTGCTGTTAAAATATCATGTTTGTCTGTAAAGCATGTTTGTTGAACATGAAAATGCTTACTTGAGAAAGGATAGCATCCGAAAAAAGAATATTCCGGATTGAGAAAAGTGATTAATGCACTACAAAAACTACTCGAAAAAGTTTTCGAAAATCAGTGGCGGCAAAAGGAGCTTTGTTTTTATAAATACTTTTTTAAACGTCTAAAAATATTGGTTTCTGAGGTTTTTAAAGATAAATAATGCTTTTCGGAATCGTGGGTAACTCGGAAGTGGTAATTGTATATGTTGGTTCGAGGTTATATTATATTTTCCCAGATTAGAAGCATTTGTCTTTTTTTTTACAGTACAGATACTATTTATCTTATATATTAGTAAAAATGGAAGCCCGGTAGCTTAGTGGTCAGCGTGTCGCGCTACCACGCTATAGGTCCAGAGTTCGACTCCGAACATGGGTAGGGTTAGCTGAACCTTTCATCACTTCGGGGTCAATGAAATGATTATAGAGCTTGTTTGGGAATTAAACACTGAGGGTACCGGCGTGAGGTTGACCACCTGATTGGGACATATGCTGTACAGGTACCCCAGGGCTCATGTGGTCAAGAAAACAGGGCTGGGCACTGTATGCCATGATCTTTAATAGATTGTAGAGCCACAGATTTAGTTTTTTAATTAGTAAAGATGAACACGAAATTCAAAATCTTGTCACATCTGCCTTGTAATTCAAAAAATAACGACGAAAAAAGACGGTTCAAATGCTTAGAGGGCTTGGAGATAAGACAATTTAAGTTTCAAAAAAGAAAATTTCCAATGCTTTCGAAAGAGCATCGAATACTTCTGAGATATTCGAAAGTGTGTTCGGATATCTGAAATAAAAGAAAAATCCTTTCTGTGAATCACTGAGACTGTTTTTCCAAAAGAATTTAGATATTCTGTAAGATCATTAGTTTTGTTTTCTTACAAAATCATATAGCTATTTCTAACTCTTGTGATTCTTTGATAGTTTTTGATGCTAAATAATAATTTCTTCATCGATTTTGAAGCAACCAATCTAGCAATTAACCGCTGTCAACAGAATATTTTTCTAAAAATTGATGTATTACAGCTCATTGTATAAATTAAATTTATCGTATTAAACAATCAAATCAATCAGTCATTTGAAATCAAGAGATGAATTTCTTTTAAAAGAAGGAAAGGAAAGGAAAGAAGAGCAGCGTGACCATTTATAAAATGCAAGGTTGAAGTAAAAAGGTCTACAGAATAATCCCCAGCCTAGCAATAGCTGGTGTATACTCGTATGCATACGCTTTTTTTCATGCTGCAGGATGTGTAGTTCTGGGATTTCAGATAGTTATAAAACATTTCTATAATTACAGTAAATATGTCTTTTATAAATGGGATTTTTATTTAATGCAGTTTTCACTGATCTGTGGTACGAACATCTTTGGAATTGGATCCTGGTTTGTAGAGCTCCAGTGTTGTTTCTTGACCCCAGAATTACACTCATTCTTTCTTTCTCATTTTTTACTTTATCTTATTAACACTATTAGTCCAAACATTTCACTAATTTTCGTCTTAGTTATTGATTTATGTGATGATTTTCTTCCGACTTGCTAGCGTCTAATAGGAAGTTTTCACTTACGAGCCTAAACTCGTCAGCATACGACATTCACAATCTAATGTTAAACTAATGGAAGCATACTCCACAAATTTTTAATATTTTTAAATGTTTTTTTTTATTTCTTTTGCAAATAGGATATCTAAGGCTTCTGAAGCCTCGCGTGATAATTTTGTACTCTTTCGAAATCTGTTGCAGTTTCATTCTGGGCCGGTGATCCTCACCTGGTACGCCCTCTGAATTAGAGTCTGCATCGAGTCGAATTAACTGATTTTACAGAAAACCCGACCCGCGATTCGGGTTGACGCGAATTTTTTTGTGCGGTCGAGTACGGGTCGGGTTGACTTTAAATATCTTGGATTCGGGTCTGTTTTGGGTTGAGTTTTGATTCTCTCATGCCGGATTTGGTTTGACCAGACTTTATCTTGACTATATTTTTTTAATGCAAGAACTATATAATTGAATATTAATGAGTGTGTATGTGTTCATTTTTATACAAATATGATAAAATTAATATTAAATATATAATTGTAGACTACTTTTTCATAATTGTATTAAAACATGGATTCATTTTCTTTTACTTCTGGTTTGGGTCGGGTTCGGGTTTGAGGGTATCGGGGTAGGGTCGTGTTTCGGGTTGACTTTTAGCAGGATTTTCAGGTTCGAGTTTGGGAACAACCCGTCCCGTGCTAGACTCTACTCTGAATAAAATTGCAACAGAAATCAGAAAGTGCGAAATTATTACATTAGACTTCGATCGACCTGAGATATCCCATTTAAAACAGAATCATTTATAAATATTAAAATGAAAATGAGATATTTGTACAGACCGTTTCATTAGTTTAACATTAGCTTGCGAATGCCGTATACTGACGAGTGTAGCCTCTTAAAATAAAATAAGACTGCTATATTCTAATCTACTATTTTTCTGATTACACATGATATGGTTAGTTGAATTTTATGTTCACATATATGGATTAAAAACATTTAAGCTACACGGAAGAAAATAAGATTCAAAATAACTAGAAAATATGCAGGAAATAGAAATTTTTTTGATTCATCTCGCGTAGAAAACATCATAGTTTTGAGAGAATATGATGTATATTTTCATTTGTAGCGTTAGAGAAATTAAAAGCACTATAACAGCTATTTGTTCAGCTGTAAATGTCATGTTATATTAATGTTACTTTACTCATGCTCAAGTCTAAGCAACGTAAATATCTCTCTGTATACAATCATAAATCTATCTAGAGTTTTGATGAATGAACAGAAAAAAACAGTGAATTCCTAAAGTAGGAGAAAAGAATTTTTAAAGTTTCGTGTTTGAGAGAAACCATTTAAAAATAAATCGCGGAAAATTTTTTTATCACACTATTTACGGGAAGGAGGGGGAGATGTTTTAAAAAAAATTGACTTTTCTATTTATTGTTGTCTTTCTGTTTCAGAAAATATTGAAGTATGATGAAGATCTTTTGAAAACGTGTCTTGAAAGATGGTAAACAGTAATTTCCGCATGTTATATGATGTTTGCATGTTTCACATTTTTTTGAAACACTTCCTTTGTTCTATCAGTGTTTTAAATAATTGTACCATGATGAATTTTTTTAAACAGATTTTATACAGGGTGATTCAAAATAGAGGTGACAATGTCTTTTTAATTGTAGGTAACAGAAACACACTTTCAATTACAAAAAGTATTCAAATAAAGTATAGCTTTCATATATGACATTTTTTTTTTTAAAGGGGAAGTGTTGAAATACGAAAAATATTTTTTATACTGTCCATTTCCCTTTGACTTATATTTAGAAAAATATTGCATTAAAAAAACAATTTTTGTACTACCAAAACTTATCAAGTTATGATACTCTGAATTTTATGAATTTTTAGTGTTTTCTGGTACTAAAAACAAAATAATGTGCTTTTAGTGACAAACATCGTTTAAATTTCATAAAATTCAAAGTTTCATAACTTCTAGTAAGTTTTGATTGTAAAAGAATGATATATTTTTTAATGTCCTTCTTACATGCAGGACAACATTTTTATACATTATATAAGTTATAGGAAAAGGGAATCGTACATTGACTAGAAATATAAATTACTAGTCAATGGAATCGTATCAAAAAATAATTTCGTACTGTAATACACTTACAGTCTCTTGTAAAACAAATGTCATATTTAAAAGCTATACTATATTTTAATACATTTCGTAATTGGAAGATTGTTTTTATTATTTATGGTTTAAAATATAACCTCTATTTAGAATAACTCGGTATATATAGAAATTTTACATATCGAAGACTTTTTCGTAAAGTGTCACGACACAAAAGGGATGTTACAGTAAAGGCGAAAGTGTTTTCAAGGAAACGGTTGTTTCTCAAGTAAAATGAAATAGATGTAAGTTAATATTTTTTTTAATTCATGGTTAAAAATGTATTATATTCAGCAAATACAGATCGCAGCTTGGTATTTGCGAATATTTATAATAGGGTGGAACGAAAAAAAATTTTTTTTTTGGTATTTCAATATGCTATAGTTTTCACAAGTTACCTTTGATCAAAATAAAGACGGAAATTAAATATTAGCGTAATTGGATTATGTTTAGAGGTGCCGCAAGAAGGGTAAACTTTAGTTTTTATTAAAATTTTGACAAATTTCGCAATTATGTTCAGATTTTTTTTTTTTTTGCATTTCAATATTTTATAAATTTTCACGTCCAACATTTCAACTTTGTCTTCTACATTAGGGTGGAACGAAAACAATTTTTTTTTTTAAATTTCAATATGCTATAGTTTTCACAAGTTGCCTTTGATCAAAATAAAGACAGAAATAAAACATTAGCGTAATTGGATTATGTTTAGAGGTGCCGCAAGAAGGGTAAACTTTAGGTTTTATTAAAATTTTGACAAATTTCGTAATTATGTCTTTTTTTTTTTTTTTTTTTTTTTTTTTTAGTATTTCAATATGCTATAGTTTTCAAAAGTCACCTTTGACCAAAATAATTAAATATCAGCGTAATTGGATCATGTTTGGAGGTATATGATCTGTGTATATGAACTATGGAATTTATACTCACCACGTAATGCACTAAAATTTAGTTAAGTTTAAAAATGCATAACGCAGTTGAAAACAAACTTTCAGCAATTATGGTTCATAGTTAGTCCTGTAAACGAACTACATATATGAAACTTACTTCATACTCTATAGAAAGCATGTTGTAGTCCACCTATTTGGCATATATAAATTTCATCATATTTGATGTATCATAACATCACTATAATGAATCGCAAACGATTTTTTCCATGTACCATAATGTAAAGGACATTTTTTGTATATCCCAGTAAACCAGCTATAACTTCTACGTACATACTTCATCTTCAATAGGGAATATCTTTACAGTAAGCTTCAATGGCATATATCTATATCGTGGAAATCCAAGTATACACTGGCCTCCAAAAGTTAAGGTACAACCAGTTTTTCGATGCTCACTATTAAAAGAATGATAATAAAGGTTAAAAATATGGCTTATATGAATGATCATAAGCAACCTCAATAAAATCTTGTGAAATATTTTTTACCCATATCTATTTTTTTTTTAAGAAATGGGCATTTATATGACAGTCAAGGGGAAACTGCGAATATCCCAATTTTGCAATTTGTGTGGAATTTTTTTATGCTTGTTGATCTTGAATTGTTGGTGCTAAAATAGTGTTGTCAGTATATAGGAGATGCCGTTTACCTGATTTGTTAAGATGGCAGGCAATCGGATGGATGGAAATAGAGTTATCACAAGCTGGTGCTGCTAGACGTCTTAATGTGTCTCGTAGTGTGGTCGACGCTGGATTCAACTTGAATCCGAAAATTCAGTATCAAGAAGACTTGTTCTGGACCAGTCACGGGTAAAAACCCCTGCACAAGATGGCTTCCTAGCTCTTTTGGCTCGAAGGAGGAGGAAACTACTGTGGTCAGCTCATTTCAGATCATCGTAACGCAACAGGGACGACGATATTTGCAACTACGATGCACAGACAACTCCGCAATTAAGAACTCTTTTAAGTCGTTGATGACTATCTTGAGTATCAAGGTTTGGAGCGAATGGAATAGCCAGCTCAATCTTCGGGTCTTAATCCGATAAAGCATCTTTCGGACTATCTCGGCAGACAGGTGGTATTTTGTGAAAAATTCTCCGTCGTTACCGAAAAATGGAAAAACAGTTTTATTACATAGTTCTTTATAAAAGCACCTGTCAATTTGATGCGTTTGTGAACAAAAATAAATAAATAAATGTGTCCGAAAGAAGCTAGTTTGGATTTGAGAACACCCTTAATAAAAACCATGTTCCTAAAAGTACACTTATAAGTGATATGCTCAGCATGCCTGAGCTGTATGAGCATAATGCTCAAGCACCTTTTTCATACAAAGATTCTGCATTTTGGCATTTTATTAAGAGAGCCTTTACAGTCTGTACTCCAGATCAGTTAAGCAATGAAACAAATAAATACATGAAATAGCAAGAGGCAACGGATATAAAGATTAATGAAGTAATTACGAGCACGGAGAAGAAGAAGAAAAACTTCAATAAACAAAATTCAAAGTTATCTACTTTACAATATTTCCCTGGGTTCTTTGAAAGATTGAAATATAAACTTAGCAAATTCAATGTATGCCTTATCGCAAAACCATCCATAAAATTAAAAAGTGTAGTTTGTAAGAAAATAGACCCAATAGAGTCATATCAACTATCAGGTGTTTTCACCAGAGCAGATGGAACACTGCAATATTATATAGGAATGACAAAGAGAAAGTTTAAAAGAGCACATGGCAGATATCAAATATGACAGAAGAACTACAGCTTTGGCAAGACTACAAAGAACCAAGGCTTTAAAAATTGATTTTAAGAATAGTAAAATAATTTTATTTCTTATATATTGTAAGTGAATAAATACCAATCTATATGCAATGAATCAGCCTCTTTTGAATTACCTAAAATTTAGCACGAGGTGTTTTTCAATTGAAAAAAAAGCAATAAGGAAATATTAATTTTCACGTTTAGAGTTGACTATTTTAAACACCGGCTTTTATTACACATAATGATCTCGTGGTTTATGTTTTTCAAGTTTATTTTCAAAATTTTCTGCGAGAATAGTTTGTTTATCGTGTAGATCTGGATAATGGCGACGTTTGTGCGTTCGAAACATGTCGATCATTACATTAAAAGGATTTTATGAGTCTTTTTGTGTTCTGTTTTTATCACCTGAACATTTATATCTATATTTTAATGGTAATTAGTGATTTTATTATATGATTATGAAATATTTGTTCTATAAACGTAACGGTTCTTTATATTTCTGTTTTCCATGAATTCTCACCAATAAAATCCACTGAAGTTCTATGGGCACCATGAATTACTAATGTGCTAGGTCCACATGTGACCTTGTAGGATCATGTAGGATCACATGTGGGTCTAGCTAATGTGTAACCGGCATCTTGAAATAGGGGCGATATAATCGGGAGGGCAGCGAGATGTATTCATATTATCCCGAAGTTACTTTATCCTAAAGGAAATGACAATGGTGTCAAAATCAAGAGACAGTAATCAAGAGATCTATCCCACTCGTGCATATAAACAGCCCTATAACGGAAAACGGAAAATAGGAGCCGCCTTTCTGAAAAAAGTTCATGGGATATACTTTTACTTGAACTTTGTCTACGACATTAAAAATTTTTGACGTAAGTCAGAAATTTCTGCTATGAACGTGAACACGTTAATTCTGGATATTTTGAATTATCCGATATTTATTATAGTTCGCATCAAAGATAGCACATAAATGGTCAAATTAAGACAAAATAAGATAAAAATGAAATTCAAAACTGAGCCTTAACCACAAAACAATACAAAAAACCTAGAGGGGCAAAAGGTAAGTCTTGTCCTACTTCTGAAAAACTGGGAGAGAGCTTATGCCCCCCCTCCTTGCTCCGCCAGATTACACTTATGACTTTAAGGTATTTTTCTGTTAGCCAGGCGCAGGTGATAAATTGCCTTTATGGTTACAACTGGTATATGAATTACAACAATGGTGTTAAGTATGCTCAAAACCACGCTCGCTAAACTATGCCAACTGGCAGTGAAATTGCAATAATGAAATATTTTAAACACTAAAAAGTAGAAAATAAAATATAAATTAAAAAAAAAGAGTGTAATATATTTTTTTTAAAATACATTTTTACCAATTATCAGTTTAATATTAATCAAATTGTGATTATACGTTGAGAAAACAATTTAGACATCCTGAATAGATTGTTTAAATATTGCTTTTTTTTTTCTTTTCATGTTGTATCTTAAAAAAAGAAACAAAGCAAAAATAACATATATTTTTAATAAATTCACTAGTGCGCGCTTTCTATCAAGCGTAATTCAAAGGGGTCAATTTTCCATAATCGAGGCCCACGATAAATTAACCTATAGTAACGGAAACTTTTTGGTAGAACATGAATTGCAGTCATGAATTTAAGTGTGATTCGGTTTGTCTGGCCGCCTGTCTGTCCGTTCTATCTGGTGTAAATTTAGTATGAGGTTGGTATATGTTACTGAGGTTTAGCACAGGACATTCCCTTTTGAAAATGAAATATGTATCATTTATAGTTTGTTTTTAAGGGCACACAAAAGAATTTCATTACATTACGGTCTAAGGGGGAAAATCGTTTGCAGTGTATTTTAAAAAAGCTACACTATTTCAAATATACTGAAATCGATATACAACATTCTTTCTTCAGAATATGGAGTGCATGGCATTTACATAGACACACAAAAGAATTCTGTTACATTATGACCTACGGAAAAAAAAACATTTGTAGTGTATTTTAAAAATATTACACTATTTCAAACATAATGAAATTGATCTGTATTGCTGAAGTGCACTACAAGATGCTTACTGTTAGGATATGGAGTGCATAGCATCTATTTCTTCATTTATAGGGACACAAAAAGGAATTAGTTTACAGTAATCTCAATGAGCGATAATCGCTGGAAGTGCGTTTTCAGATGCGGTATGCGACGAAAATTTTGTACACTAAGTGGTGTGTATAAATTCTATACACATGCGAAAAAAAATCGTAAGCTTTACTGTCTATGTATGTGAATTGCATAAAGGTGATTTTAATTGTGTTATGCATTTTCCTGCTTAGATATATAATAAATTTATATATAGGGTTATGCAGAAAACTGAATATCTATGGATGACAATTGCTGTAAATGTGATTGTGATTTTAGTTGTGTTATTGTGTTTCCTATCTGAATTAAAATTTAGCTTAATATGTGGTGTGTGTAAAAATATGTAGATCATATACAGGGCTGCACAAAATATTTCAAGTTACCATAAATTGGCGGTAAATGGTAAAAATAAATTTTCAAATGTATTTTACGTTTTATAGCTGGAATAAATTTTAGAAAACCATGTGGCGTGTATACATATCTTTATTATCACATACAGTGCTGCACAAAAGAATTCGAATATCTTATCGACTTTGGGCGCTAATAGCTGAAATTATGTGTTCAACTGTGTTATGTGTTTTCTAAATTGTTTATTTAGATAACTTCTTTTACCTTATATTAAATAGCGAAATTTCGTTACAGTATTCTGGGAGTCTTGTAAGGTGGTTCATAATCTATGCGTGATGCATAATTTTTCTTTCTTGTTAACACTTTCCAACATAGCTGAAAAGTGTTTATGAATTCGGTTTGTCTGTCTATCTGTCTATCCGTGCTCTAACTCGCGTAAATATATATGTATAGTCATGCAATTGATATATGTTATTGAGGTTTACTATGGCATGTTCGGTATTGAATATGAAGTGTGTAGCACTTATAGTTTTTTTACAGGGACACTCAAAAGAATACCGTTACATTTACGGTCTATGGGGAAAAATCATTTGCGGTTTATTTTAATGATGTTATACAATTTCAAACATATTGAAATTGATATATATCACTGAGGTGCACTACAAGAGGCTTACTATAGAATATGGTGTGTATAGCACTTAAATTTGTTTTACAGGGACACTCAAAAGAACTCCGTTGCATTACAGTCTATGGAGGAAAATCGTTTGCGGTTTATTTTAAGAATGTTTAAATATTTCAAACAAATTGAAATTTATATATGTGACTTAGGTGCATTACAAGAGGCTTACTATAGAATATTTAGAGTATAGCATTTATCGTTCATTTACAGGGACACACAAAATAATTAGGTACTGTCTGTTAACAATAATTGCTGGAAGTGCTTTTTCAATTGCTTAACGCGTTTTTAAATTTAACTCATTTTTTTTTCTATTACTTGGTGTGTATAAATTCTATAAATAATATACAGGGCAGCACAAAAGTTCTGGAGTACATTTAGGCTTATTGAGGGAAATTTTAAACTGTACTACGCGTTTCCTATCTGAACTAAAATTTAGCGTTCTATCTAAATATATACAAATCTATACATCATATACAGGGCTGCACCAAAGAATTCGGATATTTTCCCGAATATTGTTAATTATTCCCGAAATTCGGTTTTTAAATAGGTTATGCGTTTTTCAAATTGTTTACTTAGATATTATCTTTCACCTTATTAAACGGTAATGATTTTTTAAATGATTTTGGAAGAGTTGGAAAGTGTTACGTAATCTATGCTTGACGCATGATTTTTCGTTCTTGTTTATTAGTAGTTTTGGCTTTGTGTTTGAATGATGTTCTTTATAAAATCCGCATACACTAAATTTTACACGCCAGAAAATGTACAATAAATGCATTTCTTTGATACCAATTTCTTAATATATTTTGTCAAATATATAGGGGACTTTTGAGAAATATTATAAAAATATCAACTTTCCATTTCTCCTCCTTAAAATGAATTTAGACATCCGTAGTATACTCTGACGAAGTGTTGTAAAGATTCGATAATTTAAAAATATGCGAAAACCGCTTTTACTGCATCCATTTCCCTTTAAAGGATTCAGAGTTGCGACCTTTAAATTCATTTTTCTTAGCTTTGTTTTCAACATATCTGTACGTTCCAAGTGACAAAAGTCAACATACTTTTATATGTATGAGTATATTTAGCACTGAGTGAGTAGCACTGAGTGTATGAGTATTATTATTATTATTATTATTATTATTATTATAAACTTTCTTTTATTGCAGTCAAATTTATACTCATTAGTATAACTGTGCATGATATCATAGTATAACTACTATTAAATATAATGGAGGCTATTACAAATTTTAATTAAGAGTGTGAATAAGAGTATATAAGTTTATTTTTCCCTTTAGGTGATTCAATTTATTTATTGACTACTTTTATGACAATTTGAAAATAATCATGCACATTATTTGCTGTCTTTTCGGCTATTTTAATTGTATATATATCCGGAGTTAGGAGAAAAGCTAAGAGAGATATTTTGAGAGTTTAAGAACTGGGATGACGGAGAGCTCGGATGCGTATTCTCCTCCTCCGATTCACAGAAATAATCCACAGATTAGAATTCATCGCTCTTTTTGGCTCTTTTAAAAAGTTTTATCACCATGTCTTTTGAGTAGTATTGAAAATAAGAGCTTTAAGTTTTTCTAAAGAAATAAAAACTAATACATTCTTTTAGGTGGATTTCTTTAGAAATCGACCTATTACAATCACATTGTTTATATATATATATATATATATATATATATATATATATATATATATAATTAAAATGAAATCACATGTGTAAAAATCAAAGGAAAAGATAATACAAAAATTAAACTCAGTAAATCAAAAATGCAAATATGAGAAACTATGAATATCTTATGGATTCATCAGAGGAGCTTCATAAGAATAATTCATAATAAACATATGTTATTTCGTCGAACATTGTCAGTATTGAGCCTAAAAATGACAATATTAAGCTTCTTATAACATATCGAAAAACCAATAATTGAAATAATGCAAAACTTATCATCACGATTACGTTCGAAATACTGACTAATTCGAACCTAAATGGGACAGTGTATAGAGCTTACAAATGGCTTGGATGAGTTCGTTAGTCAAGTATGTAATTCATTTAGTTCGTTTACAGGACACAGGAAATAATTCCGTTACATTACAGTCTAAATAGTTTCTATATAGATAAAAAAAAATCTCTATAGAGTAAATCGTCTGCGGTTTATTTAAAGGATGTTAGACTACTTGAAACATAATGGAACTGATAAGGGAATACTGAGGTGTACTATAACGTGCTTTCTGTAAAATACAGAGTGCGTAGTATTTATCGTTCATTTATAGGGGCACGCAATAGAATTTTGTTACCTTACTGTCGATGAATGATAATTGCTGGAAGTGCGTTTTCAATTTCTGTATACCTTTCTTAGCTTAACTAAATCTCAGTTTATTACGTGGTGTGTATACATTCCATAGATCATATACAGGGATTCATAAAAGAGTTGTTAAGTATTGCTGTTATATGGACGTGAATTGTTACAAAATACAAGTCATTCTGGCTTATTCGAAAGACTAGGTTGATTTCTTTCTTTTTTTAAGATAAAAAAAAAAATTCGATGAGTTAGTTAATTATGAGGATTCGAAAATCACGGCCCTTTAAAAATCGGAATAACATTATTGTCAATGGGGCTATATAATCAGCTCATTATTAATAAATGTTACATTTCCTGTATTTCAATTCAATAAAAAAAATTAGGAGTTGTTTACTTTGATAAGTGAGACATACTAAAAGAATGTTGTTGGAATTCATTGAAAGGTTTGGAGTTTAACCTTCTTTGAGTGTCGAAATTATATCATAGCTTAGTACCATCATATGTTATGGTCCTGTGTCATCACGATAATGTCCAAAATACTGGACCGATCCGAACAAAATTTGGACAGTGAATTGATCATGCTAATCTATCTTAGATGAGTTAATCAAGAAATGTGTTTACTTTAGTAATTGAGACATACTAAAACAATTTCAATGGCATTGATTGAGTGGTTTGCGTATATATACAGTAGACTCCCTCAAATCCGCAACTCTAAAATCCACAAACACCTAAAATCCTCACATTGCTTCAGATGTAAACAGTGAAACTTACAGTTAAGAGGCTACTTCACTCAGACGAACCACCCGCTCGCTAATGTTAATCCTATGGAGAAAATATTTTAAGATATCTCGTTCGCATTTCAATATTTTTAAATGATTTTTTTTTGCATTGGGTAGCTGAGGTCAATCTCTATGCACGCTCCTTTGTACTTTTTCGATTTTGATTACAAGTTTTTTTTTATTAAGATACTTTCACTTTCGGAACCGGTTTTGAAAGTGAAAGTACCCTTTATAAAAAAAACTGCAACAAAAATCAAAAAAGTACAAAGGAGCGTGCATAGAGATTGACCTCAGCTATCCAATGCAAAAAAATCATTTTAAAATATTGAAATGCGAACGAGATATCTTAAAATATTTCCTCCATAGGATTAACATTAGCGAGCGGCTGTTTCCGTCTGAGTAAAGTAGCCTCTTAAGATGTAGGGGGGGGGAAATACAACAATTTTTTTTTCATTTTTATATCATTTTGTATGATTGTATTATTTATTGTATTATGTCACTTGTATTATTTATTTATTATTATTATTATTACTTTTTTATTTTTTTTTGTATCATTCATTTTTATATCATTTTAATATCTAATTCTGGTTAACATGACTGAACTCCTGATTTCTCATGAAGGAAGTATAAATTTATTTCTAAAAATTTAAAGATAGCGCTGATATCAGTGGCGATGTGATCTTTTTACCAAATGCATTTATGTATTAATGAAGATTTGTTTGGTTATCAAGTCTGGCTAAGCATGAAATAAAACTTTATTTTATGATTTTTATTTGAATTATATTAGTGTACCTTTATGAGGCAAGTTTCTTTGAATAATTTTTAAAAAATAATATTTCATCATTATTATGCCTATTTAGTTATGCATTATTATTTACTTTACCTTTAAAATTTTAATCCTGTTTTAAATTTTCTTAATTTTTATTATTTTACTTAATTACTTTATTTTACTTTATTGTAAGAATTCATTATAATTTCGAATGCATCATTACATTCAAATTACTGCTGAAAAAATTTAAACAAAACAGTGACTAGAAATCTGCAAAATTCTAAAATCTGCACAACCTCTGGTTTCAAGCTATGCAGATTTGGGGGAGTCTACTGTATATATATGTGCGTGTGTGTGTGTGTGTGTGTGTGTGTGTGTGCGTGCGTGCGTGCGCGCGTGCGCGCGTGTGTGTGTGAGTGTAACGTGCCTCATATCTATTCAATTAAACTTGGTAAGCCAAATTAAAAATATCCCAACAAATTACGTTTCTCGCAAAAATAGCGAACTTAGAAGGAGTGAGACCAATTTGTTTAATTTGTATTAAATCTGATCTATACACATTTAAAGAAAAATAAAGAAACAAGGAATTCAACCTACTCTTACGACTAAGACGAAAGGACTTGTTTTCTTTTATCTATCATGTCTTCTAGCAAATAAAAAGAAAAAAATATGTTTAACGAGTTTGTTTCCCGATTCGGTTTCTTATATGTATATGAGGCATTCTCCCATAATTTTAACTTTCAGGAATAAGAAACTTGTGAAATTAAACTTACTAAAATAACATTTTAAACTTATGGAAGAATTTCTTAATAAGAAAAAATGGTCAGCTGTGATGATTGTTAATAAGATTTTATTTCAATGAGGAACAAAATTGAACTTGTGTGTCTAATTTTCCTTACCGTCCACTTGACATTTTATTTCTCTAATTTTTTATTTTCATCTAAACTTTTACGTACAATGATTTAGCATAGTACCCATGAAACATTTAAATAAGAAATAATAACAATGTAGTATTTTTAATACAAAATTTTAGTATAACATTGTCTTAAAGGCTGAAATTGAGCAGTTTATATTATTTTATTTTATTATTGTATACCTGTAACACATTGGCTTCAGACATGCTAATTTATTATATATACCTACCTGGGTGACACAAAAAAAGTATGTTACGAACATATTTAAAATCTTTTACTTAGAATTTCATGGTTGAAAACAGAAATATAAGAATAGGGGCGGTAAGAATATCATAGAGACGATAAGGACTGTAGCAAGTAATTACAATTAAATATTTAGAACATTGTTTCTTAGACTATTGATCACGAATAGATAACGAGTGGTTGCAGTCAATCTGAAAAAAATAAAATTCTTATGTACAATAATATCTATTATTAAATAATAATAATCAAATATTATATAATTGGTATTGATGCCAACATAGTCTGATAAGTAAACCTAAACATATATTAACGCGCGGCTTCATTTATTTATCGCTTGAAAGCTTTCCTGCATGTGGATTTACATTTGAAACACACAGGAGTATATTTTCAACTAATTTAGTTTTTGATGATATTATTGAAGAAAATGCTTTTCGCACAGGTATGAACTCAAAAATAAAGAGGATCATTGTTTCGAAAGCATCCGTTAGTAAGATTTTATATAAAACAATGTAATGGGATTACTTACTTTTTTCATGAATGTTTATGACAACCCTCAATATTTAAAAGTTGATGATTTAGAACGAAATATATGTGAACCATTCTCCCATAATTTTAACTATCAGGAATAAGAAACTTGTGAAAAATCATGCATCACGGCATATATTATGAAACACTTTCCAACACTTTTGGAATATTTTTGTGGTTCATACAATGTAATGAAATATCTAAATAAACATTCAAACAAACACAACGCAGGGAAAATTTATTTTCAGTAATCGCTCTCCATAGCCGTTAATTCTTTCGTGCAGCCCTATACATGATCTGCACACCTCGTAACGCACAATAAATAAGTTAGTTTTAAAAAGCACATCCATCAGCTGAAAACGCACATCCATCAGTTATGGTTCATAGTCAGTCCTGTAACCGCCTTTTTTTATTATCTCTGTAAATAAAAAATAATTTCTACGTACTCAATAATCCATAGAAAACATATTATACTGCACCTCACTATGTTTGAAACAGTTTACCATCATTAAAATGCACTGCGAACGATTTTTCCCCATAGATCAAAATATAACGGAATTTTGTGCATCCCTGTAAACGAACTGTAATTGCTACTTGCTCGATACTCCATAGAAAACTTATTGTCTTCCACCTGATTGAGGCACATAAATTTCATTATGCTTGAAACAGTGTTACATTATTAAAATGCACTGAAAACGATTTTTCACATTGACTTTAATGTGACCGAATATTTTTGAGTGTCCCTGTAAACGAACTATATTTGTTACTTATTCCATACTCTAGACACAACACTTTGTCGTCCAATTCAATGATTCAGGTCAATTTTATGATATTTTAAATAGGTTAACGGCATTAATATGCACCGAATAAATATTTTCCCCATTGACCGTAATGTAACGGAATACTTTTGAGTGGCCCTGTAAACTAATCATAAATGGTACACACTTCATTTTCAATACCGAACATGCCATGGTGAAACTCAATAATAATTTATATCAATTACAGGGTGATCCGAGTATATTTACGCGAGTTAGTGTACGGACATATGGACAGACATACAGACGGTCATTTAGACATACAGATAGACAGACGGACAAACGGCTAGACGGACAAACGGCTAGACGGACAAACGGCTAGACAAACAGACGGCCAGACAAAACGAATGCATAAATACTTTACAACTATGTTGGAAAGTGTTAAAAAACGGAAGGTTCAGCCATGCGTATATTTTTTCGAAAAATAGTGTCACTATTTTGTTTCAATATTTACCGCTGGAAAGCAGTCGTGGTAGTCTTACAGTGCAACTAACGTAATTTTATAGGTAAACATTAAACGCTTCTTTTGTAAAATTCTAGTTTTTCATATTGTGGCAGTCTTCTTCCAAGTGGATGACATACTAAAAGTTTTATATATTTTATCGTTAAAATTTGTCAGCAATACATATGATTATATCGTCTATTTTCACAAAATATAATATTTCTTAGAAAAAATATCTATGCATTAATTCATATATTTGTTTTACGATAAAAAAAAATGCTGCGATTTATTTATATACCCGTTTATTAATTTAAAGAAAATCGTTGTTTTAAATTTTTATTTTTGAAAATAAAAAAAAAGGGATTTTATAGGATTTGCATTTTAATGTTAAAAAATTATCTAATGTCGATATTACCTAATCAAAATTATATCCTTTTTATTATCAGATTATTAAGAAGAAAATTTAAATTCCCAATTAAATACACAACATTAACATCCCTAGTAAACGAAGCACATTTTAAAAAGAATTTCATGTTTTCCTTTACTTAATTCCTGATATTAAGATAATTCATTACACAATGATTGATATTGGATCAAAGTTTAATGATTGGTTTAGTTTATTGTATTTTGCAATATACCTTTATAACAGTTGAAGATATTTCAAATTATTTTTAAAGGCCACCTGAAGTGTATGAAGCCAATGAGAAATGGCACAATAATTCATTAAATTTTAATTCTAAAGTAAACGAGGAAAAAATTAAACAACGTGACGAAAACATTATATAATTGAAATTTATCGGTTTTAATTACTTTCCTGGAAATAGTTAAGAAAGTTTCAATCATTAGTTTTCAAACGATTTTAGTCAGAAATTTATGACAAGAATTTGATAAATAGAATGTTCCATAGTAAAAGGCTTTCGAATAATTTTATCAGAAAATCGATGATGCATTCTTATTAAGAAGTTTTCTGCTAAAAAAAAAAAAAAAAAAAAAAAAAAAAACATTAGCATCAGTTTTCCAAACACGCAGAATTTTTCATCAAAAAGTTTAAAGATATATTACGGATATATTTTCACAACCTTTATTGAAAAAAAAAACACATATACTTTTGAAAACTGAGACGCCTGACAAAGAAACTAAAAAATAATAAAATTGTCAAATTTTATTTTTCAATACTGCTCTTGTGTAGGTCCGGTTTACCGAATTCTTAAAACTAAAGCAAGAAATTACTCGAACAATATGGATATCGTATGGGAATTTACAAAGAAGAACGAAAAATCATGATTCAAGCATAGATTATGAAATAGTTTCCAACACATCCAGAAAACTGTAACGAAACTTCACTGTTAAATAAGGTGAAAGAAGAAATGGAGTAAACAGTTTAGGAAACATATAATGCATTTAAAAATCCAGTTTTAGCAATTACCTTCCATAGTGAAAAAAATAGTCGATTTTTTTGTGCAGCCATGTATATGATCTATAGATTTGGATATATACTACATAGCATGATAAAATTTCGTTCAGTTAGAGAATTCACATTTAGCAATTTTCACCAATCGATGAAAATGCACTCGAAATATTTTGTGCAGCCCTGTATATTATCTAAATACTCACCAAATATTAAGCTAAAATTTAATTTACGTAAAAAACTCATGAGGAAAATTAAAACTCACTTCTAGAAATTATCAACCATATACCACAATGTATCTTGTTCTTTGCATATCCCTGTATATGAATTTATTTATATTCCACAAACTTCTATTAGTCTACTAAATATAGTTCAGCAGGAAAATACGTAACACAATTAAAAACAACTTTTAAGCATCAAATTTTACTACCATAGTAATTAATACTTACGAATTCCTTTATGTAGCTCTGTACGTAATCAGCAGAAATTATACACACTGCGTACTATGCAAAAGTTTAGTTAAACTTAAAAACGCAAACCAAAGTTGAAAACGTACTTATCACACATAGACTGTAAATATCGCACATGTATTGTAACCGATATATTTTGTGTGTCCATGTAAATAAACGCAATGCACACCACACTTTCAAGAGAGCAATTTATAGTGTGTGAACCTCAGTAATGCATATAATTTTCATTATGTTTGAAGTAGTGAAACATCGTTAAGTTACACTGCAAACGATTTTTCCCCGTAGAACAATGTGTAACAGATTTCTTTTGTGTGACCCTGTAAATGAATAATGCTTTGCACCCCAAATTTAACACAAAGTGTATTTTAGTGTGCTTCATAATTGTATATCAATTTCATCATGTTTTAATTGGCGTAACATCATCAAAATTCACTTGAAACGATTTTTTCCCATTAACTGTAATGTAACGGAATACTTTTGACTTTCCCTGTAACTTAACTATAAATGCTACACACTTCATTTTCAATAGGGATCATGCTATAGTAATTATCAATAACATACAAAAAATTCAGGGTAATCCGAGTATATTTACGAGAGTTAGAGCACAAACGGACAGATAAATCGAAGACATAAACACTTTTCAACTATGTTGGAAAGTGTTAATAAAAAATAGCTGAGTCCCAGATATAGCAGTTTGAAATTGTAGGGAGGCTGACATTTTGAAACAACATTAAAAGTAAGGGATTCCTCCATAAACGGGTTTAATTTATGAGTTTTATTGAATGTGGAATTCTCGAGAATTTTCTTTTATTGTTGTAACCATTGTTTCAGCTCCTATACTCTTAAAACTACATAGTCTTATGCACTATTGACAAATTCTCACAAAGTTTGCCGATACGTGGCGAAATACCGCCAAATTTGGCGACAAAAATATGTTACCATGAACGAAGTAAACTTGGCGGTAGCTGACAAATTTTTTGAAATTCCCACCCAAATTCAATATTGACGAAAACTGGGAATCTTCTATAATCAGGTTCCACGTTGTTTTAAGTGCCAACGGATTCATCTTGAAGAAACGGCAAGAGACAGAGATAGATTTTTAAAAAATCATGATTGAAAATTATTTAATAAAACAGAAAACTGCCCAGTTAAACTGAGGGCATTGAGCTCACAGGCTATTCACACTAATTGTATATTATACACTTATTTCAAAGAATTTGAAATGAGCAAATCGAAAAATAAAGAAATCAACAATATATTAAGGGGGGTCATCCCCTCCCCCCCCTTATAGTTAACCAATGAACTTCCAAAGCTAATCAGGGAAGCCCCTTATTACAATGAACATATATACAAAATTTGAAGCAAATCGGATAATTCTGCATGAAAAACCAATTTATCTAAATTAAGGGGGATTATCCCCCCGTATCCCCCTTTATACTTAACCAATGAACCCCTAAAACTAATCAGGGAAGCACCTTACCACAATGAGCCTATATACAAAATTTGAAGAAAATCGTATAATTCTGCATGAAAAACACATTTATGTAAAATAAGGGGGAAGATTAGCCCCCTTTACCCCCTTTATACTTCACTAATGAACCCCCAAAACTAATCAGGGAAGCGCCTTACCACAATGAGCCTATATACAAAATTTGAAGAAAATCGGATAATTCTGCATGAAAAACCCATTTATCTAAATTAGGGGGGGGGTTAGCCCCCCGTTCCCCCTTTTATACTTAACCAATAAACCCCAAAACTAATCAGGGAAGCGCCGTATCACAATGAACCTATATACAAAATTTGAAGAAAATCGGATAATTTTGTCAAGAGTTATCGCGTTACGTACATACATACATACGTACATACAGAACGGGCAGGCACATTAGCTCTCAGGCTTTGATAGCCTGTGGGCTAAAAAACCATAAAAATCAGTAAACTAAGATACAGTTTTCAAACAAATTGCATTTGAAAGAACGCTTTTTTCTATTCCCTTCCCTGTCCATTTTTTTTTTGTTTAATTTTCGGGGGAAATTACTTAAATTTAACGAACGTGTCATTTACTGAAATCTAATGTTCCGATATTTTGCGTACTATTATAAGCCATAGGACAATTTTTGATGCCATTTGGAAAATGGGATGAAAGAGGACATAGCAACTTTCCAGTATATTTCCATTTTTATCATAAACTAGCAAAAGCCATGCTTTGTTTGGATTCGCGAAGCATTATTTCATAAGATAAATATTTGAAAGTAACAATATTTTTTTATATTATTTTTGAATCTTTATTAAGCAAAAACGTTGGCGCATTTTAATTTTAGAAATGTAAATTCAGCCAAATAACTAAGAATTTCTCTGTCAGAAGAGATTCATCATGTCGTCGTTTTTTACGCTGATATCTAGCCCCTTGACTTAAAGCTAAATCATGTTTGCGTTCTTTTCGACCAATAAGTGTACGTTTTCTCGGCATTTTTTATAATAAAACTAATACATTCCATAAATTGTTTTTAAACGGCAAACATATTAAAAATAATACTAACAGTAATTACTTCTTAATAGTATATATGTTTCATTTGGTTCAATTTTCAACCTTTGAATTCGAATAACACTTTACATAACGAATTTAACAATTAATTTGATTTGTTTACAATTCTTTTGTTGCCACTTTACAAAAATAAATCATAATATAATTCTTTTAAAATGCGTAAGTATCGTCTGCGTAAATGATTTCACATAATAAGAATAAATTGTGTATTTGAATTCTTAACACTGAAAAATACTTTTATAATTGAATGTAAATAATTGAATTTTCACAAATTTTAATTCATTAAAAATATGCTATAATTTTCATAAAAAAGGTATTTTAAAAATTTCATAATAGAAATCGTGAAACTATTATATTATTAAAAGGAATGAACACCAAAATATGCGCCATTTCCAACTAATCTTAATAAAGTATTCTATTAAAATGTATATTTCCCTCTCAAATAACATACATTTTTAATATAAGAAAGTTTAATGTTCTTTTACAGTTTGAAGAATAAATTCTGCAGTTATTTTCAATATTTAAAATATTCCGTCTTCTCAAAATGCAGATATATATAGGTTCCTTTCCTTATTTAAATAATTAAAAAAAAACGAGAAATTTTGATGCAACAATAATATTTCACGTACTTAATCATTCATGACTTTATTCATTTTTACTGACTCAATGATTTTTATTTACTGCAAGAAATACGTAGGTTTCATTATCGTTTATAAAAATGAATCCGTATAATGGAAAAATATATTCACCAAAATAATAAAAAATGTTTTTTTTTTTTTTAATCATTCGATAAGAAAATAATATTGTCAGAATCTAAAGATCATATTTTATTTCTATCAAGTCCCAAAAATATTTCTTTCCTTAATTAAATTTAAAAACAGTTTTTGAGATATTTTGGCGGATTTATTTAATTAATCATGATTCTATCTATAATTACTAACTCCATGATTTACTTTTCTTCTGAAAATATACGTGTTTCATTTTTTATTTGCAAAAATGCGTCCGTAATGGAAAAACATGTAAAATACATTAATTAAAATAATACATTTTTTAAGGTTATTCTGTAAAAAAAATAATATTGTGCAAATATACAGATCATAATTTATTTTTATGTTTAATTTCAAGTCAAAATACTGAATAGTTTTTTTGTAAAGTGTACAACAAAATGTAATTTGTGTAGTCTAGTAGAGGATTCGCTTCGCTCATCTTAATTATTGCATCGGATAAGTAGCCCCTATTTTTAAATTTAAAAAGATTAAAGGCTTGTTTGAAAAAAATGTCTCCTAAAAACGGCGTATAAAGTTTTCAGCGCATTTTTTGTTGTCGTTTTATTATTAAATGCTGAAGCATAAATCAAGGAGAAATAATTAATGTAAAGTCATGCACAATCATTACTACATTCAGATAATACAAAAAAAATAATTGTAAAAACAAAAAACAAAAAAAATAAAGAATGTAAAGACATGTTCTATTATCAGGACGCCACGCCCAAAAGGGTTTAACAAATATAGAAGAGGGTATCCTTTATCCTCAGAAACTTATTCACGACTATGATTTCGGAAGCAATAAATTAGTCTCTCTTAATCAAATATATCAAGGAGGAGGTATCTGAGCAAAAGTAAAACTAACAGCAGACTCGATTTTTTCTTCGCTAGGATAACTCTTTTCACACCTGATGAGGAGAGCTCTAATCGATTACTTCCGAAACTAAAGTCGTGAATTAACTAAATCATTGGAGAAAACAGAACACCTGTCCTATACTTTAGATAGTTGAATTTGCTTTAAAGAAATGTCTAAGATAACAGATTAAAAATATTATTTTACGCACCATGTTATTTTATATAAATATGTAAGTTATATAAAGGAAGGCATATAAAAGAAGGTACATAAAAAAAATATTTAAAAGGAAAACGGCATTGCTAAAATGCAAATAATATTTTTCATTTTATAACATGTATGAAAATGTTAATTTCTATTAAAAAAAACTATTATTTGTATTTCGAATCAATTTCCAAATAAAATTATCAGGCTATAATGCAAAGTATAATAAAAATATTCTAAACTCTTTATAATAGTAATTGCATAAATTTTTATATCTTAATAAATTAATACATAAATTTATTTTTAACATATATTGCGCTTTATACTCTTTTAAACATTCCACAAAAATTCCACACATTTTGAAACACAAGTTTTAAAAATCAGACAGAAAAAAAAACCTTTGAAAAGTGGTGATGAGAAAAGTTAGTTTCTTGAACACCAATTTAATTAATCAACTCTCATAAAAATTAAATTATCCTCTATTCGAATGAACGTAAACACAAAATTTAAACATTTTTGGAAAACTAAAATTTTGTATTTTCTTACGATCTAAGAATGAAGCGTGCATTTTTCTGCTAAAATTCAGTTTTAGAGATGGTCAATCTCTTTATCTATTTACTGAAATTAATTCATGTTCCACAAATCCATGGGAAAGGACTAGTATCAATAAGGATTTAAAAGTTCTCCTGGGACATTCATGTAAATTTTAAAGTATATCATACGAAAATTATTAAGTAACAATACACAACGAAAAATTAATTAAATAATTTAAATATATATAATAGGTATTAAAAAAGACGTAATACAAATTGATACTAGTGTAGAATAATTTACTGACACTGCAGAAATAAGTTATTTAATAACATTATAAAAAATTTATTTTATATAAATATATAGAAAAATAGAAAATATATGTATAAAAATAATATAATAAATTTTATTTATCTTCTAAACGAAAAAGTTTCATAAGTATGAGCGAATTGTGGTATAAATTTTATTTTAAGGTTTTATAAATCCTCTCTTATTGAATTAAAATAAACACATACCAAAATAAAAATGGTACCTTTATTTGCTCTGTGTCTAATAAATAGATAAAAAGAAGAAGAAAATAATAATATATGCGCGATTATACATATATATATATATATATATAAGCGAATTCATATACTAATTTATTTTAATATTTTATAAATCATTATCTCCCTAAGGTAAATGTTGCGAAAATGGTATCTTCGTTTATTCTCTGTGAAATAAATAGATAAAATTGGAAAAATGCAGAAATAGCCACGTTTGGCAACAAAAAAGTCTGTTTAACTATTGCAATGAACCTAAATATAATATTGAATAGATATAACAAAAAGTGGTGCAATGATTTCGTGATCATAGAAGTTTTTTTTTACCACTTTCATTGACACATCGACGCTAGTTCTTATTTCAGAAATTAATTACTCACTTCGGAACCTGAACTTGTGTCATTTTTCGGTATCAGATTTTGGTGACTTAATTTTTAAAACATTTCTAATTGCAACATTATTCAGAACCATGTGGATTTGGCGAAAGAGCAGCGAGATGAGTTTCTTTGGCGACCAGTCTCTGCAACAACCCTATTCCACGTGCTGAAAAGTCATCTTGCTCATCTTGTGGTGGAGTCTGAGACATTAATTTTAGCGTGTCTTTCCGAAAGCTGAAACTGATAAACTTGCTAGTTTTAGTGGACGAAAAACTGAAGCAAGTTTATTTTTTATCATATTGAAATATAAATGTTGATAAAATACAACAGAAAAAAATTGTCAGTCTGAACTTGATAGTGCATATAATATTGTGTCTGTTCAGCAACAAAGTGAACCAGGATTATATTTCATAAAGTGCCTTAAAAGTGGTAAATATATCTGTTTAGATTAAATATTTCTGTGTTGTATTGAAATACAGTGATTACATAATTTATTTTCTTTTTAGTTTTTTAACATTTGAAAAAATTTTTTTTTTTTTTTTTCTAATTTAAAAGCATGTTTAGAAATTTTAGCTCCAGTTTAATTTTTATTTCTGAAAATGTGCATTTAGATTTGCATGTTTTTACTTTTAATACAAATGAAAAATTTGAGTTTTTATCTAGTAGACTTTAGAAGACAAAACTTATAAAATGCCTTTTTTTCTTTTTAAAACTTTTAGCTTATAAAGTCTCGAAGAAAAAAAAAAATGTTTTATTTCTGTTAAAAACATACAGTACTAAATGCACTAATTTTCATTCTAGTACACAAATAAGTTAGATTTTAAACTATAACCAGTATCTTGTCCGAAAATTCAAAATTTTCCCTTTATTCAATCAAAATCGTCGTGTTTTGGATGTTAAATTGAAAAATCGCATCTGATTTCAACAGAATGTTATGTTTAAACAGCAAGTAAATATGATTTATTTTTAAGAGGTCTTAAAATCATTAAAGCTTCAAATATTTTTTTTAAAAAAAGTTACATGGCATATTTTTCTATACTTTAAGAAATCGTAGAATTATGCGCATACAATATTCGCTGTTCAGCATCAAAGTTAATCTGGATTGTATTTCATAAAGTGCCTTAAAAGTGGTAAATATAATGTTTAGAATAATTATTTCTGTGTTCTATTAAAATACAGTGACTACATAATTTTTACTTTCTCATATTTCTTTTAACTTTTAAGAGCCTACTCGAGTCACGCGAAGACATTCGCGAGCAAATGTTAAACCAATGGCAGCGTTCTTTTTAAATTTTTCGTTTGCATTTTAATATTTTTAAATGATTTTTTCTTTTTTTCTCATAAGATAATGAGCTTCGTACCTAATCGGATCTTTTTGATTTTGGTTGTACTTTTTTTATTCGGACGACACTTTGATTTTCGGAACCGGTTAGATGTCTCGCGGGCTATGTATTGTTGGATTGTGAACCCAATAAGACAAATCATTGATAGGTCAGATCTTCAAAAATGTATAATTTTCTCTGTTGTAATAACATAATGATATCAATGTGTTGCAACTTTAAAATAAAAACAATGGACCCGTGCGAGACTTTCGCACTGCAATCTTTGAGATCTTTGCTGATTACTTTTTTTTATTATTTTTGTTGGATTGTGAACCCAATAAGACAAATCATTGATAGGTCAGATCTTCAAAAATGTATAATTTTCTCTGTTGTAATAACATAATGATATCAATGTGTTGCAACTTTAAAATAAAAACAATGGACCCGTGCGAGACTTTCGCACTGCAATCTTTGAGATCTTTGCTGATTACTTTTTTTTATTATTTTTGTTGGATTGTGAACCCAATAAGACAAATCATTGATAGGTCAGATCTTCAAAAATGTATAATTTTCTCTGTTGTAATAACATAATGATATCAATGTGTTGCAACTTTAAAATAAAAACAATGGACCCGTGCGAGACTTTCGCACTGCAATCTTTGAGATCTTTGCTGATTACTTTTTTTTATTATTTTTGTTGGATTGTGAACCCAATAAGACAAATCATTGATAGGTCAGATCTTCAAAAATGTATAATTTTCTCTGTTGTAATAACATAATGATATCAATGTGTTGCAACTTTAAAATAAAAACAATGGACCCGTGCGAGACTTTCGCACTGCAATCTTTGAGATCTTTGCTGATTACTTTTTTTTATTATTTTTAATTAACTGCAGTTTTTAATAAAACAACGTGCTTTAACAAAATTTTAGTGTACTATGTCAAAAGCCTGTTTAAACGCCTTTCGTATGATACACCATTCATCATTGTGCGTTTTGTATGTGCATGACAATAATGACTATTGTTTGTATATTGTATGACAATAACTTTGCAAAAAAAAAAAATTATAAAAACTACGTAGATAGCGTTATGAGACTAAAATTGAAAAAGTTATCTCGACACACTGTTGTTGTTTCAAAAGCATGACTGTATTTTTTCAAATGCATTCATTAATAAACGTATTACATCTTGCGTTAGCAAAAGGTTTTAATCCACATAAAATGTGAGTCACGGTATAATGGGAAATTTTAAGATTCGCTACTCTTTTAAAATTTTATTTTTATTTCAATGTTTTATAATATTAAAATAATGTTATAGAGGAAAATGATTTAATCAAGAAAAGATTCAATTCTCGTAATAAAATTTGAAATTTTTATTCTTTTTTTTAAATTAAGTAAATTAAAAACCCTACATCTCGTATAGTTCTGAACTTCTGAAACTTTTTTTTCATGCTTTTCTTACAGTAAAATACAGTAAACATGATTTACTTAACATTTTTATTTAAAAAAAAAATAAAACAATTTATATTACTGAAAATTCGATCACTAACTTTATAGCGAGTCAATTGAAAACTTATATGATAAAGTTTTAGCAATTTGATCATGCGGATACGTTGAAAAATCAGAAACTGAGAAAAAAGAATTTAAAGATTGTAACTTTGATATATTTAAAGGGAAATGGATGCAGTAAATAGCCTTTTTCACACATTTATAATCATTGGATCTTTACGAAACTTCGGCAGAATATACTACAGATGTCTAAATACATTTTGAGTAAAAATTTGGGAAATTTATATTTTTGCCATTTTATGGATAGTGAAGGGTGGTAAGGATCCTTAAGGTGGATCGCGTGACAATAAAGTTTGGAAACCGCTGATATAGAGTATTTGTGCGTTAAACAGAAAATATATTAATTGAATGATATCTTCAATTAAAATATTTCAGTACCTTCGATATGCGTTAATGTTGATCTCGAAAAGTTATCAATTTCAAAAATCTAATTAAAATTAAAAGTACTTTTTTACATTTGTGTATAAATTAAAATACTTTAAAAAAAATAACCATCGGGTATACAGTGGCGATAAAAAACATTTGAATAAGGCATATTTTCCTTGTAAATTAAAATTTTGAATGCAAATTCTAGCAAAATAAGTACATTTTACTCACAAATCTGATAACGGAAAGAAAATTTGCAAATGTGTAACAACCTCGGGGGGAGAGAGTATTTGAACAGTGTGTACATAGTTATTATTGGCTGTCGGGTGAATAGAAAAGAGAAACGCTTGTTGGAACTCTGGTTTTAATTTGAATGTTTATTGACATACCTGGTTTTCCCGAGTTTTCAAGCAAAAATTTATATCTGGAGAGAAAAAGCTGGTAACCCGACTCAATGCAGGACTCTAATTCGGTTCCAGTCACTGAAATCGAATTTGTAGAAAATAAAATACTCTTTACAATCTTCAAATGTTAGTCAAAGTGTGAAACACGGTGGTGGTAGTATTTCGGTTTGGGTCTGTATAGTTTGGAATGAAACTGGTAAACTGGCAATAATTGACGAAAACATCTTGATACTAGATAGTATATTAATATATTGGCAGAACATATGTTTGAATGTGCTTCGAATATAGCAATCTGAGACTTTATAAAGAACTTTATACATATGGCGCGGACAACAAAATATTTAAAAGTTTTCCTGGATGTTTCAAGCGCCCCTCATCTCACCTTATTTTAATTAAATTGAGAAATTACAGCTATTGTTAGATCTAAAATTTAGGGGAGTTTTAGATAAATTTCCATTTCATAACTCTAGAAAGGATGTGAATTATCACTTTACTACACACAGCATACAACAAACAGTGCCAAAATGTCCAGACCGAGATCTTAACCGGATACTTGGTATAGCGCACCAAGTGTTTTACAATTTAAGCCACAAGGACTACACCTAGTCTCTCTTTTATTTGGTAAGGCTTCTGCTGCACAAGATGGAACGTCAATCATGAGCACAACTTCAGTGGTATAATCGGTGAATATTTATATATATATTTAATTTTAATCTAATCTGATTTAAATTTAATTAGATAATTAAATTTTCAGCAGATCTGACATTACGCAAGGAATTAATCAATACAAAGGATGTGAATTATCACTTTACTACACACAGCATACAACAAACAGTGACAAAATGTCCAGACCGAGATCTTAACCGGATACTTGGTATAGCGCACCAAGTGTTTTACAATTTAAGCCACAAGGACTACACCTAGTCTCTCTTTTATTTGGTAAGGCTTCTGCTGCACAAGATGGAACGTCAATCATGAGCACAACTTCAGTGGTATAATCGGTGAATATTTATATATATATTTAATTTTAATGTTAGAAAGGATTATTTATATATATATACAAACAGTGCCAAAATGTCCAGACCGAGATCTTAACCGGATACTTGGTGTTTTACAATTTAAGCCACAAGGACTACACCTAGTCTCTCTTTTATTTGGTAAGGCTTCTGCTGCACAAGATGGAACGTCAATCATGAGCACAACTTCAGTGGTATAATCGGTGAATATTTATATATATATTTAATTTTAATCTAATCTGATTTAAATTTAATTAGATAATTAAATTTTCAGCAGATCTGACATTACGCAAGGAATTAATCAATACAAAGGATGTGAATTATCACTTTACTACACACAGCATACAACAAACAGTGACAAAATGTCCAGACCGAGATCTTAACCGGATACTTGGTGTTTTACAATTTAAGCCACAAGGACTACACCTAGTCTCTCTTTTATTTGGTAAGGCTTCTGCTGCACAAGATGGAACGTCAATCATGAGCACAACTTCAGTGGTATAATCGGTGAATATTTATATATATATTTAATTTTAATGTTAGAAAGGATTATTTATATATATATACAAACAGTGCAAAAATGTCCAGACCGAGATCTTAACCGGATACTTGGTGTTTTACAATTTAAGCCACAAGGACTACACCTAGTCTCTCTTTTATTTGGTAAGGCTTCTGCTGCACAAGATGGAACGTCAATCATGAGCACAACTTCAGTGGTATAATCGGTGAATATTTATATATATATTTAATTTTAATCTAATCTGATTTAAATTTAATTAGATAATTAAATTTTCAGCAGATCTGACATTACGCAAGGAATTAATCAATACAAAGGATGTGAATTATCACTTTACTACACACAGCATACAACAAACAGTGACAAAATGTCCAGACCGAGATCTTAACCGGATACTTGGTGTTTTACAATTTAAGCCACAAGGACTACACCTAGTCTCTCTTTTATTTGGTAAGGCTTCTGCTGCACAAGATGGAACGTCAATCATGAGCACAACTTCAGTGGTATAATCGGTGAATATTTATATATATATTTAATTTTAATCTAATCTGATTTAAATTTAATTAGATAATTAAATTTTCAGCAGATCTGACATTACGCAAGGAATTAATCAATACAAAGGATGTGAATTATCACTTTACTACACACAGCATACAACAAACAGTGACAAAATGTCCAGACCGAGATCTTAACCGGATACTTGGTGTTTTACAATTTAAGCCACAAGGACTACACCTAGTCTCTCTTTTATTTGGTAAGGCTTCTGCTGCACAAGATGGAACGTCGATCATGAGCACAACTTCAGTGGTATAATCGGTGAATATTTATATATATATTTAATTTTAATCTAATCTGATTTAAATTTAATTAGATAATTAAATTTTCAGCAGATCTGACATTACGCAAGGAATTAATCAATACAAAGGATGTGAATTATCACTTTACTACACACAGCATACAACAAACAGTGACAAAATGTCCAGACCGAGATCTTAACCGGATACTTGGTGTTTTACAATTTAAGCCACAAGGACTACACCTAGTCTCTCTTTTATTTGGTAAGGCTTCTGCTGCACAAGATGGAACGTCAATCATGAGCACAACTTCAGTGGTATAATCGGTGAATATTTATATATATATTTAATTTTAATCTAATCTAATCTGATTTAAATTTAATTAGATAATTAAATTTTCAGCAGATCTGACATTACGCAAGGAATTAATCAATACAAAGGATGTGAATTATCACTTTACTACACACAGCATACAACAAACAGTGACAAAATGTCCAGACCGAGATCTTAACCGGATACTTGGTGTTTTACAATTTAAGCCACAAGGACTACACCTAGTCTCTCTTTTATTTGGTAAGGCTTCTGCTGCACAAGATGGAACGTCAATCATGAGCACAACTTCAGTGGTATAATCGGTGAATATTTATATATATATTTAATTTTAATCTAATCTGATTTAAATTTAATTAGATAATTAAATTTTCAGCAGATCTGACATTACGCAAGGAATTAATCAATACAAAGGATGTGAATTATCACTTTACTACACACAGCATACAACAAACAGTGACAAAATGTCCAGACCGAGATCTTAACCGGATACTTGGTGTTTTACAATTTAAGCCACAAGGACTACACCTAGTCTCTCTTTTATTTGGTAAGGCTTCTGCTGCACAAGATGGAACGTCAATCATGAGCACAACTTCAGTGGTATAATCGGTGAATATTTATATATATATTTAATTTTAATCTAATCTGATTTAAATTTAATTAGATAATTAAATTTTCAGCAGATCTGACATTACGCAAGGAATTAATCAATACAAAGGATGTGAATTATCACTTTACTACACACAGCATACAACAAACAGTGACAAAATGTCCAGACCGAGATCTTAACCGGATACTTGGTGTTTTACAATTTAAGCCACAAGGACTACACCTAGTCTCTCTTTTATTTGGTAAGGCTTCTGCTGCACAAGATGGAACGTCAATCATGAGCACAACTTCAGTGGTATAATCGGTGAATATTTATATATATATTTAATTTTAATCTAATCTGATTTAAATTTAATTAGATAATTAAATTTTCAGCAGATCTGACATTACGCAAGGAATTAATCAATACAAAGGATGTGAATTATCACTTTACTACACACAGCATACAACAAACAGTGACAAAATGTCCAGACCGAGATCTTAACCGGATACTTGGTGTTTTACAATTTAAGCCACAAGGACTACACCTAGTCTCTCTTTTATTTGGTAAGGCTTCTGCTGCACAAGATGGAACGTCAATCATGAGCACAACTTCAGTGGTATAATCGGTGAATATTTATATATATATTTAATTTTAATCTAATCTGATTTAAATTTAATTAGATAATTAAATTTTCAGCAGATCTGACATTACGCAAGGAATTAATCAATACAAAGGATGTGAATTATCACTTTACTACACACAGCATACAACAAACAGTGACAAAATGTCCAGACCGAGATCTTAACCGGATACTTGGTGTTTTACAATTTAAGCCACAAGGACTACACCTAGTCTCTCTTTTATTTGGTAAGGCTTCTGCTGCACAAGATGGAACGTCAATCATGAGCACAACTTCAGTGGTATAATCGGTGAATATTTATATATATATTTAATTTTAATCTAATCTGATTTAAATTTAATTAGATAATTAAATTTTCAGCAGATCTGACATTACGCAAGGAATTAATCAATACAAAGGATGTGAATTATCACTTTACTACACACAGCATACAACAAACAGTGACAAAATGTCCAGACCGAGATCTTAACCGGATACTTGGTGTTTTACAATTTAAGCCACAAGGACTACACCTAGTCTCTCTTTTATTTGGTAAGGCTTCTGCTGCACAAGATGGAACGTCAATCATGAGCACAACTTCAGTGGTATAATCGGTGAATATTTATATATATATTTAATTTTAATCTAATCTGATTTAAATTTAATTAGATAATTAAATTTTCAGCAGATCTGACATTACGCAAGGAATTAATCAATACAAAGGATGTGAATTATCACTTTACTACACACAGCATACAACAAACAGTGACAAAATGTCCAGACCGAGATCTTAACCGGATACTTGGTGTTTTACAATTTAAGCCACAAGGACTACACCTAGTCTCTCTTTTATTTGGTAAGGCTTCTGCTGCACAAGATGGAACGTCAATCATGAGCACAACTTCAGTGGTATAATCGGTGAATATTTATATATATATTTAATTTTAATCTAATCTGATTTAAATTTAATTAGATAATTAAATTTTCAGCAGATCTGACATTACGCAAGGAATTAATCAATACAAAGGATGTGAATTATCACTTTACTACACACAGCATACAACAAACAGTGACAAAATGTCCAGACCGAGATCTTAACCGGATACTTGGTGTTTTACAATTTAAGCCACAAGGACTACACCTAGTCTCTCTTTTATTTGGTAAGGCTTCTGCTGCACAAGATGGAACGTCAATCATGAGCACAACTTCAGTGGTATAATCGGTGAATATTTATATATATATTTAATTTTAATCTAATCTGATTTAAATTTAATTAGATAATTAAATTTTCAGCAGATCTGACATTACGCAAGGAATTAATCAATACAAAGGATGTGAATTATCACTTTACTACACACAGCATACAACAAACAGTGACAAAATGTCCAGACCGAGATCTTAACCGGATACTTGGTGTTTTACAATTTAAGCCACAAGGACTACACCTAGTCTCTCTTTTATTTGGTAAGGCTTCTGCTGCACAAGATGGAACGTCAATCATGAGCACAACTTCAGTGGTATAATCGGTGAATATTTATATATATATTTAATTTTAATCTAATCTGATTTAAATTTAATTAGATAATTAAATTTTCAGCAGATCTGACATTACGCAAGGAATTAATCAATACAAAGGATGTGAATTATCACTTTACTACACACAGCATACAACAAACAGTGACAAAATGTCCAGACCGAGATCTTAACCGGATACTTGGTGTTTTACAATTTAAGCCACAAGGACTACACCTAGTCTCTCTTTTATTTGGTAAGGCTTCTGCTGCACAAGATGGAACGTCAATCATGAGCACAACTTCAGTGGTATAATCGGTGAATATTTATATATATATTTAATTTTAATCTAATCTGATTTAAATTTAATTAGATAATTAAATTTTCAGCAGATCTGACATTACGCAAGGAATTAATCAATACAAAGGATGTGAATTATCACTTTACTACACACAGCATACAACAAACAGTGACAAAATGTCCAGACCGAGATCTTAACCGGATACTTGGTGTTTTACAATTTAAGCCACAAGGACTACACCTAGTCTCTCTTTTATTTGGTAAGGCTTCTGCTGCACAAGATGGAACGTCAATCATGAGCACAACTTCAGTGGTATAATCGGTGAATATTTATATATATATTTAATTTTAATCTAATCTGATTTAAATTTAATTAGATAATTAAATTTTCAGCAGATCTGACATTACGCAAGGAATTAATCAATACAAAGGATGTGAATTATCACTTTACTACACACAGCATACAACAAACAGTGACAAAATGTCCAGACCGAGATCTTAACCGGATACTTGGTGTTTTACAATTTAAGCCACAAGGACTACACCTAGTCTCTCTTTTATTTGGTAAGGCTTCTGCTGCACAAGATGGAACGTCAATCATGAGCACAACTTCAGTGGTATAATCGGTGAATATTTATATATATATTTAATTTTAATCTAATCTGATTTAAATTTAATTAGATAATTAAATTTTCAGCAGATCTGACATTACGCAAGGAATTAATCAATACAAAGGATGTGAATTATCACTTTACTACACACAGCATACAACAAACAGTGACAAAATGTCCAGACCGAGATCTTAACCGGATACTTGGTGTTTTACAATTTAAGCCACAAGGACTACACCTAGTCTCTCTTTTATTTGGTAAGGCTTCTGCTGCACAAGATGGAACGTCAATCATGAGCACAACTTCAGTGGTATAATCGGTGAATATTTATATATATATTTAATTTTAATCTAATCTGATTTAAATTTAATTAGATAATTAAATTTTCAGCAGATCTGACATTATGCAAGGAATTAATCAATACAAAGGATGTGAATTATCACTTTACTACACACAGCATACAACAAACAGTGACAAAATGTCCAGACCGAGATCTTAACCGGATACTTGGTGTTTTACAATTTAAGCCACAAGGACTACACCTAGTCTCTCTTTTATTTGGTAAGGCTTCTGCTGCACAAGATGGAACGTCAATCATGAGCACAACTTCAGTGGTATAATCGGTGAATATTTATATATATATTTAATTTTAATCTAATCTGATTTAAATTTAATTAGATAATTAAATTTTCAGCAGATCTGACATTACGCAAGGAATTAATCAATACAAAGGATGTGAATTATCACTTTACTACACAGCGTTCAACCAACAGTGTGAAAAAAATGTCGAGACCGGGGATAGAACTCGAATACCTTATAACTCTTGTGAGAATAGCAAGAGATTTTTTTCAAATTTAACAAAAGAGGTTTGTAGAATCAGTTCCAAGAAGAATACGATCGGTTAAGGACACTAATAGATTCTTTCCAAACTATTAAACACATAATATATAATTGTTTTAAACAAATTATTAGTTTGTATGAATGTTAATACATTTTTCCTCGCATTTCACATGTTGTATTTTAGATTTCATAATTAACCCTCCACCTACCAGATGGGTCCATTCAAAATGTCTATTCCAACTATAATTTGTTTCATAAAATAAGTTAAATACAAACCAGAGAGAACTAAAGTAAATAAGTTAGTTTTAAATAAAAATTCTAGTATGAAACTTTTTATCAAGGTTGAGTAAAATTTCCAGTAGTTCTAGCGTTAAATATTCGCTTGATTCTTTTTATATTATTTGATTTTTGAGTGAACTGCATTTATTTTGCCAAAATTCTCATTCAAAATTATAATTACAAAGTTAAAGAAGATGCCTTGTTCAAATACTGGTCCTCCTCCATGTATGCTGAAGCAATATTATTGTCACAGCCGTGTACGTAGTGTAATAGTTTAGTTTCGAAACTTTAATCAAATTCATTTAATTTTTTAAATAACAAAATTCGTTTGGGGAAACCAGAATATTATTCTGTTTCTCAGAAAATATTTTCAGTGGTTACGGTTCTGTGAGAACATAGCATAGAACTGCATTTCCATTACTCGTGTAAGCAACAATGTCAATAATTGCCGAATCCAGATCTTTGTGTAAAGGAAAAAAAACATAAAAAATTCAATAAGTTAATAAAATATTATATTGTAATGAAAAAGATAATTATATATAATATTAATAATGAATATGTGCTATAACGAAAAGATCAAGGGGAAAAAAAGTCATGGTCCCGGACTTCCAAATTTTGAGGGTCTCCAAATGTAATATGCATTTTAAAGCTTAAATAGTTTATGTAAAATTTTGTCTACAAGTGTTTCTGGTTACTTGATAAAAAATATTTCATGAAAGTTTTACTTCTAAATGCATCTAAAAATTTCTCCATTATTTCACACAATATGCATTCTTATTTTTCAAAATCCACTTATTTTTCCATGTTTGACAGTTTGAGATTAACTGATAATAAACATGTATGTTAGTAACAGGCAAAATTGTTACAATCCTAATTATGTAATTGAAATTATGGTAACATCTATGAATGTCTAGCGACGAGATAAATTTTGTTTTTGCGCCGAATATATGGAAATATTATCGATTATATCATTGCTTGGTATGTATTTTTCTGCTGCGTATTTATTATGCTTCATTTTCCATTAAGAGATTTTAATCTTTTTTTAACCTTGTACTGATTTATAATCAATATTTTGTACTTTTAGGGTGCAGTCTAAAGTTTAAAAGAAATGTATTTATTTAAATGCGTATGTATTGAAAGTATAATATATTTGAATTTGAAATGAAATCATCCCCAGAGTCCCGTTTTATCTTGGTCGAGCCCTAAAGTAAACCATTTTTAATTCTTCTTTTCGTGCTCTAAAAAGTAAACTCAGCAGCTCTAATGGATATAAAAGGGGGAGGATGAGTTATTTTTGAATCACCTTAATGCCGCAAAGAAAACCGTAAAAATTGGGAATTGTCGTCTTTCAGTTTGTTTAAAAAAAATAGCTCCTTATTTGAATTGAACAAAGTTTGAAATTTTGACATATTTCGATTTTTTATCCGTGGAAGTAGTTTAGGAATTATGCAGATGAACAATTTAGAACTTCTAATTTCAACTTTTTTAGCTTTACTATTCATTTTTTGAAATTGACTGAAGTTAGATCGAAGATTGTAATTTAGACTATTAGTTATTCTACCTATTATTTATGTTTTTATAGAAAAGAAAAGTTGTAATATTGTACGGAAAAATTTCATGTTTCAAAACTAGTTTTGCCACGATTTTAAAGTCTACATTCCAAATTTTTGAGTCTTCATTTCTTCTTCATACTGCTTATTAGTTTTTTCTCAATCATGCCTAAAAAAAAAATATTGCAGAAAAATTTAAAAAATAGAATTCAGAATCCACAGAAATTAATCTTTTTGTTATAACACTGAAGAAAATTTGTTTTTCAGGTGTAGTTTGTAGATAATTTAATTTAAATGTAAATTCGTTAATTTGTTCAAAAGATATCGTGGAAAAACTGCTAAAATAGTGTTTCGAGATAAATGAGTTTAATGTTTGACATTATTCAGTTAAACCTTAGTTACCTTTTAGTACGACCGTCATTTTAGGAATTTTTCTTTTTGATCAACTGTATGACATTCTTAAAGGTTCAAGCATGATAATAATAAAAATACATTTGATCAAACATTTCTGGTTCCATTAATTTTCGAAAAAATTATTTTTGTAAACTATTAAGTTTTGAACAGATTGATTTTTCAAAGCTTCAAATATGCGAATCCAAAATTGCAGCTCGTTCCTCCCAGAAAATTTTGAGTTATGTTTTAAAAAACTTCCCCTACAATGTAGATTAATTTGAAACTATTGAAAATTAATTTAGAAATTCCTAACTTTACATCTGCATAATTCCTAAACTATTTCGCCAAATGACTTCTCGTTTGATATCCTGAGGTAAAATTTACCGAAGAATCAAAATGGATGTCAAAATTGGGTTTTCGTATTGAAAATTTCAAAGTTTGTTATAATTTTAATATAGAAACCTAAGCTGATTTACCTTATCAGAAATCTAAAGAAGACAATTCGAATTATTTTTTCTCTGCGACAAAATAGTTTTAAATGTATGGGGTTTTCTTTTTTATTTTATTTAACGACAGTACCATAGATTTGCAAACTTCAACGCTGAAATCATCAAAATTGCGGGCAGCATTCCAACTACTTAAGCTATGTTGACACTTTATAGGAAAAAAAAAAAAAAAAAGATTTCAATTTCAGTTTTTATGCTAAATAAACAGTGTAATGTTATTAAGATAAACTTATTTCAAAACCTTTTAAAAATATTTCTCTGAATAAAACTTATCTTAAATTGTCTAAACATACTGTTAAAAGAAACATTAACAATTCATACACGAATATACATAAAGGGTAGTTAAGACTGTTAATTGCAAAACTTCTCTTACGGAAAAAATTTATTGATCAGCGATTGCCATATAATCCTTATATTCATAAAACTTTCATATGCTCAAATTTAAATTTCAAAGAACTGAAATGCGATTTACTCCATGAGCTTTTGATTTACAAAATATCAAAATATAAGACTGCTATCTGATTAATACTTTCAAGATTTAGACTTTTAAAAGTTAGTTTAGTTTTGTCATTTTTTTCTGAAAAATACGTATTTATCCTTCATTGCATTTTGTATCATAAATTATACACGGCAATAAATGTTATAAATTTCCCCATGTGTCTTGCATACAATAGGGGTCTTGTTCCACATATAGAGTAATGTATTAAATAAAACTAATATAATCTAAGTGATAACACTAAATACATACTATATATATAATATATATATACATATACACTAAAATACAATTATAAATTTACACTAACCACACTATGCAGGGTGGTCCTAAAATATATGTCAAAAATGTAAAGGTAGGTAGAGGGGACCTAAATAAGCATATTTCGTGTAGGAATGTGGGTGCGGAAATACAGCGTTCAGGCAGTAGATGGCACTGTTGATTTCGGCGGATGAAAGCGTTTCGCTGGCTTGAATCGTCATTCCCCGCACGATTCAAGCAACATGCATCGTTACACCAATGCGGGGGTTGTCGACATATATTTCATGTGTGGGGCTGCGCAAGGAAATGGAGTGGCTGCTCAAAGGATGCGCACGTTCAACGGCTTTCGAGCTTGTTGAAGGACTATACTCTACTGTGCATAATACTTTTTCTTTTACTGCTGGAATTCTGCGATATCTTCCAGTGCCCGTATCACGCCTGGAAGCATAAAACGATCCACTCGTGCACAACTCCCGATGAAGACGTTCAATCGTTCGGCAATCCGGCAGATTCCTACCCGGGAATCGTTCCATGTACACCCTTTGAGCATCTTCTTGCGCAGCCCCATACATGAAATGCATGCCGGCAAGTTCCGCATTGGCTTAACGATGCCTGTTGCTCGAAAACCGTGCGGGGAAAGACGATTAAACACAGCGAAACGTTTTCATTCGCCGAACTCAACAGCGCCCTCTACTGCCTTAACGCGGCATTTCCGAACCCACATTCCTATACGAAATATGCTTATTTAGGTTCTCTCTACCTACCTTTATATTTTTGACATATATTTTAGGACCACCCTGTATAGCCAAAAACAAATAATATATCAACTGAGCACTAAAATATAACCAATTAAAACTATAATACGAATAAACCAAACACAAAATACTAACTAAAAAACAATACCAGGAAAATTAAACCTGAAGGCAGGAGGGGCATGGCTAACGACATGCACTGCAGGGTTAAAACTGGTTTCTATGCAAGCAACGTCCCCCTTCTCCTGCCGAGACCAAATTAATTCAAACTATCAACAAAACACTAAGCTACACACGACAGTAACCAACCCTATCTGAACTCAACGAAAAACTGATCTAAACCATCCTTCACTGCATTTTGTATCATAAATTATACACGGCAATAAATGTTATAAATTTCCCCCAAAAAATGTTTGAGATAAAATTTGCAAGGCTCTAAAAGTAATTTTTTAGAATGTCTGAAAATTTTATGCATGTATTGATTAAAAGAAACTTTTGATTTTCTGAAAGTAAAGTGTTAAAGAAGATATTTTAAATGTGATGCTTTTTAAATTTTATATAGGTCAAGTAGAACAATTTCAAATGAGAGGACGCAGAATGTAAAGATTTGTATTTTTTAAACATCATTATGAAGTCATTTTAGTGATTTTAATTACATATATCATCCCATTACTTTTTTCACTAACTTGTGTTGTTTTATTTATTTAATTATTATTTTGACAAGGTTTTGGATAACTTCTTGATATAATTTTATGTTCTTCATTTACTTTTTCTTGGCGCAGCATGTTCCTGAAGGGACTTTGTGGCATTAAAACCAATTCAATCAATCAGTCAAATGAGAGGACGATATATATCGCTCACCCGCAAAAAAAGCGAAACAACTCAAAAATACTATATTTCACAGGAGATGTAAACACAATTTTTACTGTTACATAAAACTACAACACTTAGCCCTGCATGCAGCTGTAAAAACAAAAAACCCTTAAGAATCGAGACGTAGAACACATAGGAAGGATTGAATAAATTTCACCCCCCCCCCCCCCCCACACACACACACACATTTTGTGGTGGCAAAGTGACACATAGAGTAATCTAGCAGCCTTCCAGATATCTACAATTATGACATTTTTTATTTGAGCAATATAATTGAAGAAATTTGTATCGTCAATTTTTGCACGGATTGTTTTAAAATCTAAGTTGATGGGTATTTGTACAGGTATATATGTCGTTGACAAATTTTAATGAAATGCACATGAAACCATCTAGACAGCATATAAGTTTCGGAGAAAATCAGATGACTGGATAAGCATTGATTTTTGACCCCCGCCCCCTGTTAGGTTATTTTTAAAGAAGTTTAAACTGTTTTAATATAAATTAGTATCTATATTTATTGCTTCCTTGGTTGGTTTTTGTTAGAAGATTGATTAAATGTGTTATACGATATAAGAAACATAGGTTTATTTAGCAAATTTTATCATTTTGATTATTTTTCGATATGAAGCGCTAATAACATCATCGTAGTTTCTACACATGAAAGATATAAAGTAAAACATATCTAAAAATAACAATGGCGTTTTGAGAGATTCATATACTTAAAATAAATAAGAATTTGCTAAACTAAACCTATGTTTCCGTTCTTGTATACCACACTTAACCCTTTCCGGCACAGACAAATTCTGTTCGTAAAATGCGAAATTACTGACTGACACCGGAATTTACAAACGACTTTTTTAGAAAATAAGAATTCCTTATTTTAAGCTTTCAATAAAGAATCAAAATTTTATTAAAATATTCTTGGTGCCGAATGCAAGTTTGGAATTAAAATTAGGTGTGCCCGGAATGGGACCACTGTGCCGGAAAGGGTTAAATAAAAATCCGAGATGCCGTAAATTTAAGATCCTGGATTATATTTAAAAAAATCAAAACATCTTAAAATTAAGAACGAAAAATTATGCGTGAAGATTATGAAACACTTTCCAACACATTTAGAATACTGTAGCAAAATTTCAGTTTCATAAGGTGAAACTGAAAGAGGATGTCGAAGCAAACAATTTGTAAAAAGTCGAGGCTAACGAAAAAGACAGGCTACCGCGGTGCATTCCACTTATCTTTTTTTACAGACCGCTAGAGTGAGGTGATGCTCTTTTCGTACACCTGCATTGGTGGATTCGAGCATCACGTGACTCCCGCGGTCTGTAAAAAAGGATACGCGTAAAGCACCGCGGTGGCCTTTCTTTTTCGTTAGCCTCGTAAAAAGTCATAACACATTGGAAAACCTGATTTCAGGAATTACCATTAATAGTCTGAAAAATAGCAGAATTCGTTGTGTAGCCTTGTATATGATCAATAGACTTGTATGTGTACTACATAGTATGTTAAAATTTAATTCAGTTAAACTCATAGCACAATTAAAGAATGCCATTTGGAAATTTTCGTCAAAGAACGACAATATACTCGAGATATTTTGTGCAGCCGTGTATATGATCTATAGAATTTATACACACAAAGTAATATGCAATAATTAGTTAAATTTAAAAACGCGTACCGCAACTGAAAACGCATTCCCTGCAATTATTGATTATAGAGTATACTGTAACCAATTATTTTGTCTGCCCCTGTAAATGAACGATAAATGCTATGCTAAAGTAATCATCTTGTAGTGCACCTCGGTGATATATATAAATTTCAATAAGTTTGAAATAAGTGTAACATTATTAAAATACACTGCAAACGTTTTTTCCCCCATAGACTGTAATTTAACTGAATTCTTTTGAGTGTCCCTATAAAAGACCTATTATTGCTACACATTTCATTTTCAATACCGAACATGCCATAGTAAACCCCAACAAAATATATCAATTGCATGGCAATCTGGGTATATTTACGCGAGTTAGAGCATGGAGGGACAGACAGACGGTAGATCCAAACAAACACAATTAATAAAAAAACAGAATTTATAATTTTTAAACTTTGTTGGAAAGTGTTAAAAAGTAGGACCTTTATAGAGTCTGTGTATTCGGAGTGGGGGGGGGGGGGCAAAAATCAATGCTTATCTACATATCTCGTTTAGGAACAGATGCTTTACACTCGTGCAAACATATAAACATAAATTTGGCGACTTTTTGGTTGGCGCGATTTTCAAGACCGCTCAAACGAATAACTTAATACAATGGCAAGGTTGCCATTAAAGGAAAAAATCCCCTAAATTTGGCGACTTTTTTCCTTTTCATAACCGATTAAAACAAAAAACTGTGCGTGAGTGTATGACATCATAGCCCGTATTTCTTCAAATATTTTTTTCACTGTATATGAATAAAAACTTACAAATTATAAAAAATATAATCTATTTTTAATAAGTTAGGAAAAAATATTATTTTCTCAAATCTCCTCAATTTTTTCTTCTCTTCAAATGCAGTCTTTGTACTTTTTAGTAATACATACATATATGATGAAATTCAATATATTCCATACAACACACAGCAATTCTACTAAATTACTCAACGTTTAAAAATCTCGAATAATACAAAATAATTAAAGACGTGAACATAAAAACAGATGTATAACAACTTTTCACAGAATAAAAAAAATGAAAAACTACTCAATTCAGCTAATTCGCTAATAAAGAAACTGTAAAATGATAAAATTCGTTATTGTCGACGACACAAAAGGTATGTATGTGCGCTACGCGTCCATGAAAGAAAATCACTGCATGCAGGAAACTCGCTGTGCAGCAATCTCTAAAATGCACGAAACTCGTTATAGCAGCGCTCACAAACCCATGTACGAGCGCTGCGCGCACATGAAAACTAAAGAAAACCATCACTGGATGACGCAAACTCGCTGTGCAGGAACCACTAAAATGCACGAAACTCGTTTCTTCCGCCGTCACAGACAGACGTATGAGCGCTGCGCGCACATGAAAACTAAAAAAAAACATCACTGGATGCAGCAAACTCGCTGTGCAAGAATCTCTAAAATGCACGAAACTCGTTTCTCCCGTGGTCACAGACAGACATATGAGCGCTGCGCACACATGAAAACTAAAAAAAACATCACTGGATGCAGCAAACTCGCTGTTTAGGAATCACTAAAATGCATGAAACTCGTTTCTTCCACGGTCACGGACAGACGTATGAGCGCTGCGCGCACATGAAAACTAAAAAAAAAATCACTGGATGCAGCAAACTCGCTGTGCAGGAATCACTAAAATGCACGAAACTCGTTTCTTCCACGGTCACAGACAGACGTATGAGCGCTGCGCGCACATGAAAACTAAAAAAAAACATCACTGGATGCAGCAACTCGCTGTTCAGGAATCGCTAAAATGCACGAAACTCGTTCCTTCCGCGGTCACAGACAGACGTATGAGCGCTGCGCACACATGAAAACTAAAAAAAAACATCACTGGATGCAGCAAACTCGCTGTGCAGGAATCACTAAAATGCACGAAACTCGTTTCTTCCGCGGTCACAGACAGACGTATGAGCGGTGCGCGCACATGAAAACTAAAAAAAACATCACTGGATGCAGCAAACTCGCTGTTCAGGAATCACTAAAATGCACGAAACTCGTTTCTTCCGCGGTCACAGACGTATGAGCGCTGCGCACACATGAAAACTAAAAAAAAAACATCACTGGATGCAGCAAACTCGCTGTGCAGGAATCGCTAAAATGCACGAAACTCGTTTCTTCCGCGGTCACAGACAGACGTATGAGCGCTGCGCGCACATGAAAACTAAAGAAAACATCACTGGATGCAGCAAACTCGCTGTGCAAGAATCACTAAAATGCACGAAACTCGTTTCTGCCGCGGTCACAGACAGACGTATGAGCACTGCGCGCACAAGAAAACTAAAAAAAACATCACTGGATGCAGCAAACTCGCTGTGCAGGAATCTCTAAAATGCACGAAACTCGTTTCTGTCGCGGTCACACACAGACGTATGAGCGCTGCGCGCACATGAAAACTAAAAAAAACATCACTGGATGCAGCAAGCTCGCTGTTCAGGAATCACTAAAATGCACGAAACTCGTTCCTTCCGCGGTCACAGACAGACGTATGAGCGCTGCGCACACATGAAAACTAAAAAAAAACATCACTGGATGCAGCAAACTCGCGTGCAGGAATCACTAAAATGCACGAAACTCGTTTTTTCCGCGGTCACAGACAGACGTATGAGCGCTGCGCGCACATGAAAACTAAAACAAACATCACTGGATGCAGCAAACTCGCTGTGCAGGAATCTCTAAAATGCACGAAACTCGTTTAAGCCGCGGTGACAGATACATGTATATAAACTAAAAAAAACATCGTTAGATTCATTTATTTAGCTGAATAGCACTTCCAAACAAAAATTCCTTCATACCGACATTTATTCGTACTTAAAAGATCCTATAGAGGGCACTTATCCGACTGAAATTGTCCATAAAATACCTGCTTCAATTCATATGTGTAGTTATAAAATTCCGTCAAAAGCATTACTTTCTAAGAAAAAAAGAAAGAAAAACATCGTTAGATTAATTTATTTCACGAAATATCACTTTCAAACAACACTTCCTTTATACTGACATCTAATGATACTTAAAAGATCCTATAGAGGTCACTTTTCCGACTGAAACTGTCCATAAAATACCTGCTTCAATTCATACGTATATTTATAAAATTTCGTCAAAAAACATTACTTTCCAAGAAGAAAAGGACAAAAAAATACCGTTAATTCATTTATATCGCTAAATAGCACTTTCAAACAAAATACCTTCATACCGACATCTATTGCTACTTAAAACATCCTATAGAGGGAACTTATCCAACTGAAATTGTCCATAAAATAACTGCTTCAAATCATAGGTATATTTATAAAATTCCGTAAAAAACATTACTTTCCAAGACAAAAAGAAAAAAAAACATCGTTAGATTAATTTAGTTTGTTAAATAGCAATCTCAAACAAAAATTCCTTCATACCGACATCTCTTAGTGCGTAAATGATCCCGCAGAGGGCACTTACACTTATCCGAGAGAAATTGTCCAAAAAAGTAGTCGCTATGGTATAGCGCCTAGAATAAAGCACTATTCTAGGCGCTGTAGCTATGGACAAATTAAAAATACATAAAACTTATATATTTTTCTCCACCGAGGCTAACGAAAAAGACAGGCTACCGCGGTACATTCCACTTATCTTTTTTTACAGACCGCTAGAGTGACGTGTTGCACTTTTCGTGCACCTTCATTGGTGCATTTGAGCATCACGTGACTCCCGCGGTCTGTAAAAAAAGATATGTGTAAAGCACCGCGGTAGCCTTTCTTTTTCGTTAGCCTTGTTTCTCCACCAAATGTCGTATTCAAGAGCATCAATCACAAATATATCTATATTTGCATATTTATTACTTTCCACTTGTTTAACAACTTTAAATAACTATAAATTATAAGTTACCTTTCGTTAAAATACCTGAATAAGTATATTTATTAAATTCTGGCAAAAACAGTTAAATAAATTATTTCCAGTAATAAAAAACCGAACGATCTACGAAAAACAACTAAATCCAGCAATTTAAAAACTGGCCGGGTTACCATATCAGAAATCAGTCTCCAAAATTTGGCGTTTTTTTTCCTTTTTTTAACCGATTAAAAAATAAAAAATCCGTGACCAGGGATTCGCATCTTAGCCGAAAATTTTTTAGTGCGGCTAATTCACAGCTTGTCTTTTTCCCTCTACTTTAATGATATATAAATATAGATTAAAGTAGAGTACAAGTCACCCCCCCCCCCTGCTATAAAACTTTTGATAACAAAGTTTTAAAAATTTTTAATGTAATAGATATCATTTAAAGAATATGAAGTCTAGAGAAGGAGCAAGAAATTGCTAGCCTGCCCCGTCTGGTTACGGCCCTGGGTGCACTCATGCCAAAATTAATCGGTACGTGCATAAAAGGTGTGGAAAAGGTTATCCCAAAAAAGAACGTCTTTCTTTTTGTAGATTGTTATTTTTTTTTTGTAGTGGCATTTTTTAGCTTATTTGCTGGAAGGTGTTACTAAAGATCACAGTAATATGCGCCAAATCTCACCTCGATTATTGTTCTTCATTGATGGTCTGTGTCTGAAATAATGAAACCAACCACCTATGCCAATGCCAAACATGTAGATGAAAAGAGTATGGTTGAACTTTTCCAGACATTTGTCTCAGTTGTTTCTTAACTCATTGTCAAGATTTCCTAATATTGATGTTGCGATGAGAAAAGCAACAGAGCCATTCTGTCTTTAAGAACTAGAAGAGGAAAAAAAATCTGAAAGTTTGGATGGAGCTTCTGAACATTACAATTGAATTTCTGGTGTATTTTAAACTTTCATTCGTCGCAACTCAGCTAGCCGACAGTTTAATTGCTAAGCATTTATTTTCTGCATACAAATCTCTTTCTCTTCTATAATAACTTAAGATATAACAATTAAGATATTTGAAATAAAATTTTTTGGAAGAATAGCACTTTTAAACCTTCAAAAGTTTTCGAAAAACAGTAAGAAAGAGCAATATTTTCTGCACATTTCAAAAGAAACAATACAAAGAAATTTCTATAATTACAGTATATGATTAACCCTTTCAGGGGCAAAGTACTTCTATTCGTAAAATGCTGAAACGATTGAATGACACCAGAATTTACAAACATATTTTTTTTTTAAAATAATAAGCTTTTCTTCAGTACTCAATAACAGGAAAATTTCTATTCCAAAATTCTGTTGTCAATGTGACATTTAGGGATTAAAATTAGGTGGTCCAAAAGTGAACAACTGCCCTTCAAGGGGTTAAAAATGTATTGATTGTTCTCTATGTAAACAATGATTAAAATGATACTTTATTCGCGATTTTCTCGAAACAATGATTTTAAAATACATGCCAGAGATATCTTGGCAGAAAATGAGCCATTTCCCTTTTTTATGAAAGCTTATATTTTCTTAGTCTTTGACCGATGCTTTAACCCTTTCCAACACAGTGGAAAAGTGTTTATGAATTGGGTTTGTCTGTCTGTCTGTCCATCCATCCATCCATCCGTCTGTCTGCTGTGTGTCCGTGCTCTAATTAACGAAAATATACTCGGATGGCTAGGAAATTGATGTGTTATTGAAGTTTACTATGGCATGTTCGGTATTGAAAAGGAAGTATGTAGCACTTATACTTCGTGTACAGAGGCGCTCAAAAGAAATGCCGTTATATTATGGTCTATGGGGGAAAGTCCTTTCCATTGTTTTAATGATGTTACACAATTCCAAATATATTGAAATTGATATAAATCGCTGAAGTGCACTTCAAGATGCTTACTATCGAATATAACACTTATAATTAGTTTACAGGATAACTCAAAAGAATTCCGTTATATTATGGTCTATGGGGAAAAACCGTTTGCGGTGCATTTTAATCCTGTTACACTATTAGATACATTTTATACAAATTGATATCATTTTCTAAGGTGCACTGAAAAATGCTTTCTGTAGAATATGGAGTGTAAAGCATTTACAGAGCCACACAAAAGTATTGTTACATAATGGTTTACGGGGAAAACTGTTTGCAGCGTATTTTAATTATGCTACGCTATTTGAAATATAACGAAATTGATATACATTACTGAGGTTTACTACAAGATACTTGTATAATATGATGTACATAGCATTTGCCGCTTATTTACAGGGACTCACAAAAGATTTCGGGCACAGTACTGTATCTGAAGTATTATCTATCTTCTATATTAAAACGAAAAGGGATTTCCGTCAAATTCATTTTTCACACGAATTTGCCCCATTTACGCATGCGTAAACTTAAATCTATAGAACCTAACCAGTTTTAGAGCACACTCAAATGCGAAAACTGTGGCCGAGTGGTATAAAGTGCGTTTCTTCTCTGTTTCGATTATCGTGTGGGTTAAATCCCTGCTATGGACAGAATGATTTTTCTTATTTTATATGAATTATTCTTCAAAAAATTTAAAACTCTTTAAAACAGCTATGAATTTTATTTTTATGGTACTATCAAGTTGTTTGCCGTCAGGTTTTGACGGGTTCCATCTAGTAACCGATAATTGTTGGATGTGCGGTTTCAGTTAGGTATGTGTTTAACTAAATTTTTGCATTCTAATGCTATATGTATAAATGCTACACATCATATACAGGACTACAGAAAAATTCGTATGCATTACTGAGCATCGGCGTAAATTGTTTAAAGCGTTTTTTAACTGAGTTATGCATGTTGAACGTGAAATATATTTAGTAAATTAAGAGATGTTAGTTGAACATAAATAAAATCATATACGGGACCACGCAAAGAACTGGATACAGGGCCGCCTATGTATAATTTCTGGTAAGTGTGATTTTAATAGTTTTCAGTGTAGTTTTGCCTGAATTAAACTTTAGCTTAATGTGTGGCGAGTATAAAAATCTTACAGTAATATACAGCTCTGTACAAAATAATTCAAATATGTTTACGTCTATTGGTAGAAACTGCTGAAGGTGAGTTTTCAACTGTGTTATGTGTTTTCTTATACTATACTAAACTAAATGGCAGCACACTATATAGAGTATATGCAAATCTACAGATTATATACAAGCCTGCACAAAAGAATGGGAGTACATTTCTGGCTATGCCCTGTAATTGCTTAAATGTGGTTTTCAAATGGGTTTTGCATTTTCTAAAATGTTCCACTTGGGTATTTTATTTACCTTATTAAACAGCGAAGGTTTGTTAAATTATTCTGTTAGTGTTGGAAAGTATTTCATAATCTATGCTTGATGTATGATTTTTCATTCTTGTTTAGATTTTTTATTCGATTGTTTTGTTTATAAAAACGATCCGATATTTTGTTGAAAACTGATTTGTTAACAACGGTGTTTGTACGTTCCTCTGTAAACTACTAGACAATTATGTATATTTTAACGCGCTTTTTGCTTTATTAGTGTCAGAATATAAATAACTATTCAGAGAAATCTCTGGCAACGATGAACACTACACGCCTCGCAATATAGAAAAAAGTTTAAAAAGCGCTCATTTTTCAATAACAATTAATATAAATCTGGTTTTTGATTGTTCAAAACTTGTATTTTTATGCAAAAACTACATATTTCTTAACTCGTCCGTAAAAGACTTAAAATAAAATATAAAAACTCCCACGCCCCATAAAATGGTGTTACAAAAGGTCTTTTTTTTCTTTCCCACTGTCGCACATGCTTCCGAAATTGTTCGTTGTAATATTGGGTAAAAGATTAACCTTACAGTGGATGCGCTTAAATTTTTTGCACGAGTAGGAGCGTGACGTATTTTTGCAGAGAGTAGTTACGCTGTTAAAAATGCTTCATTATAGTAATAAAAGACACGCAAGAGAGAAGAAGAATTTTTTACATATCATTAGTAAAAATTAAATTTTAATTTCGGCATCATTTGTGAGAACAAAGATTCGGAAAAATCGTGTTTGTCGTAACATTTGCGTGCGCCAGACAAGTGCGCCTGCTAAAAGGTTAAACATAAAGCATTTTCATCTGTACCATTCTTAGAGGAGAAAGTTTACAAGACAGTAAAATTTTAAGCTATTTAATCCGTTATAAACATAAAGAATTTATAAAACGTGATCATTCAGCACATTATTCTTATCCTGCAAGAGTTTCTACGTATTAACATACGTAGGTGTTAAAGATTGTTACCATCTGATGTTTTGGAAGTGTTAAGTTTACCATTTAAAGTATTTGAAATGGTACAAAACAATTTTCTGTTTCGAGAAAAATCTTTTGAAATATACTTGAAAAATTGAGATCTATTTTAATCCTTTACTGGATAAATTTTTCGTTGTTAAAAAGAAAAAAGAAAAAAAACTTTAGTGGCGTAGAAAAGAAAAAATAATTAAAAGAAAAAGTATTTGTCAAAATTTTCAATTTTGTTCGTAGCATAAATAGCAGGAAATGCAGTTTACATATTCAAAGCAGTTTGAAAGAAAGCCAAAGTCTACTCGAATTAATTAGGATAAGTCTACTCTAATTAATTAGGATCATTAGCCAGATAACTTTTTCTCACTTTCTAACATAGTTGGAAAAGTGGCTTCGGTTCGGTGGTGGAAGTTGGGCTTCGGTTCGTCTGTCTGCATACCGTCATTTGTCCGCGCACTAATTTTCGTAAATGTGCTTTGATTTTCACGTAATTGATATTCGTTTACTATTTTCTATTGAAAATAGAGTGAGTAGCATTTATAGTTCGTTTACAGGAACACACTTTCATTACATTATGATGCATGGAAAAAATTGTTTGCCGTATATTTTAATGATGTTGCATTATACTTCAAAACAATGAAATTGATGTGTGTTAATCAGGTGCACAACATACTTTCTATAGAATATTGTATGTATAACATTTATCATTCATTTACATTGACACTCAAAATAATTCGGTTACGGTACCGCCTAATGAGCGATAATTGCTAGAAATGAGTTTTTAGCTGTGGTATATGTTTTTAAACATAATTAAATTTTAGTGTATTACGTCGTGTGCATACGTATGAATCTATAGAATCTATCCATAGCTGAACAAAAGTTTTTGTAAGCATTACCGTATAGGGTCGAGAATTGCTTAAAGTGTGTTTTGAACTGAGTCATGATATGTTTCCCCCCCCCCCCTAAATTGTATTTTAGTATATTAAACCCTTCGCGACGAGCGTCCTTTACAGAATTTTTAATCTTTTACCACCGGTTTTTCAAAACAGAAATTTTCGCCTAGTTGAATCGCAGAAATGCTAAGATTTAATGAGGCAAATCTTACAATAAAAAATAACTGGTGGGACAAATCGAGGATTCTGAGCATCTTACGCGTCACGTATACGTGTCGCTCGTCCCCAAGGGGTTAAGGGATGTTTGTAGAATATAAATTTACATACAGAGCTGCGAAAAAGAAACTGGACACATTAGTATCTATGGATGGAGATTGGCGGAAGTGCAGTTTTATTGATGTTTTATAGCTGAATTAAATTTAACACACTTTGTGGTGTGTAGATCATATACATGGCTACACAATACAATACGTATGCGTTATAATCTATGGACGGAAATTGCTGAAAGTGAATTTAACTCTTATGAGTTTTCTTTTTTCACCGTATGACGCCTGCTTTTTCTTTCTTCTTTTAAATTTATATATATATTTTAATGAGAATGAAGAAAGTGTGCTTTAACGCTTGATTCCTATTGTTTTTGTTAAAACAACGTGCAATAAATAGCAAAGCAATGCTGTTGATTTGGCCATAAGTGGAGTTATTTTATGTCTAATTATTTCTGGCGTGAAAAAAAATCTCATTTTGTGCAACTCTATGCACATGATTAAACATGTATCATTTATTGTTATACAATGTATATGCCAAGATGTAAAGAAATAAGCCCTTTGCGACGGGCGTCACTTATACGTGCGTATAGCAGAAAGCGAAATTTCAGGTCGCGGTACTGCTCCATTACCCCGTCGACCATTTCATAAGGAAAAACTATCACCAAATTATAGGATTTAAGGCCAAAAATGCATGATCGTGGCGACACATTCACTTGACGTCAGAAGAGTTACATGCTAGGTCATCAAGTGGATTTTAATTCGACATTTACCTGAATTTTTTTGTTTTACTAATTTATTAGTTATTTTGTTAATTAAAATAACAATTGCGTCCTTAAACGGTGGTGTCATGGTATTAAAAAAGTAAAAGCATTGAAAAAATGTTGGATGCATAGTTACGTACAATAAATTAGTTTCAACTGACGTCATAAACATTTATTCACCAGCCGAGAGGAATAATTTAGAAAAATAATGTAAATGAATAAATATCAGATTTTTTTTTCTGTTTTCATTAATATATTGCAAATTTTATTGCTTAAACTTACTAAGTTGACACATTGGTGAGTGGGATTTTTCCGAATTTCTTGCATTTATTTTATTTTTGAGATTCCAAAGGCAACATTCTTTCCTTTGTTTATTTGGCGTTACAGCTTGGCGATAGTTTTTTGTTATGAAAAGTGGGGTCGACGGGATAATGGAGAAGTAGCCAGGTCGCTATTGGAGACCAGAAATTTGAGGATGGCGACTAAAAATCGGCCTATTTAGAAAACTTCTCGATCATTTTCGAATCTTGACGCAACATGTCACTTACTCTTTCCAAACAATTATATTCATTACTCTCCCCATATTCTTCCTTTTTCTACTTTTCACCAATAAAAGAGCTTTTCACATCACTTAATCTCATAATTTACCCTATAATTTGATTAAACGTTTTACAACTTCTTAACCTCTCTGGCGACTGCCTTTAGACTTGAAATTTCGTACCCTGGCATAGGATACATACAGTCATTAATTTTGACTCTCACTATTCCCGAATAGTAATTTTCACTTTTTCAATCTCAGAATTTCTATGATTAAATAAGAGAAAGTGTGTTTATAAGCAACTTCAGTAACGTACGTTCTGAATTCGAACGCAATAATACATCATTGTGCAAAGTAATTTGCATACTTTTGAAAGGGATACAATTGGTCCAATACATATTTTTAGAATCTATCTAACCGCAGTCTGTTTCACTGTTCAGCTATACTCCAATTAATATTGTCAGGTTTCCCTGGCAGCTGCAGGCTTAAAAACTATTGTTATGGGATTATCTTATTGTGTGTGTATCTGCTGTGTACTGTAAAGCTTTCTTAACTGAAATCTTAATCCGAGTAGGTGGGTGACATTATCTGTGTTGAAGGAATGTTTAGTATAATGGAAGAAGTTTTTCCTTTGTGATGGTAAGTTCATAGATAAGAGATTTCACTCATTCTATAAGAAGACAGATCATAGGGGATTAGATTCTGTGAAGAAAACGGAACACCTGGTGAAGAGGGGACCAGCCCATTTACAAAGGGTTCTCTGGTGTGGACCGGAGAGTGAGTTTAGTTTTGAACGTAGGACTGAAGCGTGTAGGTTGTTGGGAGAGAGGTGTGTTGAACACGCTCTGAGACACGTGTATCGAGAGAGATCTTTTGGAGCGAAGTGAGAAAGTGTTCAGGAGATTAATAGTAATCTCTGATCTGAGTTAATTAACGTAGCTTAGCAGTACACAGAAAGTATTTTCTGTATCTTTAATGTTGAACCGGATAAGCTATATCCGAGTTTCTAAGTGTAAATATTGTAAAAAAAGTGTTAGTTTAAGTTTAATTGAAAGAGTTCGTCTTATTCCCAACATAACTCTCATAACGTGACCGATATCACGTAGTCATATCGGTGGTGGCAGTATACAAAAAAATACCGGATTATTCTTCGAAGTTGGGTGGACAATGGTGGCAGTGACTGGATAGAATCACCGAAGACCAGTGCCAGCTAGCCGTGTTACAGAGAGTTTATGCCGGATCGTCCAGCGGAAGTGTTCGTGCCCTATGGTCGTAGACCAGCGCCAGCTAGCCGTGTTACATAGAGTTTATGCCGGATCGTCCAGCGGAAGTGTTCGTGCCCTATCGTTGTAGACCAGTGCCAGCTAGCCGTGTTGCAGAGTGCTTATGCCGGATCGTCCATCGGAAGTGTTTGTGCTGTGTGTAGTGTTTGTGTGTACAGTGAATCAAGTTAGTGATTTTTGCCCGAGAGTGGAATATTTACCCGGGTTAAAAGTGAGCCGAGAATTGCCCCAGCGGATAAAGTACGAGGTAAGGTGTTTTGATAATTATACTCTACTGACATTCTCGAACCTACTGTTTTTTTTATGTAATTGATGGTAATTTAAGTTAATGTTGTGGTTAATTTATGATAATTTGTGTGCAATATAATTGAGCTAAATCAATTGAGATATTAACAGCCATTTTACACTATTGTTTTAAGAAAAGGATCTAATATTGTTTACTAGAATTGATTTTCTAATTTTTTTTAACGGATAAGATTAATGATTAAAATTAATGCATTGTGTTAATAATTGTAAGGAATAATTGAAATTTCTTAAATTTAAATTATTAGTAAAGTAATATTTAAATTAAGTGATATTGTTTTAAGTTTGAAATATTAATAGAAAATGAGGAAGGCAAATTTGTGTAGAATTTAAATTAAATTGAAATAACCTTCAAGGAAGAATTTAAGGCCCAGAGAAAAAAAAGGGGGCTGTGATCTTACTTTTTAATGCGAGAACTGATTTTGGAAATTGAAATATTTTATTGAGATTAAATTCAGGAATTTATGTGTATTTCATGCAAATTTTTGTTAGGTGGATATCTATATTTAGTGATTGGCATCAGTGTTTTTATTCAAATTGCAACGTATCAGTATTATTGTGTAAATTGTATTTTATTATTTAATGGTATAAATTTAAATCTGTATTGCACAGTAATCAAATTGAAATGATTTTCTTTGTTATTGAAAGCAAATTGTGGGGTACCATTGTTTAAGGAAATTTATCAATTTATTATTATTTATTTGAAATATGTTAAATAGTATAATAGGTGGAGGTAATTTATGAAGGTAGGATTTGAGGAAGAATTAATTTGATATTGTGCTTAAGTATTATTGTAAGGTGGTAATAATTGTCGGTAGAAAGTATGGCTTTCTTACTAAAAATAAAAAGGGTGGATCTTCAGGCGATATGTGAAGAGTTAGGGATTGAAGTCTCGGAAGATGATACCAGGTTTAAGCTTAAGAAAAAGATAGTGGAGAGCGACGAATATGAAGAAGGGGCCGTTATGAAATTATCTAACACTATTGTTACGGAACGGTTAGAACAGGAAAAGTTACAACGAGAAAAGTTAGAAAGGGAGGAAAAGTTACGAGAAAAGTTAGATAGAGAAGAAAGGTCTGAAAAATTGAGATTGGAACATGAGTTGGAAAGGCTAAAAATTCAAAGCTCGGCAAATAACTCAAATGGGACTAGAGAATCTAATCATGAGAGTAGACTAGAGAAATTGATTAAAAGTGTTAAAACTTTATCAAAGTTCCAGAAGGAACTGAGGGATGGAATCTGTTTTTTTAACAGTTTAGAACGAGCATTCCAAACAAAAAATGTACCGGAAACCCAGCAGGCTGAAATTCTATTAAATATGTTAGGAGATAAGGCCGATAATTTGTTAATTTATACTACTAGGGAACAAATTGAGAGTTATGAGAAATTAAAGGAATTAGTTCTAAGGGAACACGAGCCGCGTTTAATAGCAACGTGGGAAAATTACTGTAAGATTAGAGGTGCAGATACGTATGAGAAGGTTAGTCAGTTAATTGTCACGGATAAGTTGTTAAATACTTTAGATGAGGAAACCGCGACGCATATTGGATTAACTCAGCAGAATAATTGGTTAGAAGTTTCTAAGATTGCTAGGGAATGTGATAATTTCTTCGATGCTAAACAAAAATCTTATGCGGTAACTTATAAGGGTTATAAAGGTAAAGAAAGGTATGTAAATAATGAGGATTCTAGAAGGGAAAAAGATGAGGGATTTAGTAGTAATTGGAGACAAAATGGGAATAATGAAGTTAGTCCTTTTTCGGGTAGAAAACCGAAATATAAGAAGCCTAACGATGCGACGCCTACCTGTTTCAAGTGCGGTTTAAGGGGCCATTATCAACGATTTTGTACGAAAGGAAATAATGGGAGGAAAAAGGAAATAGACAGGTTAGTAAGGGACAAGAATCAAGGGCTAGTATCAATAATGTCTCAGTGCGAGGAATTAAAGAATTACCAAGGGGAGCGATTACGGCAGGAATCGGAGCAAAAGGGGATTGGAGAACTAAAGTTATTGGAGAAAAGTTAAATAAACTCGAGAAAGTGGAAATTAGTGTAAATGGGAAAAGAGCAAAAGGATCAGTGGATTCGGGTTGCGAAATTAGTGTCGTTCATAAAGATTTAGTACCAGCAGAGAAACTAAGAGGGGCTGGTAGCATCTATTTACAAGGGATATTTGGTAAGGCAGTTAAATCGCCATTAATTGAATTGCCTTTTAGCTATTCCAAAACGCGGTCAAACTAATGTAATTCATCAGGATGTACTTTGCGCGATAATTGATAATAGTAAGGAACAGGTGATTTTACATCCTGATGACGTGGCTAATGAATTGTCAGGGTTAAACCACGAGAAATCATTAAGAGAATCGGTAGAAAGGGAATTTAAGAAAGGTAGTAGGGATAAAATGAAGGAAGGGGAAAGGATTAGAAATGATAAGAATAACTGTTATGTCGTAGAAACAAGATCGGTAAATTTACAAAGTCATGAGAAGGAAAAAGCCTTGATGAAAACTTTGATGCATATAAAAAATGATGATCAAAATGACTATCATCCTTTCGATTTGAATAAATCCCGTCAACAAGTGGAAAATACCTGCGTCTATACATATTGGTAAACATAAGTATTTGTAATGGTATTTAATCAACATTTTCGAAAATACAATCTAACTTAGACTTCAGTAATTTCTTAATATTTAAACATTACTGTATTTTACATAATTGCATGTTGTGCTTTTTGTGATAATCTCGTAGACAATTAAATATTATATAATAGCTCACTATTATAAAAAAAATCGTCAAAAATTGTAAAGTACCGGCAGCAAGTTGCCGAAACAAAACTGTGATTTGAAAAAAAAATCTGTTTGACGAAATTTTAGTATTTTGTCAGGAGAATTTAAAAAAAAATTGAGTTTAGTTTCCGCAAAGTTTTTGTGATTTGAAGTTAAATAGGACAAACGTAAAAATTTAGTTTTTAAAACTAAAAAAGAACGAAAAATCATGCGTCAAGCATAGATTATGTAACACTTTCCAACGCTTCCAAAATAATTTTACAAATCATTACCGTTTAATAAGCTGAAAGATAACATCTAAGTAAACAATTTGGAAAACTCATAACATATTTAAAAACGTAATTTCAGGAATTTACAATATTCGGAAAAATATCCGAATACTTCTATTCAGCCCTGTACATGATCTATAGATTTGTATATATACTACATAGGATGTTAAATTTTAGTTTAGTTTGGAAACGCGTAGCACCAGTTTAAAATTCTCCTTCTGGAATTTCTGTCAATAAACGGAAATGTGTTCGCGAACTTTTGTGCTGCCCTGTATATGATCTACAGTATTTATACACACCAAGTAATAGACAAAAAGTGAGTTAAATTTAAAATCGCGTACAGCAACTTAAAACGCAATTCCAGGAATCCTTAACAGACAGTAGAGAATTCTTTTGTGTGTCCCTGTAAATGAACGATGACTGCTATACACACAATATTCTGTACTAAGCCTTTTGTAATGCACCTTAGTGATATATATAAATTTCAATGCGTTTAAAATAGTGAAACATTATTTAAATAAACCGCAAACTATTTTTCTCCATAGACGTAATGTAACGGAATTCTTTTGACTGTGCCTGTAAAGTAACTATAAGTGCTATGCACACCATATTCCATATTAAGCTTTTTTGTAATGCACCTTAGTGATATATATCAATTACAATGTCTTTGAAATTGTGTAACATCATTAAAATAAACCGCAAGTGATTTTTTCCCATAGACCGTAATGTTACGGAATTCTTTTGAGTGTTCCTGTAAAAAACTAAGTGTACACACTTCAGTTGAAATAGGGAACATGCTATAGATAACGACAATAACATACAAAAATTTCAGGCCAATCCGAGCATATTTACGGGAGTTAGAGCACGGATAGACGGCCAGACAAACCGAAGTCAAACACTTTTCAACTAGGTTGGAAAGTGTTAAAAAACCTGTAGCAGAGTTGCTCTTGAGGTTTTACGAAAATGCAGTTTAGATATTTGGAATTCAGGTAATTTTTACTTCAGCTTACAATTGGGGAAACTTCCGCGTTTTGAAGAAAAGTGTGCAAATCAAAGCAGAAATTTTCGTGAATTAACGGAATATTATCAACGGAAAAATGTCAATTCACGGATTCTTTTTAGAGCGCATAACATAAGCAACATAGTTCTCAAATTCTATAGTTCTAGCCTAAATTCATTATACTTCTTCATATCTGTTTGTTTAGAATATTCTGTTTATTTCATAATCTGCATAGATCAAAACAATTTATGAAGAGCATGTAATTGTTTTATCCGTGTCAAATTAACATATAAACAGCAGTATGATACGCCAGCCATTGTATGTATTTCAAATGGAATGAGACATACGACGATTGTCGTCGTTGTATCTTGTAAATTCTAGCAGTTTAACATTATGGCTACCTTATATTTCTTTTTAACTTTCCAACAATGTTGAAAGTGTTTCAGTTCGGTTTGTCTGGCCGTGCTGTAACACTCCAATTGCCATTCAATTTTTAAGTTATTGAATTTTAGCATAGAATGTTTGGTTATTGAAAATGAAGTGTTTAGCAATTATAGTTCGTTTACATGGACATAATAAAAGAATTCTATTACATTGTGGTCTATAGGGAAATATCGTTTACGATGCATTTTATTGATACGATATTTCAAACATGAGATTGATATGCATCAGTAAGGTGGACTACAACATGCTTTTTCAGGAGTTCAGAATAAGTAGCACTTATAACTTGTTTACAGGGACGCACAAAATAATTACATTATGATCTATGGGGAAAATTAGTTGCGATGCATTTTAATGTTATGGATTATGATACTTCAAACAATGAAATTAAAAACGAACACGGAGGTGCACTACAGCATATTTTCTGTAGATTATGGAGTGCATAACATTTACCGTTCTCGGATGCAGGACTGACTATGATAGAGAATTGCTGGAAGTGCATTTTCCGCTAAGGAAATGCATTTTTAAACATCTAACTTTTAGTGTGTTACGTATTGTACTATAAACTCTAGAGATCATATACAGGGCTGCACGACAGAATTCGCACACATTACTGCGTATAGACAGTGATTGCTGATAATAGATTTTTACTGAATTATGTGTTTTTGAAATTGCTTATTTAGATCTCATTTCATTGTACGAAAAACGGAAATTAAAATATATATACAGGGTGTCTCAAAAGGTCGTTTACAAACTTAACATGCTGGTCTATCATATCATGATAAACAAGATTTACATAGGAACTTGTGTTCGAAAATGCAAACTGCGACCGCTAGAGGGCGATTTTCATGTCACCGATAATGCCAGCCCAAACGTTTACGGCGAAACGTTGTTGACGTGCATGGGCACGTGTACACCTTGGGTGTTCATGCACCCATATGTACATGTTGTGCAGGTTCAGGACACCGTCCTGTGTAAAACAGGATTCATCCAAAAACAAAATCCACGATGGAAAATCCGGCTGTGCGACCCGCTGTTGCAAATACCAGCGTGCGAATTCAACGCGTTGGGGATAATCGTCAACTCACAATGCCTGTACTCTTTGTAAATGGTAGGGATGTTGCTTCTCCTCATGCAGTATGCGCATAATGCTGGAACGATGCACACCCAAGATGCGTTCGCTTGCTCGTAGACTTGTTTCCGGGTTTCTGTCAAATTCCAGTAGCACGATTTCATCTACGACAGGTGTGCGTGTAGTGCGTTCTCGACCGATGTGGCTACGTACTTGGAAAGCTCCTGCTGCACGCAATTGTCCAAACAAAACATGACTTGGCTGACGTCTGCTTGGGAAGCGCTCAAGGTACATCCGTACCACGGCTCGTGCAGTTCCATCCCCGCCGTCATACACATAATGCATATCCTCCAGTTTTGCGTTATTAAACAGATTCATCCTTTTCCGGCAACGTCCTCACCTGAAATGATTACGCTTCCCACTCTCCCGTAAGCCTGCGCTCATCGCCCTCTAGCGGTCGCAGTTTGCATTTTCGAACACAAGTTCCTATGTAAATCTTGTTTATCAGGATATGACAGACCAGCATGTTAAGTTTGTAAACGACCTTTTGAGACACCCTGTATATATATATATATATATATATACATACATATTATGTTAGTGTTTGACAATCTATGCCCGACTCATAATTTTTCGTTCTTGTTTATAATATTACTCTTGTGATCTCCGGTGAATGTTTCGTTGTAATAATGACAGGCTGCTAAAATGGAATATGGAAGTTGCGGTTAAAAAAGTTATGCTTTTTACGCATTTTTTTATATTGCTCCTTTTAAAATGAAATTTGTACTTTGCGTTATTGAAGCGAATTTAACGGAAATTGTGAATAGATGTTAATGAGATTAGTCAAATTAATCAAATGTGTTGCTATTTCTTTTTAAATTTGTTTGAAACTCAAATTCAGTGTTTGGCATTTAATAAAAATTGGATTCATGAGAATATTTTGAGATTAGTTATCCAAGTTTTAATGAAATTATAAATTAATTGGTTATCAACGTGTTTTATGTTCAAAAATCTAAATATAAAAGGCAGTTTCATTCTATTTTTTTTAATTTGAGCTACAGATGTCTTCAAAAAGGAAACGTTTTTAAATACGCCCTGTATAAAAATGAAATACACCATCTAAGATAAAAAGCAAGTGTCAAAGCAATTAATAACACTAGTTTACATGACTTTTGTTCATGAAATGAAATATATACGGTTACGTTACTTTGGGTATCTACATCTAGGAAAAAATATTTAAAAAAATCCAGCACGTCAGTTTTTTGAAATATTTATTAAGAAGATTTTTACAAAAAACTACATCTAAATAAACAATACAGTTAAAAATGGGTAATTTTTGTTTTTTTATATAAATATTTTCATCTGTATCTCTCACAACAGACCAACGATAGTCACCTACCTTATTTTGGTCCCAAAAACGTTGATAATTTTGCTCAAATGATTTTAAATCTTGGTGAAATCGCTCACCGTGTTCATCACTCATACCATCAAGATTTTATGGGATAATATCTAAATGGGAATTGAAATAATGAATTTTTAGTGACATATTTACATCCATACGCTCGTAATTTTGCAATAAATTTTCAACAATCTCTTTATAATATTTAACTTTTGTACTAGAAGCAAGTAATTTCCACTGTTGTAGCCTGGAGCCAAGTAATTCCGCTTTTGACTTAGACAACTGCAAATCTCTTATAAGATTGTTGAGTTCAGACTGAGTTATTAAATGTGGACTGTGTTATTTGAGCTTGATTGTTCACTGCCACGATGCTCGTGCATTGTAATACTACTTGATGGATCTGCGTGAGTTTGGTCACTTTTGCCAGGTGGTGTGGGAACTGGTATATCCTCTGAATGAAGGACCGGCTTAGTCACTGATGGAACGCCTGCATATTTTATGTTATCTCTATTTTTTTAGTTAAAACCAAAAGTTTTTGTTAAACAAGAGTAACAATCGGTTACGTGGTTAGTTGACTCTCAACATATCATTGGTTTACCAAATTTCAGGGATCTATTTTTACCTGCATACCAGGAGCTAAGGACCAATCTACAATTAGCACAAATCACATGAGGAACCCAATTTTTATCTTGATTTGACACCGGAAATCCAAAATAATGTAAATAGGCTTCTTGCAATGGTTTTGTTACAGGAAAACCACGATTTAACTGAACAATTTTGCCACAAATATACCAAAATCGGTTTGGATGTAGTTTACACACTCTAGATGACATTTTTATATAAAAATAAGACTTTTGAATCACACAATTGTTTACAAAATAAAACGGTAAACGTATTTAAACAATTGAGGGTAGATAAAAAACACAGACCTTCATATCTCAAAATTGTGCTAAAAAAAAAAAAAAAAAAAATTAACTACCGTCCATAGCCCACATAAATAATGTTTCATTTCATGAACAATTTTTTTTTTTTTTTTGTAAACTAGTGTAATAGTCTGCTTATTTTATTAAATTATTTTTTGCTAGAATTATGAATATTTTATATCTTTGTTGTTATGGCTGCATTTAGGAAAGATACTTCATTAGATTTTCAAAAACCAATACTAATATGAATCTAAAAAGAAAGGATTTCATTGGAAAATTTAATTTATTGTGTTTAAGTGTTAAAATTGTTTCACTGCATTAATTACTTTAAAATTTTAACGTAAACATTACATCTTTCTTCTAGCTTATATAATTGAATCTGTAATGATGTTCAATATGAATAATTTTTTTGTTCATTAACTAATTTCTTTAATAAGTTGTCTGCGGTAAAACTTACAGCCTACAAAGAGACGTAACCGGCCACATCCGAATGGCATACTTGCCAACCCCTAACTATTATTCAATAAAATGTTGTTTTAATTTGAACCATTTTTTGGAACTTATTTGATTTTATTTCTAAAGGACTTCTGGTTCGAAACGTGTCGAACCCTTTTTATCGATTGTTAAAATTATTTTTAAAGCGTTATTTTTTACTTTATTTGCTGGAAGGTGTTACCAAAAATCACAATAATATGCGCCAAATCGCACCACTATTATTCTTCATTGATGAAACCAACCACCTTTGCCAAACATGTAGATGAAAGAGTATGGTTGAACTTCCAGACATTTGTCTGTTTCTTAACTCATTGCAATGATTTTCAAATATTGATGTTACGATGGGAAAAGCAACAAAGCCATTGTGTGTTTAAGAACTGGAAGGGGAAAAAAATCAAAGTTGCGACGGAGCTTCTGAACGTAATTAAATTTCTGGTGTTTTTTTTAACTTTCATTCGTCGCAACTCAGCTAACAGGCATAGTTTATTCGCTAAACTGGCATTTCTTCCTGTATACTAATCTTTTTTTTCTTTTTATAAATTTTTTTTAAATCATTAAGAGATTTTTGAAAACAATTAAGATATTTCAAATAAAAATAGATTAAGTAGGCATGGGAGCTTTAAACCTTCAAAAAAAATTTTTTTTTCGAAAACAATATATGAAAGACCAATATTTTCTCCCCATTTTAATCTAAACCGCACAAAGAAATTCCTAAAATTACGCTATATGGTTAAAAAATATATTAGTTTTTCTGTCAAACTAATTTATTTTTTTAATTATTTCTTCAATATTTTTCTGCCGTAAAACTTACAGCCTACAGAGAGGCGGACCGTCCACATTCCAGTGGCATATACTTGCCAACCTCCAACGAGTATTCTTGAGTAAAATGTGGTCATAACACGTTTCGAACTAGAAATTTTTTTTTCTACGTGGAACTTATTCGTTTTTATTTCTAAAGATTTTCTGGTTCGAAACGTGTTTATAACCTGGGTAAAATCGACCCACATTTTCCGAAGAATATTCAGAGATTGGCAGGTATGCAATGGATCTCCTATTGTAATACAATGAGTCAGAACAGAGACTAGATAGGGGATAACAAACCAGAAAGATAACTACAAAATGAAATAATTTTCATTTGTGAAAAAAAATTAAAGGGAAACACTTAACGAATATCTTAATATATTTGAAAGAGTATTTTCCATTTATAATTATATTAATTTCCAGAGAAATATTTTTAGTTGATGTAAATTAGAATTTACTCAATATTCGGGAAAGTTTTATATGTGCATGTTTTAGATATTTTAAATGAAGCATCATTCAGGGTGTAATTGTGACGTGAAAACTGGTCACCAAAACTTAATCCTTCAGAATTACTCTTTCTTGGCAACAGTTGTCACACGTGACATCACGACGTTGTATTTATAACTTTTACAAAGAATCGCCCTTTCTCGGTTCTGAGTGAAAACTCTTCATCTGTGCCAATGGCGTAATCTTTTGTTCTGGCAGCCTTAACACAATATACGAACGTTGCTTGGATAGGAGTTGACTCAGTAAATTTTACTCAACAGTGGAAACGCAGCTAATTACCAACTCGTAGCATATTTACCTAGTTCCTGCTAGTCTATCTCTCGTTAATGGACGACCTGGTTTAGATAGGATAGGTGAAACAGTTAGCTTTTATCACGGAATTTTTTCGTTTGGTTTAAGGTAGTCCGGGATGCAAAATTTTAATTTTTGTTTCTTTGTTGCACATTTTTTTTTCTTTAAATGTATAGATTTTTTATTTCTTTTCAAATGTTAATTGTTAAAAAAAAAAAAAAAAAAAAAAAAAAAAAAAGTAACGTTTTAGCTATGTTTGAAATTTGATGTATCTTCTGAATGAATAACTATTGTCGTACTTATTCGTTTTAAAGTGCAGAAAAATAAATATTAATTTGTTTCGAGATTTACAAAAAATTATTTTATTTAACCCATTTATTCCGCTTGGCAGGAGTTACTACCAACATATATTTTCAGGATTCGTACCACAATTTTCGAAAAATATTTGCCTTATTTAATGACAGAAATTTGCGATTAAATAAGACGAAAATGACTTTTGAAAATAATGGTGCTGAAAAGTTAAAACGATACGAATCGTGTGTTTTGCAGTTATTTCAGATGCATAGAAAGTAAAAGCAACAGCAATAATTTTTTCTACTTATTTGTCACTATTACACATTTTGTTTTCTGCATATAAAGCATAATTACTAGATTTGGTATTGTCCCAAGAACTTACAGGGGCAGGGGGGACTGAGGACCTCCCCCCCCTTCTTGAGCTTCCTCCAATTCTTTCAATATTAATTTATCCATTACATTAAACATTTATTAGACTTTGTAATCAAATGTTTTCTGACAGGGGGAAGGTATTTATATATCATTAAATTAGAGGGGGAAATACAACTACAAAAAAGTTTCAAAGCCCCATCTGACTTTGCCGACTGGTTACAGCTCTGACAAAGGAAAGAGTTGTATGTTTAAAGTGCAAAGAATTTCAAGAAATAATTATCTCAACAAATGAGTTAATTTTTAAAGAATGTTTTATGCATAATAATAATAATATATAATGCATATTCTACCAACAAAATGTAATAATAAAGTATTTATTACTAAGAGTGTTATATTTTCAAAATTTCCCTCAATACAAAAAATTCGGTACTTCCTTGTTATAGCGTCTCCCATAATTGCGATTATGAATAATCTATACGTATATATATATATATAATTTTGTGAATAATAACCATCAAATCACATAAATAATCGACAATATAAGAACCGATAATTATAATAAAATACAAAGAAATATATCCAAAAATGTGATATTCTCAAAATGAAATAGATAGAAAAAATAAAGTAAAGAGAAACTATATGCAGAAAAAAAAACACATGACATTGTAAAGCAGCGACCAAAATTGCCATAATAGATGTAGTATTTAACAGTAAGCATTACAAAAGCATGGGTAACAAAAGCAGCAATAGTACACTAAAAAATGTATTTAAATTAAAGATTTGAAAAATACAAATACACAACTAAATGCGCAAATGCAGCAATGGAATTAAGTATTTTAAATTTGCTTAACTTATATTAATTTGCCAAAACTGGGCAAGATGTAGATGTTAAAACAATTTAACTAATGCATAATGCTTTTATAAATGAAAACAAAATTATATATACATATACACTCATATGTGCCCATATACACTAAATTTATACCTAGTATTTGCGTCTTATATGTCCATGTATACGTCATATATACATGTCATATATGACTATAAATTGGACATATACGTCATTGCATCATATATGTGAGTGTGGTTAAGGGTTCCCACCATGCTCGCCTAGCGACAAGAGGACACAGCATTTTCCCAAGTGAAGTATTATCACGTAGGCGACCGCAGCCCAGGACGGAATTGCTGATATACATTTTCGCATATCTGGGCCTGGGAACAAATTAATAAAACAAACCTCAAAATTCATTTCGAGGTGGTATTGATCAGACAAATCTTTTTAGAGTTCTCGGAAGTATAGCTGAGCCGCCACGAATCGGACAGATGGTCCGGTTAGAGTTCTCAATATTGCCAGCGGTTATATTGCGGCGAAACTCTTTTCCTCTTTAAGTGTACATAATATAGTGTTTTAAATACTATCCTGTTAATCCAGAACCATTAAATTCTAGTTATTCATTAATTATAGTCTCCTTTTACATACATGATTATATTGTCATATGTCTTGTAATTTGGCGATACATCTTTGTCACTTGGCGATTTATCCTCGAGGGGCTGCTATAGTAAAAAAGTACCAAAAATTCCGAAGACAATTTAAAGGTTATATACCTGAAAAACATTGTACAAACTGTGGTAACTTTCATGGAAATTTAGACATATCAGTTTAATTATCACAAATTTTGGAAAGTATTCTGCACAGATTTTATATTTTAAGGTTTTTAATTTTGATATGACAATTGCATATTTAAGGCACGATGACTACCATGTAAGTCATGCTAAATCTCGCTTATTACTAAAATTGGTTGATCACCTGATGTTGAAATTGTTCCCAATATCTGATAGTGTCACTATAGGTATGGGAAAAGACAGTTTCATAACAAAAAAAATTGCTTTAAACGATTTTTCTTATTTTGTTTTTCATTTTCTGCTATGTATTAACTGCAAAAAAAGTTTAAACTCCTGGTGAGAGTTTGAAGACGATAGTTAAGCGACAATGTTAGGTTTTTGTTATATCGTTTATTTGAAAAAACTGGAACTTTAAAAAAGAAGCGTTGGTCGTAAAATAACAGGACGTTGCTGCACTGTAAGACTGCCACAACTGCTCTCCAGTGATAAATATTGAAACTGAAATCGTGACATTATTTCTAGAATAAATATACGTGATTTGAATTTTTAAGCCCCCCCCCCTCTTTCCAAAAAAAGGATATTTTTGTATTATGACACTATTTTACCCAAATGAACGATATGCGTCCCCCTCCCCCCCCCCCCAAGATTCTGATCTTTTTACTATACATATAAATCTGCGTTAACCAGCAAGACTTAAGTTTACTTAGTCTCACTAGAACATCAAACATTTGTTCTAAATTCTTATTAATACACGACCTAGTTTGGATGTCATAACTCAAACTGTTGACAAAATTTTTACCTTGAAATAATTTTGTGCGTTTAGTTTGGGTTACTTTCGTGAAAAATGATCTAAAAAGTAGCAAATAGAGCAAGCAAACACTGGATTTATTAAAATATTAAGGAGGAGGAAGTCTTGCTCTTTTGCTGAGATGTGGCATACGTGTATTTAAAGAGAAGAAAATGCTTGAAAATAGAGCTATTCATTTTTAACCTTGGAAAAATTCAACGCTACATCTTTGTCATTTGGAATCAAATTTGTAATAATTTTGGTTAAAATATTATGAAATTGTGAATCTTTACCATTTTGTACAGTCGTGGGAAAAAAAAATATACCGCCCCTACGAATCTGCTACAAATTATCATACAAAAATGATACTGGTACCAACCGTTTAATGTCTACTATAAAAAGTTGTGCGTTGTATACATATTAAAAATTACAGAAACGCTCTTTTATCAAATGATAAAACCCTAATTCGCCAACTTATTTTTGAGGTCTTCAGATCAAATAATTCCGAACAATCAACAACTTATGTATTTTAAAAAAAATCTTCTATTACATATTTTTTTTAAGTTAAAGGTTTATCCATAATTTTAGAAAAAATAAAACAAAGGTATCTCAGGAAAAGTAAAGATCAGTGATAGGAATGAGCTGTAAATTCAGCATATCTTTTAATGTAAAAATTAACGTCGTGATTCATAAGTTGTTTAATATGAATTTAATTTTATAATTAGAATGTTTTGAATTTACAAAATGTCTAAATCATATTTGAGTCATTAGTTTTCGAAATATAAAGAATTTTTACTTTACCACGGACTAAGGACTGTTATCATTTGTATCCAGGGAAAAAACAAATCTTAGAAAGTAGCTGGAAATATCTAATTTTTTATTTATATACAGTTAATTTTATATTTACGAGTTTTTATACATTTTTTCCGGTTAGTAATTGAATGTTCCCGGGACTGTTCCCTGTAAGATCTTGCTATTTAAAGAAAAATCCATAAAATACAAATGTACTTTTCCCAGCTGATTTGCTCCATGGAACTCCAATATAACGACAAAAATAAGTTATCTGGGAAAGTGATGTTTTTAATATGTGTACGGAAACTCTGGCTTCTAAACCCTAATTCATCATCATATTTAACAGTAGTTATTACCAATAGTTTAGTATGAGTATCATTTTTATAGGAGGATTTTCGGCAGAATATTATAGGGAAGTACTTTTTTCCACGACTGTTCATTATTATTATTTTCAGCAAAATAATTATGCGAAACCATGTAGTTTTTTTTTTCAAACATAAAATTGTTTTCCAGTAAAATGTCACTGTAGTAAACTATTGAAATTTATAATTACTATCGGAATTTTGCATTGGATGAAATCAATCTGGTTGTTAAGTTCGGATGATTTTAACAGTTTCAAGCAAGTCTATTGATTCGTTTTTTAACGAATTCTGACTATTCGGCTCTTACCAAGTACTGAACCAGAAACTTTTGGCTAATTCCCAAAAACCTTTGTAGTCTTATGAAAGAATGCACTAATCCACTGCAGACGAATCTTAAAGTAAAAGAAAGCATTTTTCTTTTTTAATTAATCTTAACATATTTTGCCCAAGATTGTTTTTATGTAGCTTGGAAATTTAGATCAGAATATACTTGTACTTTTCAGTTTTGTGGGATTTTCTATTATCTAAGGCTTTTTACGTTTTTGCAAATGGTTGGCTGAAAATGGTCAGACATTATCTGTTTCAATTTTGTTTTGTAAAAATACATTTAATATAAAATTTATCAAAAATGTAGAGAATTATAAAATGTACCTGCCATTAAAAAAAAAATACTGTCAGTAAAATCTTTTTATTACCACTGCAGTTACTTATTACGATTCGGAGACTTTTCCTAAAAATATTTAAATTTTTTAAAAATTGATTACTGATCCAAAAATATTTAAAATGCTCATAAATTGATTACTTTACTTTTATTGCCTGAACAATGGAGAAAATATTTAACATTTTAGCTGCCGAATAAACTGCGGTCAAATGTACTTGGTCCAAGCTTGTCCCACACTTAATAACTCATAACACCGAATTGACAGCGGGCTTAACAGCCGGTGTGGAACAGAAGGTTAAAAAGAACTGCCGCACACTGACGAAGTGGTTTTTTTTTTTTTTTCAGATATAGACCGCATATGATGTGTGAAAGCCCAATTTATGTTTCAGTATGCCGCCTTATGTTTTTTCATGTATAATCAATTGGTGCCATTGAAAATACCAAAAAATTGCAACTACAACGAATTTTTCCAATTTTATTTAAATGTTAAGATTTTTTTTTAATGAGATTGGTGCAGGAGCATGTTTTTTTACGTGGACTTATATTCACTCAAACACTGCTAACTACCAAAGTCTCACCTGGGCGGGTAATCCTGACATTTCTCACTTCTGAAATGCTTACAAAAGAGGAGAATGTATCAACGATTTTGCGGAATATAGCAAGATCTTGACTTTACAAGAAGAAAATTCTAAAAATTTCAAAAACTCTACATGGGTATCATAAGTAAATTTAAAAATTTCTTTTAGGCTCAGAATATTGCTCACAAAATGAAAAATTTACAAAAATATAAAAAAAAAATGGACTAGTTCCCTATAACAATTTTTGTCACCAGTCACTCATTTATCGCTTGCAACTCTGTTTCCGATATATTTCTTTTTAAAAATGGGGCTTGACAGTATGTAACGAAAAAAATGGTTTCTCGTGCTGTGGGACTTAAGAACAACTCTACATAGTTGGGAAAAAACATACAATTTTCACCTACTATGTCGTGTAAATTCGTCGTTTAGGCACACTCTGCGCCAATGGTTAACGTTATGACAAAAAAGTTCATGGGAACCGACAACGGTCAGGCGGCAGCCAAAGTAATTAATAGATAATAAAATCCGTATGCATCGCACCGCTTACAGAAGATAATTGACCAAAATTGTTCAACTGTGTCGAAGACATTCTTTCATTTAAAAAACTTTTATAAAAAAAAAATACATTGTAATTGAAAAACTTTCTGTATCTCACTTCTGTTGAAGATGTTTGACAAACTTATTGTATTTTCATATGTATAAAATGAAACTTGTACAATTCTCTCTGTAACTGATGGCTATGGCTTTAACCATGGGTGCCAATCTCCCGATTTTTGAATACCAATATTCTTGTATAGAAATATTTGGTTTATTTAATCATAGAAATTCTGCGATTATACAAAGCGAATATTTCTATATAAAAATAGTTGTATGAAAAAATCGGGGTTGACAACTATGCTTGAACCATAAGGGCTTATGTTTGGTGCCATCACTTGGATGTATTTTATTACATACCCTGCCAACCAATCTGGTTTTGTTAAATCGAAAAAACTCACTTTGAACCAAACACTTTAATAAATGGAATAAAATAAGAAGCGCACAGAAACAAGACAAAATAAATTTTATTAAAAATAATTAACTGCGCATGCGCAAAATATACCAATTTTTTTTCTCATAACTTGGGTAGACACCTATATAGAGGGCAACTTACATTACTTTACTTTCAGTAAAATATTGTGAAATTCAGAATTATTGGCAACATAGTGAAATGAATTTCCGTTGCTTTCTAAAAGTAGCTGCAGGATTAGGTATTTTCCACAAATTGCCAATCAGCTCAATGCAACGAGCAAATTTTCTAAATTGTCACTATATTCCACTGGCCTTTTTATATAAGTTGCCTTATATAGTTAAATTTGTGAAAAAACAATTGTATCGTTTACGCATGAGCAGTTAAAAATCATTTTTTCGAATATTTGCATCTCCACAAATATTCAATATTTGCTTTGAATTGCAGTTTGTTTCCATTGCACTTTGTCAAGTTTTGGGAATGTGGATGTTATAAACAAAAATTATAATTTTTTTACAGAAACGTTTACATCTTCACTTATATGCGTACTATTATTGCACAAATGCATAAAAAGTGTCCAAAGACCCACATAGTCATTTGACACAGCTACAAATCATGTCGAGCATTTTCTATTGCAGAGTGATAGCAAATATTTTGCTTATTCAATCTAATTATTGGCCTCCAAATTACCCTGTGATTAAATCTTCGCTGAAAAATGTCAAACATTTTTTACATCCCCACAGAACAAGGACGAATTCGTCAAGCATTTCTGCAGATATTCGACTAAATGTCTAAAATTGGAATTGTCCTGTCATTATCGTTAATTTATGAGTAAGTGTAAATTTAATTCTGGGGTCATTACAACTACTTATTTGAAATTTAAATAAATTGCGGTCTTGTAATATTTTCTGTTTTGAAAACTGTCATTGTAACTTGAATCATTTTTCTTAAATTTAAGATATTTAATCTCTGTAGCAGTCTATAGATCCGGCTAAACAATTGTTTGAATAAATTTTTATTATATTCTGCAGAAAAAAAAAGTTCATAAATGTAAGTATAAGAAATGGTTACGGTAAATTATTTTCAATATTTTCATGACTCGCCGTGAGCTTCATCCGCTATTGGAAACTATTTTAAAATTTTATAATCACTCGATTTTAAAATTGGGTGAGATTTAACGTGACTCGGGTGATACCAAATATATTTGAGATTTTGCGTGATATACGTGTTTAAACAAGCCTGGGGAGATGTTATAGCATATACAGAGTATAAAGCGTATAAGTTGCGCAGTCAATTTAATTTACGAACTGGTGCAGGTATAGTTATATAAGTGGTGTATACACATAGGAAAGTGAGTATGCACTACACAATCAGATCAATAAAAACGCAACTAGCGCAAAAATGAGGAATTTAGAGATTCCATCCGGAAACTTATTGGAGATATGAGGGGAGGAGGGAGTCAAAGTTGTTCAGTGTTATCGAATTAGCTGGTAGTCCTGCGCGGGTCACCCCCGAACCCGCAAATTCCATTTGATGTCAACCCGCAACCCGACCTGACAAAAAAAAATTCTGGACCCGCAACCCGACCCCGAACCCGCAATGAAAGGACAATAATTTTTTTTTAATGCTATAATGAAAAATGTACAATTATATCTCCAATATCAATTTTATATTTTATATAGAAAAATGGACCAATCTATATTCTTTAATATTCAAATATAGTGAAACGTCGGAATAGTGGACACCTCGAGATTGTTGAATAGTCTTTCAGCTGGTCGGGTTGCTTTTATTTATTTTTTCGAGTCGGGATGACTTATTTTCTTTCTGCGAGTCAGGTTCAACCTTGAATAATTCTTCCGGCTCATATTTAGGTTTTAGCATGTCCGATTGTTGGGATTTTCACAAAGATTGAAGAGAACTATGAAAATAAATACGTATTTGAATGCGAATAAGTCAGGAGTCTGAAAAACTACTTTTTTTATTAGCGAACTACAACTACTTTATCAAAAATGTAGTTAACTACAACTAAAACTACTTGTATTAAAAAGTAGCGACTACAAACTACTTTTCAAAAGTAGTCACTATTTCGCTACTTTTAGATTTTGTCGAAAGATTCAATCTACACTCGAAATTAAGGACAAGGAATTAGAATTCTGCACGGGTCGGGTTGTGTTATCCGACCCGAACTTGAAAATTCTGCTTAAAGTCAACTCTAAACCGACCCGAACCCCAAAATATATTTATACCCGAAACCGAAGGAACAGAAAATTAATCCATATTTCAACATAATTATTAAAAAGTAGTCCACAAAGAAGATACCCGGTATTAAAACATTAGATATAATAATGCGTTAGTAGATAAAGGGTTAACCGCAAGAAAATTTATTATTTTTGTGAGTTAGAACTATTTTCAAGGGTGTCCGTTACGGCGGTCTTATTATATACATATTTTTAACCTGCAAAAATATTGTGTACATTCTTTTGGAAAAGCCGGTCAACCCGAACCCGCAATACATGAACCCGACCCACAACGACCCGATGCAGGACTCTATTAGCTGGAAATGGCACTCCACGTGCAAGAATAGTCCATATCTATAAAACGAAAAGTGCGAATTGAAATTTGTCAGATTCCCGTCAATACTACGGTGTCAATTCGTTAAAAAGAAGAAGAATTGCGTGAAAAACAACTGTGGGAATTTCAATCAAATAACATGTTTATCACTAAATATACCAACAATCTGTCATTTGACCGGTACCAAATGAAAATATTTAGATTCGAACCACAAATTTCTTCATAAAATACATAAAACATAAATCACACAGAAATAAGATAAAGTTATAGTTTTAAATAAAAATTCTAGTGTAAAATATGTTCATAAAACGTAAAATTCCTGGTATGTTTAGTTTTAAGAGCCTGCAGGGAAGAAACGCTCAAGCTAATGTTAAGTCTATGGGAAGGTTATTTTCAAATTTCTCACTCGCATTTTATTTTTTTTTTATTTTTATTTTTTTTTTTTTTTTTTGCTTAGGATAGCTGAGGTCGATCGCTAACATTGTTAGTTTTTACTTTTTCGATTTTTTTTTGCAGTTTTTTATAAGCGGATATTTTTAATTTTGGAACCGGTTGGAACCAGTTCTGAAAGTGCAAGTACCCTTACATAAAAAATAAAAAAAACTGAAAGTTCGTACAATTTTTAGTATGTATAGACTGCTCGGAAAGCCTCATTCTTATTATTTAATAAACTTTATTATCAATCGTTTTGGTTACCAATATTATATGTATACGTTGATTTGTGGCAGGGTATTTTGGAGGAGGGGTCGGTATCCTTTTCTATACGGCTGTACATATTTAGTAAACAAAATTTTCGCTTGGTAATTCTTTATTGTAATTTTTCTGAAAAAAAATATAAGAATATCAATGGCAAAAAATCGTTAATTGTATATGTTTCAGTAAAAAATGAGTATAAATATCTGATCATATAAAAATGCTAGAAAATATATATCGTCAGAAATTATTTAATGCAAATTGATGCAATTTTCTTTACATATGTGTATTATAAGGGTTTCACTAAAATAAATTCTTTATTTCCATTGAACAAGACATATTTATATAACGAGTTCTACAACGCACATATTCTTAAACCAAGAACAACTTCAGTGTGTGGTAAAAATAGATTTACCTTTCATTTAAAGTATAATACATTCCAATCATTGTTATTATTTATAAGGAGGCGTTTTCGTGGACATACCCATTAAAAGTGGTACCACTGTTATTTGCGAGAAGTGTTTTTATTTCTATTTTCTAAAAGTAATATTAGTCTTATTTAATGACAGACATTCTGTTATTAAATAATGGCAAGATTTCTATTGGGAAAAAGTGGTAGATCTGCAGCCCGCGGGATCGTAGTAATGCTATACTGCACAATTTCACTACTTTATAATATTTATAAATATTTTTGCTCCTTTTGTTTAAATATATACTTATTTATGTATGTATAATATATTTGTTTATAAATGTATACTTATACATGTATACTCAAATAAAGCTCTTTTAACCGTCTCGTTCACCACCTGAATTTCATATGAGGCTTCTAACTACAGTGATAAAAAAAAGCAGTTTTAAAATAGGTTTTCAAGTAAATTTTATTTTGAGTGATACCTGTGAAACATTCAGGCCTCATACACTGTAAGAAAAAGACATTTTTACTAGAATCATGTTACGTATGCATTTATTTCATATTGATTAAAATTTATAAATTTAGAGGTAATTTTACTCAAAGTCGATAAAAAATAGAATAAGAACATACACACTTTAAAAGTAGACTTTCTTAATCTAGAAAAATAAAATATAACCACGAACAAAAATATACAATGACCTCTTTCAATTTATCAACGATTCCGAACAATATCTTTATCTTTAGAAACCTCGAAAACCAATATTTTCGAGATTTAAAAAAGCATTTATTAAGTTTCTTTTGCTACCATTAATTTTCGGAATAATTTCCGAATGTTTTTATAATGTAATAAACGGTTTCTTCAAACCGGAAGATAGGTTTTCAATTCCGAAGTAAACATTTTCATGCTCAACAAACATGTTTTACTGACTGACATGATAAATTAACATAATTAATATTTTGTTACTCTTGCATGTATAAATTCAGTTGCACAGCTGAAAATGTTTAATTGAGAATTGATAGCATCCTAAAAACTGATATTCCGGTTTGAGAAAACTTATTAATGCACTAAATAAAACACAATAATATAATTTCCTAATATAATGCACTAAATAAAACTACTCGAAAACGTTACCGAAAATCAGTGGCAACAAAAGAGAAACTTTGTTTTTATAAATTATTCTTCAAATCAGGAAAATATATTAGTGTGTCCCAAAATTTCCGGACTGATCCTATAAACAAAAAATTAAGAATTGAAATGAAAATTTTTACTTATGTTTATCCGAAATAATCCCCGCTGGATTCAACAAACTTTTTACAACGAATGGAATAGTCATCAAAATACTTCTAGAAGTCCGCCTTTGCGATGTGCGGCAAATAGTTCGACGCAGTCACTTGGGGTGGTCCCCGTTAAGTGCTATTTAAACCTCAGGAACAGGAAGTAGCAACAGAGAGATAAATCTGGGGAGTAAGGAGGATGGTTGAGCACGGCGACCCCTTAAGCCAGAAACTCCCGCACAATGATCGCACAATGCTGGTGCGTTGTCGTGCAAGAACGACCAACTACCTTGCTGTCGGTGCCGAGGACAAACTCTGCGTACTCATGTCATCAAACACATCAACACTGTTAAATAGCAACGTCACTTTATGTTCGTTCATAGTTCAGACATGATCCCGCTACACTGTCTCAACAAACCGGTTGCACTTAGCATCACACAACAGATAGCAACGTGAAATTGTACCGCTTTACAAGACAAAGCTTTCGACATCACCTACGGACACGCAGCGCTATCTATTGGCCGGTAATTTAACCAGTCCAGTAATTTTTGGGACGGAGTGTGTATTATGAGGTCTCTAAAGATAAAGAACGCTTTTCAGAATCGTGAGTAGCTCTGAAAAGATTATAGTATATTCTCGTTTGCGATTATATTTTAGTAGATTAAGAAACATTTGTCTTGTTTTACAGCATATAGGACATAATTTTTCTTTACATAATCTTGAATAGCCTTTTAATTATTCCAATTCAAAAAAGGATTCTTTAAAAAATATCGTGAGCGAAAGGGTCAATTTCTTTTTATTTAAGCCATCCGTAAAATTTTAGGTCTTCTGAAAGAAACTCTTTTTGTATACCTTTTTTTTTTTCCTTTTTGAGTACAGAAAAGAATAAATATTAATTTGTCTGCGGAATTAAAAAAAATATTTAAATTCTACTTTTTACTGTGATAATCATGTTTTCAAAATTTTTTCTCAAACTAAAAATCCTTAAAATATTTTAAAGTACATTTTAACTGAAAAACATTGTACAGAGTGTAGTAATTTTCTTTCTTAGAAATTTAGATATATCAATTTAAGTAAGATATTTTGAAAAATACAATCCAAGATTCGTAATTGCATTTAAATCTTTCACGACGCAGCAACCAAAGATGAAAAGCTTTTATCTTTTAAATATGATTATGGTTTTAACGTGCAGTTCCCATTTTATTTTGAAATCTCTAGAGCAGTGTTTTTCAACTTGTTTTACCTCACGGTTCACTTAAACCCCTTATTATGCTTTTGCGGAACACTAAAAGTATCCTGTTTAAAAACACATGAAAGAATGTCTTTTTTAATTTACTTACTAAAACAAAATGCTTCATCAGAACCAATAAAAGTAAAACAATTTACAAACCTCGTTAATAAGTCACCTGGATAAAACGTCGCTCCGCATATTACATCATGTTTCAGGCGTCCCGAGCATTCCCATACCCTCTTTCACATATTGTACTCAGCTTATTGCATCACCATTTTTTTTTTACCACTCCGTTATAGACGTCACTTTTAAGAATGGGTTAAGCAAACTGTCGAATTTCTTTGTCAAGGTTATCTCCAAAAACAATCCGTTTTTGTTGTGCATGACTAAGTTTAACAACATTCCAGATAACAGCCCTTCCCCTATAAAAATTGTCTGACATAGCAACAAATTCTCTGAATGCAACAATAACTGAAATTGTAGCCGATATTTTGGAAACTAAGAACGGGCCATCAGTTGAATCAGACAGCGATCATAAAGAAGAGGAACCTCCCAAACTGATTGTTGCAAAGAAAAAAAGCCTTCATTGATGAACTGGGGAGCTATATTTAGTCTTTGAATGACACTACAGTTAGTGAATATAATACACTATATTCCTGAAAAAATATATATATATATATATTAGAAAACTGACATCCAACAAAAATAAGTTTTTTTTTTGTAAGGCAGTAACAAATGGGTACGTATTGAATTGTACAATTAAATACTACTTGTAACATACTAGACTTGGCTTAATTTGTCATCCATTCAACGAACTCTAATTCTTATGCTACTAATTTATATAATTTATAATGTAATTTGGTATTAGGTATACTTATTATATAAACATTTGGAATTTTATTTTAAAATTCATATAAACTCCGCCTAAGAAGTCTCTCCGCTTAGTAAGTCAATTTTAAATGGACTCAAGAGTGACTTACTTAACATGGTTTGACTATATTATAATTCATATTAACATTATTAATGAAATTCTTAAAACCTTATTTTTTAATTTTCTATTTAATGCTTTAATATTTAATGTTATATTTGAGAAACTTTTCTTTCAAAAATATTAGAATATTAAGAGATGTAGATTTTTTGGATAGGTAAATAGGTCCTATTCCATAAATCAAGTCGAGATTTTTTTGTTTTTAAAAATATTATTCGTCGCAGAAAAGTTCATTCGTCACAAACATGAATGGGAATTTTCTTTCTCTTTTTTCTTTAATACTTGTAAAAAAACTTGCAGTTGAATGAAAACGAATATATTATAATATCCGTTAGTAAATTTCAGGGTTCCGTAATTAAAAAGTAAAAATGGAACCATTGTAAGATCCCTCCTATGTCTGTCCGTCTGTCAGAGCCCGTTTTCACGTAAACTATGGGACGTGGACAGTTTAAACTTGAAAGGTTATAAAGCCTTTATACCTAAATATTTTCAGATTATTAGCCATTCACAAATACGTTTAGGAAAAATTTAGGGGGCTAATTAAGTTACTAGAAAAAAAAGTTTTCTTCATGTGTATCGTGTGGGGCATTGTGTGAAAGATCTTGTAATACCGAACTCAAAAATATATTTGTTTTAATTTTAGATATTATATTTTCAGAAATATCGTTGAAAGTGCTGGGAAAATAAGCCTCCCCCCCTCCTATTTCAGAATCTATTGAAACTAAATTATGAAACAAATAGGGGGTAGTACGAGTTTATTAATTAATAAATAGTAATTAATAAATTCCATGTACTGAATGAACCCTTTGAGCGAGAGTTGTACAGATTTATTTCATTTCAATCCACCTCGCACTTAAAAGAAAAGCATACTTCATTAATTAGTGAAATCCTCATAGAAAAGTTTTTCGGCAAACCTGAGAACCTCTCCTGGAACACCAGTGTGCCGCGGGACACAGATTGAGATCCACTGATGGGGACCGTTTCTGTTCCACGGCATTCTATGCATATAAGCGGGGTATGCAATTATCCGTTACCCGATTACGTGGGGCCGACTGTATAAAAAAACACCTGGCATTTTGATACATATTCAATATTTTCAAAATAGTCAACTTATTGAAGTTTAGAATTTTTTCCATACTTAATATAATTAGAAATTAAAATATATCACACTTAGCATGAAAACTTGTAGGATTTAATATTAAGGAAATGTTGTTTAATAAAACAAAATTTGAAATATAAAATAGTTTTTGTAATTGAAAAATTGGAAAGTAATTGTAAGCTTGTCTGCTTTTTCATTCCATAACCTGTTGTGTAGTTTAAATTAAACTAAACTAAAGCCGGAAAAGATTATTTCTTATGAAGATTTAAATAACTTATCTAAATTTGACAGTGTATATCGTTCAGTGGGTGTTCTACATTTACAAACTCAGCTTCAAACGTAAAGGTTTTTATTATATATATATATATATATATATAATATATATATATATTTTTTTTTTGGGGGGGGGGGCGCTAAAGTTACTGATAGAGGAAAAGTTCTTTATCTACAAAACGGTAAAGTTAATAACAGTTGAAAAGATCATGTACAAATGTTTTGAACAACTTGTTTATGCTGAAAGTATAAAAAAATCAGAGTATATATTACATTCGATATTAAATATCAAATATATCGAAATTATCAAACATAATAATTTGAAAATATCGGATATATATCGATATCAACGAACCGCGTGAATTACTATGGTAAATACACCATATATATTCTTTTCAAAATTAAAGAAATCTATATTTCAAGTATTTTATTAAATATATTTTTTCTTTTCTGCATTATCTCATTTTATACACATTCCCGGCTGTTAAAAGGCGCACCCGATTTCCTTTTCTATCAACGAAATCTTATGGTCAAAATCATACACATTGTTTTCAAATTATCATTAACGTATTTTAATCTGCCTGCCACATCTCGATGTAAATTAAATAATACAGCGCATAAAATGTTTTCTCTCTCATGGTCAATTTTGACTTTCTAAAGTCGACCAGATGCTTGTCCGACTTCCTGGCGTCATTACAGCAAATTCACAAAATGCATTTTCTAACAATTTCCCTAAACAAAAACCGTCAAAATTCTAAATCACTCTTTTTTTTTTTAGTTAAAGTGCGCTCTTTGGCAAAAAATATTTACCTGCCCCTGACGCCAATTACGAATTTGATATGGAGTTATGCGAAACGGTTACATCAACCCGTGCAAAAATGCAATACTCTTGGCTCAAAGATGTAAATCGTTTGGCTTGTTTCTAGCGCATGCTACCATCTCTCGACAGCACACTTCTTTCGCCATCGTCCTGTCAACAACCAACTAAAATGCCCTGGCCCCTTGGCCACCCTTTGGAATTCTTCAAAAATCCCTTTGGTGTTCTTCAAACTACTTTGGAATACATTAAATACCTTCGGAATATTTCAATAATATCTCTTAAGCGAGTCAATGGATTATTCTCATTTTCTACACCCCTGAAAAAAGCTTGAAAATGTCACCTCGTTGGTGTTTATCAGATTCATTACAAAATCTGAAATTTTGTATTGGTGAAAATCTCACTGCTGTGGAAGATTTTTTTGGAATGTGGCATGTTTCATCGATTAAAGAAAAAAACTCTTGTGACATTATGTTCGTGTACTTTGCTTCAATATAACAAAACCAATCCGGTTCAGTCTGTAAGACACGTGCTGTTTGGGTCTTGCGGAACAATCATGTGCCACTGTACCTCTTTGTGTATCTACTTCATCAAAACTGATTTACTCCTTAAAATCCTTAGTGCAAATCTTTAACGGATTTCTCAACTTTGACAGATTTTTTCTTCAATCCTCAACACCCCCGTTTCTCACCACCATATTACAAAATGTTATTTTCTTACATAAAGCTTTTTTACAGATCCTTTTGAAAGTTTTTTTTTTAATCTCAGAAATCCGTGTATTCTTTTTTTCTTATCGGTAAAAAATGTGCCGGTAATTTACTTACAAAGTTGATTAATAAATCTTATTAATCCAGACAGCAAAAAAATAAACTTTCAATTTACATAAAAAGGAATTATAGTTCGAACATGGAAAACAAATGCATGTATTTCGGGCTTGTAAACAAATTAAAAGTTTAGGCGGAAAGACACGACAGCTGACACCTTTTTTTCTGTTTAATATTAAAGCTGTTCTCAAATTAAAACTGTCTATTTTCTGACACATTCCTGAGTTCCTTTTTATTCGCAAACACAGAGAATTGGTAGGTCTGTGAAATCAAATAGCATTTCTCAATAAAGGCAAAGGATCTTTCAGAAAATGTAGACAAAATAGGCATTTTGAACCGGAATTACGAAAGCGACACTAGAAAAAGGTCATAAGACAACAATAGCTTATAAATGTAAATGCAATCCATTTATCTATCTACATTTATAATAAAAATAAATGAGACGCTTTTCGATTCCATATCACTTCAACTGTCATATCTGACAATTTTGTGCTTTTACGTTTAAATATAAGTCTGTAAATGTGCAGGGCCCAATCAAGCAAAAGAGAGCACGAAGGCCAGATCCTCTTCCTATGCTGTCACAAAAAAATATGTTCCATGCCTTAGAATACAAATATAAATATATAAGTACATATTTACACAAATATATAATTTGTGTTTAATCTTTTTTGACTGTAATGGTACAAAATATGAATTATAATCAGCACAAGCTCGAAATAGATTTACAAAATATCAGCCTTAAAATATTTCCCATTAAGTTTGGGACCCTAAAATCAAAGGGCCTCAAAGTCACGGCCTAGTTGGCCCTTTTTTAAATCAGGACCTGTGCTTGTCAGAAAATATCGCGTTGTTGAACTTTAGAGCCTTTTTTTAGATCTACTTTATATATATTTTTTTAAACTTTATAATTGTTTTTACATTTAATGATTTAACTGACTCAAATTATCTTGTTCACTAAGAATCACTATTTTCAATTAATTGATAAACATACAATAATTTTTTATTAACATATTTAGTTATTTTTGAAATAAGTAATAAAACGAATTGATGATCTGTTTAAGTATTTAAAATATCAATAAATAAAAAACATTTGAGCGACTTTCTTAATCTTTCAACTGTCACGAAAATTATTAAATCTTGATGAATTTAAAAATGAATTTAACAAGGTGAATTTAACAAGGGGGGTGGGAGACATAAGTTTAAAGCTAAATTAATATTCTTATTTTATTTTTGAAGTGTATTGTGGATTTGAAATTAAGAAAAACCAATTACCCGAGTCCTTAAGCAAAGCTGGATTTTTTTTCAGTAAAGATACAACTAAATTATTTAAATTTTTTCAGTACTAGTGTCCCAATTACAATCAACTTAAAATAAACAAAATTATCGAAATTGTGAATATATGTTAACAATTTTAATCATTCGCATAATTAATTCTGGTTTAAATAGTTTATAATTATAAAGATACAAATAAATAAAAAGTTATGAACTATTTTATATTTATTTTTAAAAAAAGTCGATTATATTCTTAAATATTCATATAGAGCTTGGTAGAACCTACAAAAGTCTCCCTCCCCCTATTTAAAAAATATTTTGCAGTGTATAAAAAAAAAAATCTGACAATTTCACCGGACATTTGCAAATCTTTTTCTAAGATCAAAATAGAACAACGTTACTTTCCAAAAATTTTGGTTCAAGAATAATAATAAATATTATTTTATGCACAATTAAAAATGCAAATAGGCTTTTTAAATTTTTTTCTTAGGCCTGGAAATACAGGGTGATAATAAAAAAAATTATCCCGACATTTGGGCCCCTAACTATCATACCATTCACAGAAACTGAATGAAATTTTGGCAAAAGGTATTTTGAGGTATGCGCTCAAGAATGATATGGAATACAACAGTGTCACTCAAACAGTTACGGTTACAGTGAGAAAATTTCGAAAAAATCAAATGGCAACACCCAGTTTTTTGTATTGGAATGTGATCTCCATTGTGAAAAACCCTAAATAGCGTTGGAACGGCAACTGTAGCATGAAAATCACCGGAACTAGGCAAGGGAAAAGTAAAAAGGACTTTGCCGTGCACCAGAGCATTAATTTTCGTTACATTTACGTGAAACGTCACACCGTTTCTTTGGCTGATATCCCAGCCTGATTAAATCTCCACAAAACGTGAAGAAGAAACCAAGAAACGCAAATTTCGGGTTCTACGTCAGACACAGTCATGACTGACGTCGTTACGCTAGGTGAAAAAAAAGGCACTGCGAAATGCGAGCCGCGTATGTTCCTTTCTGCCATTCCGAACGCCGCTTTCAGGGAAAGAACGTGGGGGAAATCGTAAAGATTTATTACCTGAATGGACAAAATGCCGCAGAGACATTGCGTGTTTACCGCAGAAACCATGGATTACGGCGAGGCCCGTGCACTGTCAAAGCTGTACGGGACTTGATTCATAAATTTGAAGAAACTGGTTGCACATGCGATCAACCTCTGTCTGGACGACCTTCCGTTCCTGTGGAAGCTGTTGCAGAAGTCCATCAGACGATAAGCACAGTTCGTCCCGCAACTGCACGCGGTGTTTCACGTGTTCTGGATCTGCCGAATTCAACTGTACGCAAAATTCTGCGATCTGTTCTAAACATGTTTCCGTATCGATTCCAGCGTGTCCAGATGTTGGAAGCGGGAGACTATCAATTACGGCTGGATTTTGCAAATAAATTCCTTATCTGGTACGATGAAGATAGCAGCTGGCCTTTACGCATTCTGTGGACAGATGAGGCGCATTTCTCGTTAACTGGTAACGTTAATTCGAAAAATTGTGTGCACTGGGCAGAGAATAATCCACATGATGTGCATGCACGTCCATTACACGAGGAAAAAGTGACTGCGTGGTGTGGTATAACGAGTACGTTCATCCTCGGTCCTTACTTTTTTGAAGAGGTTACTGCCGGTGATCTGCAAACGTGTACAGTAACGAGTGCTCGCTATCTGGACATGTTAACTCATTACGCGATTCCCGCATTGCAACGGCAAAATGCTCTATCAGAAGTTGTGTGGATGCAAGATGGCGCTCCTCCACATGTCGGGTCTTCAGTCAAACGTGTCTTAACTCAACAGTTTGGTGACAGAGTTATCTCCCGTCATTTCCCATTTCCGTGGTCACCAAGGTCTCCTGATCTGACACCAATGGATTTCTGGCTGTAGGGGTATCTGAAATCCAAAGTGTATCAGTTTCGTCCTCAAACTGCATCCGATTTGAAAGATGCCATCAGAACTGCGATTCAAGAGATTCCTATTGCCATGATGCGTGCTGTAGTGCTATCCACCATCAGCCGCATGCAAAGTGTCATCGTGTGTGAAGGAGGTCATGCGGAAAATTTGTGAAACACAATAAAATGCTTTATTTTATGCTGCTTCTCTGTCCTTATTGGTTGTCCTCACTTTTAGCCTATCTACCGCCGGTGATTTTCATGCTACAGTTGCCGTTCCAACGCTATTTACGGTTTTTCACAATGGAGATCACATTCCAATACAAAAAACTGGGTGTTGCTATTTGATTTTTTCGAAATTTTCTCACTGTAACCAGTACTGTTTGAGTGACACTGTTGTTTTCCATATCATTCTTGAGCGCATACCTCAAAATACCTTTTGCCAAAATTTCATTCAGTTTCTGTGAATGGTATGATAGTTAAAGGCCCAAATGTCGGGATAGTTTTTTTTTATAATCACCCTGTATTACACAGATTGCACGAACGGACACGCAAATGTGAAACAATCGCATTCACTCCTTCAACCCTTTTGTATATAACCCAAACATTCTTTTGCACTGGACAAAGCAAAACAGCTGACTTCTCCTCTCCCAAACAAACGAAAACACATGAGTACTTGCATCTGATTGGCTACAAATATGTCCGACTGCAAGTAAGGGGATATTCTATGTTTCATCCTCTACTGTAGAATAACGAGTTGAGACTAGAATAGCTCTAGTCCATAGCTATTGTTATGAAATGAAGTTTTAAGTTCCGACATGTAGTTATAATCCGATAACACCAGAATCGATCCCTTGGACTATTTTTTGATGTCTGAATTTACGCATGAGAACCCGATTTTCTGGAGTTCTAAATCGCATCCCGCGGAACAACTGCGCGAAACGCCGAAAGTCCGGGTTTTTCATGATGCAAAAATTCTTTCAATTTTTATAGTGCCATGTTATTTGTTAGACTGCATCAAATGGAACTTAATACAGTAAAACCTGTGAAAACAAAACCTGTCTATAACGGAAATCTTATGATTCTGCCGAAAGAAAATACCTTAGAAATCTACCTGCTAAGACGGATACCTGTATAAGATGGATAGATTATGCTTTTAAAGGTTTAATTGTACTTTGTTTTGTAATACATGTGAAAACAAAACTTGTTTATAATTGAATCCTGTCTTAAATATATTAAAAACGTAAAAATTTCGCATTTCCTCGCAAGGAATTCCGCTCAATTATAACTGTCCAATCGGAATCCAATCCAAAACCGAATTTGTTTTGGTTCTTAGTGAATTTGCTTTCAAAGATTTTACTGTAAAAGATTGTGTTTATTCAATACAGTAAAACCTAAGACGGAATCTCAAATGACGACAAAAATATTCAGTTTGACAGGTTTCATTCATAACAGGTATAATTGTATGGTATTCATTCTGTTTCATGCCTGTATTTTTACGTTTGACAGCATTCCGTTATAGACAGGTTCCATTTTCATATGATTTATTGTGATTTTATGTCCCGATTGAGACGCAGATGCCCACTCTTTTTGTGACAGTGGACATGGTAACACTATCCCATACAACTTAAACCTTTAAGGGGGTCGGGGGTCAAAATTCTCAAAAGCGCTTTTTATTTAAAAATAATAATTTATTTGCTAATAAAATAGTACAAAGTTAAATAAATTAAATAAAGCAAACCGCATATTTTTACGGCGATTACATCGGCAGATATAACAATTTTTGTGTTAGACTTTCCGATTTTCTCAGAATGGGTTTTTTCGTAATTCGTCACGTTTAAAAGGATATATCTAAACATTCTTGTAAGATATGTGTATGAAATTTTGTATAGAGTTTGTTATATATCTAATAAATTGCCGTCAGGATTTTTAATCTCATGTTAAATTTTTTAAATTATATTCCTCAAACTAAAATTAACAAGAAACCTTTTCTGCACACAATTATGATTAAAGCAATGAAATCGGGCAAGTGGTTCGTGAGTTATATAAAAAAATTAATTTAAAATTTAATTTTCAAATCTTTTTTATCTGAAAATTATTTTTTATAGAAATTCACATTTCAGGAAAAAAAAATCATTTAAAAAGAAAAGAAATAAATGAAGAAAATAAAATTTTGACCCCCCCCTCCCCCCCGGACCCCATTTTAAATACTCGTAAACTCAAGTCTTTGAACCATGCTGACTGAGATTTACCTTTTAGTTTAGTCTTTCAACTATTAATAGTAATATATCAGACAAAAGAAAATCTTTCAGACTGCATTCTGCACAATTTTCTCAACACTTCAGCTTCGAAAGCTTCGTCCTTGAAGATTACACTTTGGTGTTTATTTTGTAATTTCTGAGTGAAGTAATAGACTTCATAGGGATGAAAAAGAAAGTGGTTCTGTTATTTATTTAAACTTTGGATTTTTTGAACATCAATGCAACAGCTGACGAGTCTTCGAGGTTGTTCTGTGAAAAGTAAACAAGTCAAATCTTCGGTTTTTATTATATTTTTGCAAGCTATTTTTCTATTTTATCATTTGGTATCACTGGAAACATTCAGAAAATGTACAAATCACTTTTCACAGAATTAAATTTTATACCTACAGACTGGCACCCTGGCGAAATTTCCCAGAGAAAGTAATGGTTGCATGCTTTCCATGAACAACTTTGCATAATTTCAACTAATGTCCTTAGAATGTGTTTAGCTCAACTCTATGGCGTTGGAAACATGCATAACAGTTTATATTTAGGTCTTACATTGTTGAGTTGAATATTTAGAAAATTTCCTTTTTTTTAAAGTCGCTCTGAAATTTTACATTTTTAGAGTTTTGTGTTTCAACAATGGACTACGTTTCATAAAGGCTGTATCAGTGGATTTTGATTGTATGTACAAATTTTAATAAAAGCCGTCAAATAATGAGTGTTTATATTTAAATATATATTTCTCTCAAAAACTTTGAAATTTTACCGTATTAAGTAGAAATATAGTGACTATGTCAAAAGATTTTAATATTAACTTTACAAAAATAATATCAAGTGCTTTTATTAAAAATAATGCAGTTTTATTATTTATTTCACTTAAATAAACGAAACTATTTGAAATTTTAGTATGGTTAATAAAATTTCACCCTAATGTACCTGGTCACTTCTATCTTTAATACTTCTATGGCAATTTACAGCAACAAAATTTTGTATTCGGACTATTTGCGTGTGTAATTTCAGAGAGAACTCAGAAAAGCAGAAAGCTATTAGTTTTGACCAAGAATTTGGAAAATTTCTTCACTGTACGACGGTAGAAGTCTAAATAAAAAAAATCGTCACGGAAATAATAAAGCTACACAAAACTTACTGCAGCCAAGGTAGGAAGCAAAGTGAAAAGCGAAAGGAAAAGGGTGATCATGATTTAGTAGTGCACACAAGTAATACCACAGATAGATTCCAGTGGTGCTTAAACAGAATATTAAATATTTCGGAGCTATTGATAACGCCTAAATATATTTAAAATACGTTTATAAACTTTCATTTACAGAGTAATGGATGTGGTACATCTTCCGAGATGCTAGATTCGTATTCGAGCTAACATATACCCAGTGTTACCAATTTAGCCTAAATTCATACCAAAAATTTTTTTGTCTTATTTAATGACTGTTCAGTGATTTAAATAAAGAGAAAATTACTATTCGGGATTTCCGAATTAAAAAAATCCGCTTAATTGACAACACTGCAAAATACCGCATTCTAGCTAGTATTTTGGGAATTGGGGAATTTTCAAAATGTTCTAACTACAGTGTTGTCGATTGAGAAATAAAACTTTATCTCGTTCTTCTCAATAAAAGAAGTAGTCGAAGCTTTTAGAACTCACCTAGTGGCAACCTACCGGTTGCAGTAAGTGAAGAGCTCCTTCGCCTAATATCTTACTGAATATTTTGCTTCAACATATTACATTTTTTTCCTGTTTTTAACACTTTCCAACCTAGTTGAAAAGTGTTTGACTTCGGTTTATCTGGCCGTCTGTCCATGCTCTAACTCCCGTAAATATGCTCGGATTGCTCTGCAATTTTTATATGTTGTTGTCGTTATCTATAGCATGTTCCCTATTTCAACGGAAGTGTGTAGCACTTATACTTTTTTTACAGGGACACTCAAAAGAATTCCGTTGCATTGCGGTCTATGGGGGAAAAATCATTTGCGGTTTATTTAAATAATGTTTCACTATTTTAAACGCGTTGAAATTTATATATATCACTAAGGTGCATTAGAAGAAGCTTAATATGGAATAGGGTGTGCATAGCACTTATAGTTACTTTACAGGGACAGTCAAAAGAATTCCGTTACATTACGTCTAGGGAGAAAAATCGTCTGTGGTTTATTTAAATAATGTTTCACTAATTTAAACGCATTGAAATTTATATATATCACTAAGGTGCATTACAAGAGGCTTACTACAGAATAGTATGGGTATAGCAATCATCGTTCATTTACAGGGACACACAAAAGAATTCTCTGTCTGTTAACAATAATTCCTGGAAGTGCGTTTTAAGTTACTGAACGCGATTTTAATTTTAACTCTTTTTGTCTATTACGTGGTGTGTATAAATTCTGTAGATCCTATACAGGGAAGCACAAAAGTTCGCGAACACATTTCCGTTTGTTTCCTAACTGAACTGAAATTTAGCATCCTATGTAATATATATACAAATCTATAGATCCTATACAGGGCTGAATAAAAGTATTGGGATATTTCTCCGAATATTGTATATGTTGGAAATTCCTGAAATTATGTTTTTAAATATTTTATGAGTTTTCCAAATTGTTTACTTAGATGTTATCTTTTAGCTTATTAAACGGTGTGATTTGTAAAATTATTTTGGAAGCGTTGGAAAGTGTTACATAATCTATGCTTGACGCATGATTTTTCGTTGTTGTTTAAATATTTATTTAGTTCGTATTTGCACAATTTTTTAAATAAATAACAATAACGAGGCGATCGGCGCAATGAAAGTAAGTTTTTGACAAGGGGACCACCAAACATGGTGAAAAGATTTTGGTGATTTTAAAGTATGTTAGAGCTCATACCCTTAAATATGCTGGTGAATGGTTTTCTTAAAATGAGCCTTAGCTTTTGAGAAATTGGAGGTTAAACTTAAGCATATGTTTCAAATACCTATTAGTTTGTGTTTCTCAACGCAGTTTTCGTATCGTCGAGGTAGCATGCTCGCTCGCTCACTAATCAGACGTCCATGGATTTATTCTACCTTCTGTCCTTTTTAAATTTTATATATTTTTAATTTTACAAGTTTTAAGCATAGTTATGAATTGCTACAGCTTTACTTTTTGATATTTTTCAAAATAACTTATTTACATTTTTGAATTTTTCATAAAAATTTAATTTTTTCTGTATTTTTTAAAATAACATTTCTGCTGGGAAAATTTTAAACTAATTTACGTCTAGAATTTTTTTTAATTATGTGCTTTTTTATAATAATGATAAGCATATATAAGCACAGTTCTGAAATAATACATCTAATTTTTTTTAATGGAATTTTAAATTAATTTTTTTTTGTTATGGAATGTATAAATTATGTTTCTGATCTCGAATATCTGAAACTTATTTATGTTTAGATAATTCCAATATCATATCTTCAAAAGAGTAATAAAATATTAAAACTGTAAGCTCATATGTAAATTTTCACGAGTTGTATAATTTTTTAATTCCCTTATATACATTTATCTGTGAAGTTCCAACACGACATGCTTTTTCCCTTTTGTACTAATACAATTTGACAGATTACATTTAATTTTTTTTTAATTCTTAAAAAAAAATTAATTAAATGATTAGTATAAAATTGTCTGCAGATGTGACATGAAGCTTGTGATATAAATGAAAAATATTATTTAAGAAATAGTCTGCTGAACTTTCGGGTGATTCCACCGTTACGGATGTGACTTTAGAGTTTTTTTTGCAAATTGAGATAAATTTGGAAGTGAAATTATTTAGATAACGTTTTACCTTTTTTATTGCTATTACAGGACACATACAGAATCATTTTATAGTGACACCTTTAGTCTAAAGTAGTAACAATTTTTTTTAATAAATAGTAAAATCGTTGTTACGTGTGTGACTCGGAGAAATCACACACGTAACAACGACTTTACTATTTTTAGCACTTTCCAACCTAGTTGAAAAGTGCTTATGACTTCGGTTTGTCTTGCCGTCTGGCCGTCTGTCCGTGCTCTAAGTCCCGTAAATATGCTCGGATTGCTCTGCAATTTTTATGTTATTGCCGTTATCTATAGCATGTTCCCTATTTCAACGGAAGTGTGTAGCACTTATAGTTTTTTTACAGGGACACTCAAAAGAATTCCATTACATTGCGGTCTATGGGGAAAAATCATTTGCGGTTTATTTAAATAATGTTTCACTATTTTAAACGCATTGAAATTTATCTATATCACTAAGGTGCATTAGAAGAAGCTTAATATGGAATAGGGTGTGCATAGCACTTATAGTTACTTTACAGGGACAGTCAAAAGAATTCCGTTACGTTACGTCTGGAGAAAAATCGTCTGCGGTTTATTTAAATGTTTCACTATTTTAAACGCATTGAAATTTATATGTATTACTAAGGTGCATTAGAAGAGGATTACTACAGAATAGTGTGTGTATAGCAGTCATCGTTCATTCACAGGGACACACAAAAGAATTCTGTCTGTTAACAATAATACCTGGAAGTGCGTTTTAAGTTACTGAACGCGATTTTAATTTTAACTCTCTTTTTGTCTATTACGTGGTGTGTATAAATTCTGTAGATCCTATACAGGGCAGCACAAAAGTTCGCGAACACATTTCCGTTTATTGACAGAAACTCCAGAAGGATAATTTTAAACTGTGCTACGCGTTTCGTAACTAAACTAAAATTTAGCATCCTATATAGTATATATACAAATCTATAGATCATATACAGGGCTGAATAAAAGTATTCGGATATTTTTCCGAATATTGTATCTGTTGGAAATTCTTGAAATTATGTTTTTAAATATGTTATGCGTTTTCCAAATTGTTTACTTAGATGTTATCTTTAAGCTTATTAAACGGTATGTTTTGTAAAATTATTTCGGAAGCGTTGGAAAGTGCTACATAATCTATGCTTGACGCATGATTTTTCGTTCTTGTTTTTTAATTGCTATTACTTTAGACTAAAGGTATCACTACAAAAATGATTCTGTATGTGTGCTGTACTAGCAATAAAAAAAGTAAAACGTTATCTAAATAATTTCACTTCCAAATTCGTCTGAATTTGCAAATAAAACTCTCTCTAAAAGTCAAACACGTAACGGTGGAATAACGGTGGAAAAACCGTGGAAAAAACGGTAGGATGGAAACGGTAGGAAACGGTAACGTAACGGTGGAAAAAAAAAAATTCTTTTTATTGATAATCCAGCATTTATTGATGATAAAGCATTTTTGTTTTTCGACATTTAGCGTAATTTTTAATATATTTATCGGAAATAAAGTATTAAAAAAATATGTTCATTTATGCATTCTCTCAACTTTAAAAAAATAATTCATGATCACGCAAAAATATGCGATTATAGGGATTTTTCTAATACTATTTTATAACAATATAATAAAATTACTTTGTTAATTGCAGAAAAAAAGAGCATATAGCTGATATTAAATACAATAGAAAAACTACAGCCCTAGCAAGATTATATCAAGAAGAAACCATCCAAATAAATTTCAGTGAAAGTAAAATAATATTTCCCTCCCGTCTACACTATATGGGCCCCACCAGTGGCTGAGAGGTTGTGCTCTCGAAGCTGGTAGACGGGAGGTGCTGGGTTCGATCCCAATCGCGCCCGTCGGCCTAATCGTTCGGAGTTTTCGTGGTTTTCTTCGATCCGTGGATTTATCCATGCGTAAATACGGATTAGGTTCCCTTAGAAAGACCCCCACGAAGGGCACTCCCCCCGGGCCTCTATCCCTAGTGTAGATAATTGGCCGTCAATAATCAACCCAACCCGTCTACACTATCCATCCATAATAAGAGAAACCATAGAGATACTCACGCGCAAAAATACAATATGTAACGATGCGGCATCTTTTAATTTACCGAAACTGTGGCTAGAATTACTCCATGCTCAAAGATATGAAAATAAACAATCAAGTAAAAAAATAATAGATAACGTGCGTAATTTTTTAAAGAGTACATGTAAATAATAACTTCAAAGCCCGTGCAGCTTTAGAATATTCTCATTTTGTTTTTGAAAATGACTCAGAAGAGTCGAAACATGTAAAACAACTAATAAAAGTTATTTTAATTTATATTATAGTTGTTAATTTTACACCTTTAGCATTTAAAAGTAATATACTATTTTATGTTTGAATATTTTTATATGTATCACCCGATTAATTGCATGTTTACTAAACTACACTACCGATGTGGGTAATAGTAAAAAAAAAAATTGTATTTCATCATTTAAAATATTTAGAACAAATCAAAAATATATTATATTTTGTTAATTTGTTCTGTAGTCAATTAAATAAGTTTTTATAGAAAATTTAAGAAAAAAATATTTTGCATTATTTCATAAATCTGATCAAAAATAAATATATATAAAAATGTAAATAATAATAGCAAATTTTAAAAAGATTAGATATCTAGACATAAATTAGTTTCTGTTTTCGTCAGCAGATATGCTAGTTTAAAAATTACAGAAAAATTATAAAGTCTCATGAAAAATTTAAAACATAAATGTAAGTTTTTAAGAAAATATCAAAGTTCAAAGCTGCAAAAAGGTCAAGGTCAAACCGTGCGGGGTGGCCCACCTTTCGGCTTAAGCTCAACTAGCCCCGACCAGTCAAATCTGCAACAATTCATAACTATTCTCAAAACTTGTAATATATCAAAAATATACAATTAATTAAAAGACAAGAAAAGGCCAGAAGATAAGACTGGCCGTCCCAATAGCAAGCCAGCATGTTACCTCGATGCCACGTAGACTACGTTAAGAAACGCAAACTAATAAATATTTGAAACGTAATTTAACCCCCGGTTAATTTAATCTTTAACCATCGGTTTCTCAAAAACTAAGGTCCATTTGAAGAAATCCTTTCACTAGCATAGTTAGAGGTTGTATGCATACTTCAACATACTTTAAAATCATAAAAATCAGCGTGCACTACTGTGTGGCTGAGATAAGAAAGACTCTGGAACCGGTCTCTGTTCAATCCTCTTGCCAGTCTAACTGGTCAGTCGACTTTCTTTTCGGGAAGTCCGGCATTTTCTTTTCATGCCAATTTTCTTCCGTTCAATCGGTCATTCCAAGAAATAATGCAGTATTTTGTCCTTCTGCTGCTATGAACGAAGTTCCCTGCTTACAAATTTTTTAACCTTCGAAAACAGGAAACCTACTCAGTTTTAGGTAGCTTTCATTACAAAAACCTACCTAATGCAGCCGTTCGGAGGAAAACAATTCCAAAAATTTTGGTATATTTTCACCGACCATGACCTCCAAAACTAAAAACCACCCTCCGTTCAAATGTTGATATATATATATATATATATAATCTGACATATGTTATGCTGTAACTCTTTTATTTATGAATCGATTTGGATGTGTATAGGACATACCAAGGTCTCGACAGAGTTCGTTGGCCAGCTTCATCCACCATCTTGTTTCAAAATGGCGGCCAGTTAAAAAAAAATTAAATTTTTAAAAATTAAAAAAAAATTATAAATTGAAAAGGTATTTTCTGTTAAATGTTATAACGCGATACAAGGATCGACGACGTAAGTCGTTACGTGTCGACGACGTAAGTCGTTGCGATACGCAGTGAAACCCAGTAGGGGAGTCGCCACGAGACACTTGGGGACGGGCCGGCGTCCCCAAACAGCTTCGGAGCTGGACACCCAGAAGGGAACCAGGCCTTAAGTTGGGGTTTTCCGACCCGTACTTGCTTTACCAGAACTCGAGGGGTGTGGAAACCTACAAAGGCAGTCACAGTTCACTCTCGTAGTGGATCTAGAGCAAAGATAAACTAAACTAGATACATAAATATTTCCTTACAGTGTTATTATAATATATTTATTGTTAGCCTTTAAAACTGGTTTCAAAACTGATAATAGTGTTTTATCTAATTTCTGTTTAAGTAAAATTTCTTGATATTTTCTAGCATTTACGCTATTTTCTTAACCAGAATTTCTAAAACTTAATAACCATCCTACAGTCCTGCATATATCTTTTCTAATCATAGTTATTAAAATTTTCTAGAGTTAAAAAAGTGAATTTCAATTTATTTTCCATTTTCGAAAGAAGTACCACTGATGCTAAACCTTTCACTTTAGTTTCCTTTGCAACATATTTTTTTAATTCTTCAAAAAGTTATGGGATATAATCAATACTCTAAGCTTGCATATCTTACTTAAATATTGTAGAGTTTTTTTTTTATATATACTCAGAAATTAACTTGTTGATAAATTAACTATTTTCTCTTGCAATTTCTTTAATTTTATTCAATTCCTCATTTAAATAAACTCTTGAACAAACGTGCTATTGATATAAAAACGATATGCTGCTACTTTGTAATTAAATGGAGCATTACTGTTGTAGGATATTGTTATTAGACCTACAAGGTTTTCAATAAATTTTTCTATCGATGCTATGTGTTGAAATATTTTTGATAAATTCTATACCTAAAAAGGCAACAAACTATTTTCTTCAATTTCACAAGTAAATTGTATATTGTTATCCATATTATTAGCATGCATCAGAAAATCATTTAATGCTATTGCCCTGAGTCCATATATGATCGGTATTCAGTATGTCGTCGTCGGCATATCTAACCCATAATCCAGGTTTAAGGGTGGATGTAGATATGAGTTTATCAAGAAGTCGCCATTTTAATTCTGCCAGTAATCCAGATATAGATGAACCCATAGGGCCCCCCTCTCAGATTGTAATAGCATCCGTTAAATAAGAAATTGTCATTAGTAATTACATTTATACTTGAAATTGAAGTTTGTTTAATGTTGTCATTATAAGCTGGGTTATTCATAATTAAATATTCAATGATAGGTTTAATTTTTTGAACATTAATCGAAATATATGATTTTATATCGAAACTTGCAGGATGCTGTTATCTTCGAATTTAAAGTCTTTAATTATGTTAAGAAAAATATGCAAGCTTCGAAATTCTACAGTATTCATTATATCCCACAACTTTTTGAAATAAATACGCATTAAAGAAATATAATGTAACTCTCATTGGAAAGCCCCCAATAAAGTTAAAATATCTGGTACATAGGATAGATCCCATTGATAATGGAGATAAATCTGTCGTTAATATCGTCCCTTTTAAAGTTAACCCCTTCGGGACCGGCGGCTTTTACACAAATTTTATTCGGTTGGCACCACTTTTTTTTTAAAAACCTACCTTTACTCGAACTATCACAAAAATGCTCTAATTAGAGAAAGCAAATATTACTTTTATTTTTTACTGGTGCCTAAAACATATTCTGTATGCTCTTTTTGAGGGTGCATATATGCACCCATGGTCCCGAATGGGTTAATAGAAGTTCTAAAACATATTCATATGTGGGCATGACAACTCACAAATTAAAGGAAAGAATCAAAGAACATATAGCTAACATAAAAAAGGGTAAATTATCCACTGCTCTATCTAGGTTAAATCAAGTTAAGGACATTGATGTATGTTTCTATAATGCTACAGTAATTGCACACTGTACCCATCTCAAACCAGTTTTCAATAGCATCGCCTCATTTTCCTTCACTCCCTCCATTTCATATTTTGTTGGTTTCGCCCGTTTGCTACCTGTCAAGTGTATTGCAGAACTGTGATTTTCGACTCGTTTTATCCTCTGATGATGGCTAATGTTTAGCTGAAAGCGCTAAAGTATTTTGACATCTGATTTTAAGAGCCTACACTAGTCACGGGAAGAAACACTTAAGCTAATTTTAAGTCTATGGGAAGGTTCTTTACAGATCTCGCTCGCATTTTAATATTTTTAAATGTTTTGCATAGGATAGCTGAGGTCGGCCTCTAACGTTGTTAGTTTTTACTTTTTCGATTTTGATTACAATCTTTTTATAAGAGGACATTTTCAATTTTGGAACCGGTTGGAGCCGGTTCTGAAAGTACCCTTATATAAAAAACTGAAACCAAAATCGAAAAAGTAAATACTAACAACGTTAAATATTGACCTCAGCTATCCCGAGCAAAAAAAAAAAAAATTAAATATTAAAATGCGATCGAGAAATCTGTAAAGGTTCTTCCCATAACTTAACATTAGCGTTCGAGTTTCTTCGGATGACTAGTGTAGCCTCTTGACATCATAAATACACTGGTGGAAATTGATTTATGAAAACACGGTTTTTTGACAAAAACTTCTATAATATTCATTAAAAATGAATGAAATTTCATGGGATATACATAGTACGTATGACAAATCTGTTCCAAAAATAAATTTTCACACAATATTAAACATAAACAAAAAGTCGAACACGGAAATTGATTTATGAAATATCACATTTCATTGGTTATTCCGAAGCAATGTGACAAAAATTTGCATAAAACAGGGTAACGTGACCTGCTAAGTAGACATAAAAAGCAGTGTACAGTGAAAGCAATACATTTCATTTACAATTTTCGCGATTGGTAAACGAAAGATTTTGTCTGAGGAAGAAAGAGGTACAATCGACGCATATTTAGAATGTGGAAAGTCTGTCCCGGAAATTAGTAAATTAATTAAAAGATCTGTTGATGCGATATGTAACTATAGAAAAGATCCAGCAAATTATGGCAAAAATTTTATCAAAAACGGTAATCCACGTTTAAGCAAGGGACAGAAAAGGGGGATTCTTAAACTTGCATCGAAAGCTGGTCACAGTTCAAAGCAGATTTGTGCAGATCTATCCCTGCCTGTTATTTATAGAAGAGTTAGGCAAATTTTACATTCTTCACGGAGCTTGAAATGGTCGAAAATGAAGCCGTGTCCAAAGTTACTTCTGCGTCACAAGCAGATGCGTTTGCAGTATTGCGAGAAGTATGGCAATGGGTGACAATTGGAAGAAAGTCATTTTCTCTGACGAAAAAGATTTAATTTGGATGGCCCAGATGGTGTTTGAGGTATTATTGGAGATATCTCCGAAAAGAAACCGAAATCTACATCAGCAGAAATTTTGGTGGCGGAAGTTTGATTTGGGCAGCGATTGCTTATGATGGCAAAAGTGAAATTGTATTTTTAAACGGTCGCCAGAACTCTTTTGATTATAGTTTAGTTTTAGAAAATTCACTTCTTCCATTTGCATGGCAATATTATGGTTTAGATTATATCTTCATGCAAGATAATGCAAGTATTCACATTTGAAATACAATGAAAGATTGGTTTGACGAACAGAATATTGTTCTTTTAGATCATCCACCTATTAGTCCTGATCTGAACCCCATCGAAAACGTTTGCGGACAACTTGTTCGAATGGTTTATGCAAATGGGATGCAGTGCACATCACTTGTAGATTTGAAAGCTTCAATCTGTCAAAACTGGAAACTAATTGATCAGAAATACATCCAAAATCTTGTTTTATCAATGCCCTCTAGAATAAAAGAAACTCTAATGAATAAAGGCGGCTTTACTAACTAATTTCAATTAAATGTGACATTTCATAAATCAATTTCCATATTTTTATGTTACTAAAATCTAATTTTTGATATGTTTTAGTTTATTAATTTGTATGAAATTTTAATTATTTATTGTACATAGCATGTATAATGTATGAAAATTCATTCATTTTTAGTTAATATTATACATGTTTTGATTAAAAAACAGTGTTTTCATAATTCAATTTCCACCAGTGTAGTTTTAATGTTTTAAACCTGTGTTTTGGTATTTGCACCTATTACAGTAACAATTAAGTTATATTAGTGTATTTACGTTATGTTATTTCAAATTAAGATCAAGTTAAGGTGAATTTTTGAAGTTTAATATATGGAATTTTCTATATTTTTGATTATTTTTGATTAATTTAATTTCATATATATATATATATATATATATATATATATATATATATATATATATATATATATATAAATTAACAATTAATGCTTAAATTTTCTTTTTTAACTTTGTTTCGTTTTATACAGAAATAAAACATTTACTAAAAATTTTCTGAAGCTGTACCCCCTAGCTACGAAACGCCATCGGCCGTATCAAGAGAGTTAAGATGTGACGTTTCTTTGACGTCACAAATAGCCCCAAGTGTCGGCTAATACGGTGAACCAAAATGGGATATTTTTCATTCGCCTCATTAGTAATGTGAAGTGATCATCATTGGTGACTCCACTGAGATGTCACCGTGACTGTTGCTTTGTGACAAGCCACCAGACGGACGATACATTGAAGTCACCATGCGACTCTTATGTAAGTCATTTGAACACTCCACTTCAAAGTCACCATAACTGTTGCATTATGACGAACCACCAGATGACGTCACAATGAAGCTACGTGGTGACCGACATTTGGGGGGCTCTACTGTGAAAGTCACAATGAGCGTTGCTTTGCGACAAGTCACAAGATTACTTCATTTCAATGCAACTTCCAGACTGTTCATAAAACAACTATAATGGTGACTTCACAGTGGTGTCTGCAAATGACGGTCACATGAGCAACAAGGTGACATCATTGTAACAATTACGCGATGAAACTAAAATTTAGTGTTCATCACCGGGGATGCATCACTGAATTTTAGTTTTGTCGCTTACATCTCAGTAAGATGTTTTTGAGAATGAAGTGGCCCATCGGGAAGCACTTTAATGCTTTGAGTACAGCGATGGTGTTAGCAAAAGATTTGTATAGAGAGGAGCGTGTTTTGAGGAGTTTTGTATTGGAGAATATACTAGAACAGAATAATTTCAATATCTCTGTTTGGACTTTGATGCGCCTGTCGGAAGATTAAAAATTACCAATTTATTATTATGCCATTAGTATCAACAGAAATAAGGAAAAATTCACTTTTGTCATTGGAAAAGATTTCTTTTACACATCTAATTACGAAAGCAATCTTAGCTCTTCCAAGGTAACTGAAAAACATTTCGCCAACTAAATCTCTATATCCGTTTTCATTAGAAAAACCTTACTTGTAATAAAAGGTAAAATGTGTTTGGTTGACTTCCCGATGCCACTTTTGTTATTTCTAATTACCTTGGCCGACCATGTCCCAAGCCAGTGGCGGACCCAGCCCTCCATTTAGAGGGGGTCATGTCTATTTTGGAGGAGGGGGGAGGGGGGGACGTCACATGTCTTCATGGCAGTTTTTGTATCTTAAGTCCAAATTGGCTATTTTCTAACCTAACCTGAATTCATTTTCATTCCTAAATGCATGAAATTTGCAGTATTTTCGTAAATCAGGGTTGCTACTGATCAGATTTTTTTTCAGGGGATATACCAGCAATTTTTTATTAAAAAAAAAACTCGCCATATTTGATTGTGCGATTAGGCGAAAATTCCAATAGGAAATTATTGCTATTTTCTCTGAAAAATTCCTTGAATTATAGCAGCCTTGGAAAATGTATAAAATTTGTATGTTCTATGTTCTATTCAGATGCCAAGAAATAGGAGTTACCATTTTTATTTTTTTATTTTATTTAATTTTGCAGAAAATGTTACCAAAGTTCACATTTTAAGCCGACTTTTGAGGCTCAACTGTCATGGAAATGTCGTCTTGAGGTTGCAATCGGATACAATTCAAGATGTACGACATTTATAGAAAAATATAAAACGTTGTTCATTTCTTTGATGCTTAAAATATAACTGCAATTTTTCATGTGTTTCGTTATAAAAATAATTCTGGGAATGTATCAATAAGATTAGCAATTTTAACAGAGAAAAATATGTATATCAAAACACCTTTTATATACTTATATTAAAAAAAGTATTTTATAGAAATATCCTTCGTTTAGAGGGGGGGGGGGTCATGACACCCATGACCTCCCCCTTGGATCCGCGCTTGTCCCAAGCACGCTGGGAAGGCAGCTGCAGGGCTCCATTAAACGGTCTAGACAAAGGGTGAAGACTAAGCTTTAAAACTTTCTCCAATTTTAATTTTTATCGGAAAGGGGGAATGTCCCAGCTGAGTACCTCTATTCTATCCAGCCAAAGGACTGTCTACCAGGGTTGTAGTGGGTAGCTGCCCGGGTACCCGCCCAGCTACCCGCTTGGGCTGAGTTTTTTACAACCCTGCTATCTACACTACTGATTTTACGTGCAGGTATGCGGCATTCACATGTCAAGCCAACAGAAGTGATGTTTTCCCACAAGGTCATCATCTCAAGTATTGGCCACGTTTAATGATGCTTAACTTCGCTGTTCGAATAGGACCGGTGCTTTTCAGCATGGTTTGCAGTTTATCCAGAAACTTATTTTTATCCCAATAAGTACGATAGAGTAGACATTTTTTTCTTTTACGTTGTTTTTAATCATTCTAAAGCAAAAGTTATAGTTTGACAACAAGTGTGTATTTAGTCCGGAGGAACCAGATTCTGTTTACAGATTTTGTCTGGGCATTTCTAGTGATCCGGAAATCTACTTTAAGGTCTGTGGAACGAGATGTGTTTTTACCTTTAGAGCTTTGAAAGAAACAAGTTTTCGTTGTGCAGCAAATTAGAACAGTATATGATAGCTATGCAAACTGTATAAGCACGTTACAAATTTGATTGATTTTTTTTTTAAGTTTATGAATGTTTTGTAAGAAAACATTGTCCAATTCCAAATGTTTATCAATGGAAAAGATATAGAAGTTTAATCTTGAAAACCTCTGATAGCTGTAAGAGTAATCGATAAGAGTTGAAAACGTGACCAATAAAAATAAAATTGTTGGTAAATAAATCCTTGGTGATAAATTTTATCCTTTTCTTGCTACACGAGAGTTTTGTTGGTTGAATAATATTTACATTAAATAAGATTGTATGTTCGTCATTTGTAAGCAAGTCCCTTCCGCTATGTGTACTTCATTTGGTGGTTGAACAAAACCTTATTTTTAGCATCTCCTCAGCGTTTTCTCGTTACTACATGAGGCGTGCAAAGTCAATGGGCACAAAGTCCATTTTTTCCCCATTCGATCGAGTTTGAGATTAATTCCTGCTTTATAGATAATTTGTTTGGTGTCATAAAAAATTTGTAGATTAAAAATGCGAGCAACAAATGACACTAGTCCTATGATTCTGAATGAAATGTGGGAGAGCACATTAAATTTACCTCTAAATATCTCTGGATAATGTTTTATTAACTTTATCCTCTTAGATTCTGACTATCCCCTATGAAGCTCAAAGTGAAAGTAGTTTGTGTGTTCAAATATACGCGGCTGAGAAGGAGTAAAGGTTTTCAGCGGTTTCCTAGCACGAAACCAAGATTTCGGGAAACTACACCTTTTTAAAAGTTCTCAAATTATCAAAAGTAGTTGATACCTAATAAACGTTTCCTGTTTAACTTTATACGTAGACAATTGTATTAAATAATATAAAAGTATTTTCAATAAAACAAAATTCAAATATTGTGCGTATATAAAAAAGATACAACCAGCTCATTTCGATATTCAAAGGTATTCAAATAACGCATATTCAAACTATGCTGGAATTTTGTGTAAAAATAAACTATGTAGATTATCCTGATTATTTTTGAATAAGAATTCCATTATATTTACAAAGAGTATATATTGAATAAAAACAGAATTTATCAAAAAAAAAAAAAATAGACACCTATGTCTAATTTATGTATGACAATAAGGGGTAAAAATAACACTTGTTGAATTGTTACTCTTACTCTGTTGTAAAAATCAAAATTCCACATACGGTGTTAGCCCCTTAATCACATATTCAATTTAGTGGTAGTATGCTGAATACCAGCTATGTTAAATTTCGTCAAAAATACAAATTCAAAAATACAAAATTCATACTGGAAATTCCAAAAGAATAATTTTAATTTTTGCAATCACGAAAAGTCTGTCATTATATAAATCATGAGAGACGGTAGTTTCTCGAGTGACGCAGCAAAAAAACGAAAACCGAATGCTTAATACCGAAGATTTCCGTCACTCCATATATACAGCTAGTTTGAGTTCAAAGGAAAAGCGAAAAGCCGACATTTAATATCTCAGCAAATATGAGGTACATCGTTTTGATTTTTTGACAGCTGTCTTATATCTCCGGTCTAACTCTATTCTGAAATTTATAGATTTCTACATGCAGTAGATTTTAAGATCTGGAAATCCATTTTTAAGTAAAATGGGAAGTTTTTCGCTCTGCATGTAATGGTGTCATGGTGTAAGACGGCGTATCTCGAAAACCGCCCGAAGGATTTTTTTAAAATTAATATATGATACTAATCGGTTTTATATGAAGTGAATCCACCTATCCGCTTAAATAGGAAATAGTTTAGGGGATAAGTTAATAGGGAATAGTTTTTTATATAATCCGATTTAAAAAAAATGGGACTATTTTCTTAAGCCAAGCTGTACAAATGCAATAGAGTATTCACTACCTTCTTCCGCCGGGAATTACAGTTAAAATTTGATGTACGGTTGCCGTTATCAATAAAGCTTGTGACCGGGCTAATTATTTATATTTTTTTAAATGCAAAAACAATGAATTATATACTCTAAACATGTAAAACATATGTATTAAATTCAATTGGGGTTTATATGTTTTCTCTTTTTGTTACAAAGAAATAATTTCAGATTTTAAACATGCATATATTCGAAAAATTATTTAGATTCCTTTTTCAAAATGAGGAAATATTTTTTAATTACATGTATTCAATTTTACTGCTAAATATAATAAATCTTTCATTTTCTAATGATAAAATATTTTTCCTTTCTTTGTTTCTTTCGCAACGAAGACAACCAACCAACTATTATCGTATCAATGCGCGAAGCACAAATTAAATTAGCGAGAGGCATTTGGGGAAAAGATAGGCACAGAAAATCAAAGATATTATACTTACTATTAGGTATTTTGTTTATTTATTCATTGTTTTTTATTTTATATGACTTGATGGTTCTTTTTAAAAATTTCGTTTTGGTAAGGTGCTTAGTTTCTTTGTCAGAGCAACTGCCAATTACATGTTTTTATGGCTTTAAAATATTACTTTTATGTTATTTTGTAAAAGAAAATGCAGAAAGTTAGTTCTGAATTAAGTGTTTTATGTTATACAATGGATAAATAAGTTCTTAATTACTTTAAATCCAGAGTTTGAAAAGTAAACAAATAGTTTTTTTTTCTTTTTCTTATTGCATTCAGGGGTTGATGCAGGTTTTTTTTCTTGGGGCCCATTTTGTGAAAAGTAAAGGTTGTTTTTGTGAAATTTATTATATTTTTGTGAAAAATAACATTTTGTAACGAAAGTTGAAATCGATTTAATCAAATTCGAACCAAGCATTTATAAACAAAACCTGTTTTAAATCCTTTTGCGGAAGTTTTCCTCTCTGGCAAACTTGTTTGTTTACAAATTACACATTTTAAAACATCACAAAATAATAAATAGTAAGTTTTTATGGAATAGAATTTTGTGAAGTGGCCCATTTTATCAAATTGATTTTTGTGAAGGGGCCCATTTTATTAAATAGATTTTTGTGAAGGGACCCTAAATAGGCCCCAAATTTTTCCTGGATCGACCCCTGGCATTACCTTATTGCATTCATATTGCCAGTATTATTACATTGTTATCATTTTTTTTTCTCATTACATTTACAAACAGTTGTGTGACAAACTTCTATCTTCATGAATGTTTTGCATTTACTTTATATTAATTTTTCACATTCATTTTTTAATAAGCTTGTTAAATAGTTTTCAAGCACTATATTGTTTCAATGTCAAATGTTACATTAAAAATTGTTAAAAAATACAGTAAAAAAATTGCTATTTGCTCGCGAAACTTAAGAATATAATCATTTTAACCCACATAGATTTTTTTAGCTCTAAAATATTACTATACAATGAATAAATAAGTTCTTATTTACTTTAAATTCAGAGTTTAAAAAGTAAACAAATAGCTATTTTATCTTTCAATTTTTCTATCATTTACCTGTGACTTTAAAAATCATTTAAAATTACTAATTTAGAGGTATGAAATACCTTATATGTGCTTAAATCACAGAAAAAATACAACTTTAGTAAGTATATTGCAGGGCTCTGTTTAAGAAGAATTAAGAACACCTTTTAAAGGATCCTTCACAATTTTTTTTAAATCTTAAAACAGTATCCTTCACATTTTTTTTTTCATTTTAAAACAGGTTATTTCACATTTCTTTTCATATTAAAACAGGACACTTCACAAAACTTTTTCCTACCAAAAATTAACTCTTCACAAATTTAATCATCTTAAACATTTCCCAATTTTTGTATAAAATACTGTTGACTGTAATAAGTGTTTGTTCTTCAAAGTAAATTCTGAAAAATTATTAAATTTCAACTGCTGCTAATACATTTAATTTTTTGATTACAACTTACATAAATATCCATATTTTACATAAGGTTTCTTGTACAGAGGTGTATTTTGAAAACATATAGAAGAAAGAAAATTTTTTTTTTAGAGAAAACCGCTGTTAATTTTTTCGCAATGATTTTTAATAGTCGGATCTTATAAATTAAGTGTTGGTGAGTGCAAAGTTTGAAATTGTCTGAATATGTTGAAAACAACATAGGGCTCTAAAACTATTTACTTGCATAAGTTTATTAAAAATGAATTTGAAAAATTAATATACAGTAACAGCAAAACATGCATGAAGCTTCACAAACAGCTATAGACCATCAAAGTATCAAATAAAATGAAAATTTTGAAATGGAGAACCATCAATTCAAAATAAATAAAAAACAATAAATAAATAAACAAAATACCTGGGGGAGGGGGGGGGGGAGTATTTTATCTATTATAAATTGCAGCTTGTATTTTCAAATAATTTGGAAGGGCGGATAAAATTTTATCATTTAAAATATTAAAAAAAAGGTACTTTTCGGTTAGCCGGGCGCCAGTGAAATTTATATATCTATGTATACATATATATACATATATATATACATACACACATTTATATATGCATGTATATGTATATACATATATATACACATACATATATGTGTGTATGTATACATATATATGTATATATAGATATATACATTTCACTGGCGCCCGGCTAACCGAAAAGTACCAAAAAAAATAATACCCTCTAAACTAGAATTTTATTACCAATTTTATAGATGATTTTCTTTGGACGATTACTCTCTATGAGAGAAAAGTTCTACTTTTTGTATTTGTTCGCCACAGTATATTTTGTTGTTTTTCAGCCAGTCTATAGAATTCTTTGCAGGAGTGCGGTTTTCAACAGGCATGTGATGTTGAGCATTGGCCATATATAGGGCACTATTCGATTGCAAATTTGGAAGAAGTTTTTCCAACACTCATTTTTGGAAGTTTTCGTAGTTCATTTGCATGGGATTGTCACCCCTTTTTGTCGACGCTTTATACAGTAGTTGAGCATCCGTAAGGAAACACGTTTCCTCATTTTTACGCTCGAGTTAAGACCTTGTACAGCTAAGTACATGGCTGTTAAAGTTTTTTTCCTGTAAATAGTTAATAACTTTCTCCTTTTAATTCGATGTTATTCGTTTTTGGGTAAAGGTGAAAATAGGCACTCGCCAATCACCACTCGGCAATAAAACTTGAAAAACTGACTTGAAAAATATGGAAAAAACCGACTAAATGCAGGATTTTCTGATTTTCTTTTTTTCCCATGTTCGTTTGACAAAATTCATGATTTTCCTCGCCAGATCGGCGATAATAGTGATTTTTCTGCACCAGATCGATGAAATTAATGATTTTACTGCACTAGATTGGCGAAATTTATGATTTTTATGCGCCGATTAAAGAAATTCGTGATTTTTATGTGCCCGTTCAGCAAAATTTCTGATTTTTACATGCCGTTCAACAAATTTTTTTATCTTTATGTGCCCCGTTGACAAAATTTGTGATTTTTACATGCCTGATCGACTAAATTCATCATTTTTATATGCCCGATGGATGAAATTAATGATTTTTACATGCTGATCAATGAATTTCTTGATCTTTATGTGCCTGTTTGACAAAATTCATGATTTTCATGCACCGATAAACAAAATTCATGATTTTTACATCTGTGTTCGACAAAATTTATGATCTCCCCCTCCCTGATCCACAAAATTCATGTTTTTGCTGTGCCTGATTATTGAAACTCATCATTTTTACACACCCGATCGACAAAATTCATGATTTTTACACACCGATCAACGAAGTTCAAGATTTTTATTCACTTGATCGCCGAAATTCATGATTTTTTTCATGCTCGATCGATGAAATTTCATTTTTCTGAACCTGATCGATGAAATTATTGATTTTTATGCAAACGTTTGATGAAATTTGTGAATTTTATGCACCTACTTGATGAACTTGTGATTTTTAACCACCCACTTGATGAATTCGTGATTTCTATGCGACTACTCTACGAATTGGTAATTTTTATGCGTCCGTTCTACAAAATTCATGATTTTTTCGTACCTAATCGATGAAATTCATAATTTTTACGCACCGATTGATGATTTTTATGTGCCTGATTCATAAATTTCTTGATTTTTATGCATCCGTTTGATGAAATTAATGATTTTCATGTGCCGATCAAGGAATTTCTTCGTTTTTATGTATCTATTTGCTGAAATACGTGATTTTTATGCGATCGATAAACAAAATTCAAGATTTTTACGTGCCCAATTGACAAAATATATGATCCCCCCTCCCCCGATCGACAAAAGTCATGTTTTTTCTGTGCTCGATTGATGAAATTCACAGATTTTTACATACCCGATCAACGAAATCATGATTTTTAAATACACTATCAACGAAATTCATGATTTTTTCATGCCCGATTGATGAAATTAATGATAATGTCCATGCCCCAATTTGACCCCCCCAAGGCGGGTACTTTTTTAAATTTTGCACACACCCTTCATGTGATATATTGTTGGAAATGTCCGAGACTGTTTAATCATATTATGCATCTCCTGTGTCCACACCCCCACTTTGCCCCCCCAAGGGGGTACTTTCTGATATTTTGCACAACACCTCATGTGATATATTGGAAAGGTCTGTGACCGCTTAGTCATATTATGCATCTCTGGTGTCCATCCCCCCACTTTGCCCCCCCAAGGCGGGTACTTTTTAAAATTTTGCACACACCCTTCATGTGATATATTGTTGGAAAGGTCTGTGACTGTTTAATCATATTATGCATCTCCTGTGTCCACACCCCCACTTTGCCCACCCAAGGGGGTACTTTCTGATATTTTGCACAACCCCTCATGTGATATATTGTTGGAAAGGTCTGTGACCGCTTAGTCATATTATGCATCTCTGGTGTCCATCCCCCCACTTTGCCCCCCCAAGGCGGGTACTTTTTAAAATTTTGCACACACCCTTCATGTGATATATTGTTGGAAAGGTCTGAGACTGTTTAATCATATTCTGCATCTCCTGTGTTCACACCCCCACTTTGCCCCCCCAAGGGGGTACTTTCTGATATTTTGCACAACCCCTCATGTGATATATCGTTGGAAAGGTCTGTGATCGCGTAGTCATATTATGCATCTCTGGTGTCCATCCCCCCACTTTGCCCCCCCAAGGCGGGTACTTTTTGAAATTTTGCACAACCCCTCATGTGATATATTGTTGGAAAGGTCTGTGACTGTTTAATCATATTATGCATCTCCTGTGTCCACACCCCCACTTTGCCCACCCAAGGGGGTACTTTCTGATATTTTGCACAACCCCTCATGTGATATATTGTTGGAAAGGTCTGTGACCGCTTAGTCATATTATGCATCTCTGGTGTCCATCCCCCCACTTTGCCCCCCCCAAGGCGGGTACTTTTTAAAATTTTGCACACACCCTTCATGTGATATATTGTTGGAAAGGTCTGAGACTGTTTAAACAAATTCTGCATCTCCTGTGTTCACACCCCCACTTTGCCCCCCCAAGAGGGTACTTTTTCAAATTTTGCACAACCCCTCATGTGATATATTGTTGGAAAGGTCTGTGATCGCTTAGTCATATTATGCATCTCTGGTGTCCATCCCCCCACTTTGCCCCACCAAGGCGGGTACTTTTTAAAATTTTGCACAACCCTTCATGTGATATACTGTTGGAAATGTCCGAGACTGTTTAATCATATTATGCATCTCCTGTGTCCACACCCCTACTTTGCCCCCCCAAGGGGGTACTTTCTGATATTTTGAACAACCCCTCATGTGATATATCGTTGGAAAGGTCTGTGACCGCTTAGTCATATTATGCATCTCTGGTGTCCATCCCCCCACTTTGCCCCACCAAGGCGGGTACTTTTTAAAATTTTGCACACACCCTTCATGTGATATATTGTTGGAAAGGTCTGAGACTGTTTAATCATATTCTGCATCTCCTGTGTTCACAACCCCACTTTGCCCCCCCCCCAAGAGGGTACTTTTTGAAATTTTGCACAACCCCTCATGTGATATATCGTTGGAAAGGTCTGTGACCGCTTAGTCATATTATGCATCTCTGGTGTCCATCCCCCCACTTTGCCCCCCCCTCTCAAGGGGGGTACTTTTTAAAATTTTGCACACACCCTTCATGTGATATATTGTTGGAAATGTCCGAGACTGTTTAATCATATTATGCATCTTCTGTGTCCACACCCCCACTTTGCCCCCCCCAAGGGGGTACTTTCTCAAATTTTGCACAACCCCTCATGTGATATATCGTTGGAAAGGTCTGTGACTGCTTAGTCATATTATGCATCTCTGGTGTCCATCCCCCCACTTTGCCCCCCAAGGCCGGTACTTTTTAAAATTTTGCACACTCCCTTCATGTGATATATTGATGGAAAGGTCTGTGACTGTTTAATCATATTATGCATCTCCTGTGTCCGTACCCCCACTTTGCCCCCCTCCCCAACGGGGTACTTTTTGAAATTTTGCACAACCCCTCATGTGATATATCGTTGGAAAGGTCTGTGTCCACTTAGTTAGATTATGCACCTCCGGTGTCCATCCCCCCACTTTGCCCCCTCTAGGGGGGCACTTTTTAAATTTTGCTGACACTCCTCGTGATATATTGTTGGAAAGGTCTGTGACCACTTAGTCATATTATGCATCTCCAGTATCCATCCCCCCACTTTGCCCCTCCCACAAGGGGGGTACTTTTTAAAATTTTGCACACACCCCTCATGTGATATATTGTTTAAAAGGTCTGTGACCACTTAATCTTATTATTCAGCACGGCAGCTATACGGTGCCGCAGGCAGCGGGAACCCGAGCCGGAGGTTCGTGCGGTTAGAGCTTTATACTATTCGATGTGCAAATTAAGGTATTATCCGGTGCATGCATAGCACGACCGGTATACGGTGCCGGTGGCAGCAGGGACCTGGGTTGGTGGTTCGTTCGCTTATAGGTTTATACTATTCCATGTGGAAATTAAGGGATTGTCATACAAATGGAGAATTCAGTTAGATTCGAGGCCCTGATGTAAATTGAAGGCCCACTAGCGGGCGAAGCCACTAAGTTTTATTCTTATAAATTTATACCCTAATGCTTAATTGCGACTGAAAGAAATTTTCATCAATAACCGCTTAAAAGTAATGATATCAGTACAAAAACCCTTAACGGGTTAAAAGTTGTGACGCAGCACTTTCTTTTGGCTCTAAGAATTTCAAATATGGGTCTTAAAAGTAATGATATCAAATTTGAGTGACGCTATGTTAATTTTTTTTAAATCATCATTTTCTTTTTAGTTTTATTTATATTCACAGGTGCAATTGTTATCTTAACATGAAAATAATATAAAATTTATTCGCTAAAGCTTTTTCATTCAGATCTCTCAGGAATTCAAAATATGGGTTTTAAAAGAAATTATATCAAAATTTGAGTGACACCTTGACGTGAATTTAATAGGATTGTTTTAAATTTAAATTTAAATTATTTTTCGTTTGTCTTCTAAAGTATATTTACACATACAAACAATACTTTTAATTTTTCAATACACTGTTAAATATATTACTTTCACTGAGCCTATATTATGTATTGAAATGTATTTATTTCAATAGACTGATTCATGTTTTGTGCCACGGTATCCAAAATCATAAGTAAAATTTATGTAAATGATTAATTTGCGTCATAGTATCCACTTGCATACATTTTCCTTTGTTTGGATACTATGACGCAAATTAATCATTTACATAAATTTTACTTATGATTTTGGATACCGTGGCACAAAACATGAATCAGTCTATTGAAATAAATACATTTCAATACATAATATAGGCTCAGTGAAAGTAATATATTTAACAGTGTATTGAAAAATTAAAAGTATTGTTTGTATGTGTAAATATACTTTAGAAGACAAACGAAAAATAATTTAAATTTAAATTTAAAACAATCCTATTAAATTCACGTCAAGGTGTCACTCAAATTTTGATATAATTTCTTTTAAAACCCATATTTTGAATTCCTGAGAGATCTGAATGAAAAAGCTTTAGCGAATAAATTTTATATTATTTTCATGTTAAGATAATAATTGCACCTGTGAATATAAATAAAACTAAAAAGAAAATGATGATTTAAAAAAAATTAACATAGAGTCACTCAAATTTGATATCATTACTTTTAAGACCCATATTTGAAATTCTTAGAGCCAAAAGAAAGTGCTGCGTCACAACTTTTAACCCGTTAAGGGTTTTTGTACTGATACAAATTACTACTATAACTTTCTGGTATGAATTCAAAATTTTGAATTAAAAAAAATGTCAAACTGGCAACCTGGACGTACGCACATACGTCCTGGTATTGCAGATAGAGGTGTTCATGACGTACGCACATACGTCCTGGTATTGCAGATAGAGGTGTTCATGACTTACGCAGGTAGGTCGTGGTGCTTACGGGGTTAATGTGAGAAGTTTGGATAGCTAATTCAGGACTCGTCAAAACCTATGCTAGTATTTTGTGAACGCTAAATGGTATTGCATCCCTAATAAATTAAAAAATTTCCATTAGCTTATTAAGCTGCTAAGATAAACGTAATAAGTAGCTATTTATTAAAAAAAGTAAATATTAAAATAAAAAGCCGACAGATTTTGTTTTCAGCAAACGAAAGCATATTTTTCGTCATTCTTGTTGATAATTTTTCATTCGTAATACAGAAATACTTCTCATATTTTATTAAACTTATTCAAATACATACCATATATTTTAAAGAAAGGGTACTTAATATTTGCACACATGGTAAAAACAAAACATAAATCAGTCATTCATATCATCCATCGTATATAATTGTTAATAATTGCACATAAGCGCGCAGTACTGAAACTTTCCTTCTATTTTATTAAGCACATTTAAATACGTACAGATTGAATGTGTTAATAAATTCTCCCATTCATTGTTACGCTCATAATAAAAGCCATAGAAAAATGAATCTTTACTATCGTCATGGGTGCATCTAGCTCTCGATGGGGTAAAATTTTATTGAAGCCTCTTTTAAATAATATGAATTACCATTCCAAAACTTTGCTGTCTAGGTGAAATTTTCTTATTCAGAACGGATGGTGTCTGATGATAACTTCTCTTAATCCACCTTTCCACATATCATCACGCCTGGTTTACCATATTTAAAAGTATTGAAAATAAATCGTATAGCATCTAACAATATGAAAATATTCATTAATAATCGAAAAATGTTAGACAAAATAAAGATTTAACAGGACTTTTATGGACTTTTGACGTACAGTTAAAACTGTCTAGTCATCAAGGATCTGCTACATTTACAATTCCACTGTATTCGTATGCAGTTGCCATAGTTCAGTTTTGTTTTCAAGTCAAATAAACATATTTTGAGACAGAAAATTTTATTAAAAATGTCTTATGTGATATTTATTAATCTAATTTAAGAAAATTTTCTGGTTCAAAATATTTTCATTTGACTTGGGGAAAAAAAAATATCTGAAGCTAGGAGTGTAATAGAATTTTGGTGGTCTCAAACTAAAAGGTGAAATTATTATTTAATACAAGTTTAGGTGTTATCTGTTTTTAGGCATAATTTGAGTGATATTTTCGACAGTTTTCATGTATTCTTGAACTAACATTCCTTTTGCTGTTTAGTTATGACAATATAACCTTTGTAGAGCAAAAGAGACTTACTTATTATGGTCCGCATCTTTTATAGCATAAAAAAATTTTAAGCATACAGATTGTATGAAGCTTCCACCTTTTTAAAAATAAAACAAACAGTGAAGGAACAGAACAGAACTGAAAGGAACTGCGCTTCCCTCCCTACAAATGTTGCGGTTAATTCTTTTTTCTCGTTGTTTCTCATTTTAGAATTCCCCCTCCTTTCACCACAAATGTGACATGTAAATGACAAACGATGGAAACAAGTAACTGCAATAAACACCAAGGGTGTAACTTGATGTATTTTTTTTGGGAAAGCTTAGTTGGCAGTTTATATCAAATTGAAGTAGTATTCTTATTTTTTTTTCTTTTTACAAACCTGTAGTTTTGAAATAAGCACAAAAGGAGTAACCTTAGATTTACCTTTTCTTACCCCCATTAGAGATTGACGCTTTATAAGGAAGTTATCTTCAGTAGCCGGCAATATTTCTTCAGTTAAGTGAAGAATAAAGGAAAATTAAAAAGTAAGATATGTATTCGCTGCCATATCTAAGCCACTGTTGTTGTCATGTTAGAGAAAGTGCTATGGCACTTCTCTGAAAAAAGAGGTGCCACAGCCTCGAGAGATTGGGCTTCTAGAGCTGGTCTTCTAAGTTTGAACCAATTCCAGATGAGAGACCTTGCACCTGGACTGGCACCCCCAGAGGTATCGCCACTGAGCTCCATATATAAGATTTGAGATCTACCTATTCCCCAACATGATTTCTAGCGGTCAGTGTGGAAGGATACAGTGACGATAATTTTAGTTTGTATTCGTGATATAACAGGTTGTTCATCGCATTACCTTACATGATTAGAGAAGCAAAAATCAGAATAATAAATGAGAACACCAAAACGGTCAACAATGAAATCGCGGACGATTTTATCCCTCTGACTTGCAACCTTAATCGGGGTGCAATTCGACTGTCTGCCGACTCTGGTCTCCTTTTATGTATGGAGCTCAGTGACCAAACTTATATTGGCCCTGCGCGAAAAATTTTAGCCGTCCAGTGGCAAAAAAATTCGGCGCTCTGGATAAAGTATATTAGCAATAAGGCATCCTCCAAACAAAACAATTGTTCCGGTTTTCTGTGTTATCCGCTAGATTGGTTAGAATCATTTAATATTCAACTGCACATAAAGTACAATATATACAAATACTTTTACTGAGACCCTTTTTCTGTGTTAATGTAACGATCTATACGTTTAAATTTCATTTGTTTATATAAGGATAATTCACGTTCAATCGATAGGAACGAAAAAGATCAAAATTAAAGCACAATCATTTAATAATTATACATATTTAGTTAACAAAAAAAATCATGTTTGAGCAATACAAAAAAACTGAATAATATGAAATATTTTATTTCTTGACATGAATGTCACACGGAAAATGCTAATTCTTATTCTTCAATTACATTCCAGCCACGAAACCTGAACAACTAAAAAAAAAAAAAAAAATCTCTCCAAGAATAAATTTACAATCTTTTACAATTTTAACTTATGCACTGGGTGACTTCAGTTTACTGTAATAACACGTCGCTAGATTGATTTTTTTTTCTTATTTTAAACTTAAAATATGAATCTTTTTCGCCACCCTAGATATGTACTGTTCTGCCGCAATTTTTGAATAGAATTTGTTTTATTTAATCGCAGGAAAATGTTAGATTCTCAGATTAATCGTAGAAAAACTTTTAATCCGAAGAAAAAAAATATTAGGCATTGATTTCTGATCTGAAATAGTAGTGCCAGACGCAATGTAAATTCCAAGAAGTTTACGCATCTTCTTCACCACACTTATTTTCTTTAGAACTTCTCTAAATATTTAAAGAAAATGCACAGACAAAACTTTTATGATTAAGTCAGAAAGGAAATAATTTTAAAAATCAGATTTAAACTATCAGTTACTACACTGAAAACGGAGGCATTATTATAGTCTATAAACATCGTAAATTGCGTATTTTTTACAAAAATTTACTGTAGTCACTCACGATTCTGAAAACTTTTCCCTTATTTTACGAAAACTTTAGGAGAAGACATAATCAGAAATCGAAGTCAAAATCTCTCCCCTATTCTTCGAATCATTGTAACCGGCATTTAATAAATAAAACATTGTTTGGTATTTGTTTCGGAGGAATTGGTTTTTATAGAATGTTCTGACAAGGAGACCGCCAAACATGATACGCCCAAATTTTGATTATTTTAAAGTATGTTGTAGGGGTCATACCCCTAACTATTCAGGTCAAAGGTTTCCTTCAAATGGGCTTTAGTTTTCGAGAAATTTCGGGTTAAAGTTTAGCATGCATTTCAAATACCCATTAGTTCGCGATCTTGAACGAGGTCTTCGTGTCTCTATGCTAGCGCGCGCGACTTGAGAGTCGGAGATGGGGGTTCTGTCCTCTCCTGTGACTTTTACCTGTTTTAATCAATTTTATGTTTTTCGTGTTATAAGTTTTATGCAGATTTATGAATTCTGCATCTTTGAACTTTTTGATATTTTCCTAATAAATTCCATTTACATTTTCGAATTTTTCGTGATATTTTACATTTTTTTTCTTTTTGTGCAGTTTTGAAATTAATATTTCACGAAATTCCAGACTAATTTATGTCTAGATTTTTTTTAATTATTATTTACCCTTTATATTTTAATAACCGTTCTAAAATAATACTTTTTTTTAACTTTATGAAATTTTAAATAAAATTTTATAATTTATACAAAATGTTTTTATTTCAAATCTTCTAAAGGTATGTATGATTAGGTAATTTCAACAACATATCTTGAAAGGAGTAATAAAATATTAAAGCAATAACGCTTATATCCAAGTTTTAGCCAGTTATATATTGTTATTTAAATACATTTAACTGTAAAGTTCAAACTCAACATCATTTTTGATTTGCACAAATAAAAAATAATATATACAATTAATTTTTTTAAAATTCTAACAAGTCGATGCCATACAGAAAAATTCAGCTAGAAATGAAAAATCGTTTGTAAATTACAATAGATATAAAAAATGCCTGAAAAAAAAATCGTCTGCAATGACTTTTACGGTAATATCAGAATAAATAAAATTTTCTTTTTATCCATTTCGTTTAATCCTTTGCTGACAATTACCACGTTTTTAAATAATTTCTTTTCCAAATTTAATGCATTTTTTAATATTTAATCACAATTTAAGTATTTTTAAAGAAAATTACCACGTTTGAAATAATTTCTTTTCCAAATTTAATGCATTTTTAAATAAATTTATCAGAATTTAAGTATTTAAAGAATATAAAATATGCTGATTTATACATTCTTCCAATATTGTTAAAACAATTTACGTAAAGAATATATTTAAAGGCGATTTTTAATGCGGAATTTGTTTAGAATATTTTTGCGATGTGTATCACACAATTAGTTCCATATTTAATAAACTAAAAATGTCGATGTCGGTAATGATATATATTTTAGTATTTCAGCAGTTAACATATTTCAATATATTTAGAACAAATCAAATATTAAAAGGATACATTATTTTGTTAATTTTTTCTTAATCATTTAAATTTTTTTAAAATAGAAAATGCAGCTAAAAAATGCATTATTTCATAAATACAATAAATAAATAATTAAAAAAAGATAAATGTAAACAAGAATCATTTTAAAAAGACGAGATATATCAAGACTTAAAATAGTTTGGATTTTCATCAACAGAAATATTAGAATAAAAATTGCGCAAAAACTATAAATTTTCACGAAAAATTCGAAAATGTAAATGGAATTTTTAGGAAAATATAAAAAAGTTCAAAGATGCAGAATTCATAAATCTGCATAAAACGTATAACGCGAAAAACATATAAAATTGATTTAAAAAAGGTAAAAGGAGAGGACAGAACCCCCATCTCCGGCTCTCAAGTCGCGCGCGCTAGCATAGAGCCACGAAGACCTTGTTCAAGATAGAGAACTAATGGGTATTTGAATTGCATGCTGAACTTTAACCCGAAATTTCTCGAAAACTAAAACCCATTTGAAGGAAACCTTTGACCTGAATAGTTAAAAGTATGCTACAACATACTTTAAAATCATCAAAATCTGTGCGCATCATGTTTGACGGTCTCCTTGTGAGTATAAATTAGATACCGTTGAATTTATTCAAGTATTTTCCGCATCAGAACATAAAAAAGGCGGGAAAAAGACTCTTGGGGTCAAACAATTGATTAGGGAATTAGATATAAGAAGTATGAAAAAGAATTAAAGAAAAATAACAAATATTAATGGATACAAATTAAACACAAATTAAATACCTATTTTAAATGTCCCATGTATTTCTTATGTTAGCAGAAGGATTGAAAATATCGAATTGGAAGAAGTTTAAGTCAATTTTTGGTATGTGCATATAAAATTTTAACTGCCCTTGGCGACCGTCCAGTTTGCACTCCCCTCCTTTCACACCGTCAGGGGCAAGCATTTACGTTTCTGTAATACGGAATTCGCAAAAGAATTTTCGAAAAATTTTATTGGAAAGTAAAAAAATTCAATTTTACAAAATTTTTTTCCCCCAAATTTATAAAAAAAATTTTTTGTCACAAATCTTAATTAAAATTAAACTAGTCGTTGGGGGCCAATGTAATACTTACCCATCATGGATATGCGTAGTATAAAATATGAAAATAAAACATGTGTAAACTATTTATAAAATGCATTGGAATTCGAATAAAATCGTGGCTTGATGACGTCATGAACTTTAAATGCTCTGTTACTGAATTGCGTAAAAGAAACATCCTTATAACTCCAAAAATGATAATCATATTAACTAACAGTCTATTGCGTCGGATCAAGGGTCTCATTTCCAATTAAAATATATATTTGAATTGAATTTGAATGAAATACAGGGTCATGAAAAAAAGTGTGGTAAATATAATTACAAATATCTCGGCAACTCATTATCCGATCAACTTCATTCTTTATGCAAAATTTGTTTTTTTATTGTATTTTATATTCATTCCTTAAAATTATTTCGAAATTTTTTTATATACCTTTATCAGAACGAATATTTTGAGTCCGAAAAAAATAGTTCCGGATGATCGAGGTTACTGAAACTCAATAAGCTTCTTCTCATTATTACATACTAAAGTATACATACCAAATTTCAAGTCTCTATTTCAATTTGTTCAGGAGATAGAGCGTTTACAGACAGACACACAGACAGACGGACGGCAATTTTTTTTTCAAAAAATGTTTTTCGGAATCTCTATTGTCTGAGACGTGTAAATCAGACAAACTTTTTTTTCGATTTTCAAAACGATTACAAGGCTTACCCTATACTACGTATGATGGGTAAGTAATAGTATAAAAAATATCCCAGCGCCCTTCAAGAGATTAAGCCAAACTTGCATTCCAGTTAATCGTAACTCATAACAATAATATAATGATTATCCGTGAAGTTCATCAGCTACTAGGAATGTTTTAACACCGGAGAATTTTTAGTCTATAAGATTTTGTGTGACCTATACCGTGAGTCATCCGCTATACCAGAGTTATTCAAACTTTTAAATTTTACGGCGTACTAGAACCTATAGTTAAACTACAGCATGTTGTTGTTAAAATTATGTTGATAAAAATAAAGAAATAAAAGTGTATATTTTTAGTTTATTCATATATTATACAAATATAATGTACATTCTTGAGGGGGGGGGGGAGGTAAGTGGTCACCCTATGCTATTTTATCACCAAATTATTGTATAAAGATGCGAGAAGTACCATTCGACTGGTAATTGTCTGCTTTCCGAATATGAATAATAAAAATTTTGAAATATGGGTCCTTCACATATTAAAAATTGTATCAGCTTTCAATTTTAAAATAACACACACTTTTGGCATCCTATTTGAATTCCTTGGATGACTGCAGCCCGGATAAATGTATAGTTTATATATGTTTTTTTTTTTTAATTATTAGTGGTTTATCATAATTTTAGAAAAATAAAATCAAGACGTTACAAGGAAAAGTAACGAAAACACTCAGTTACCAAAAAAATTATACAATTTTTTTTTTTCATATAGAATGAATTTATTTAAAGTGTAAAGTATAATTTTTCGGCATCCAGAAAATGCTGACCTTGCTGTGTTTACATCAGTAGTTAAAGTTGAAGAACGATTGGGACGACCTTCATGAAAAATCTACTATGCATTTGTCGAACATCAGTTCACCGCCTTCTGACCACTTGGACAGATATTAGGGTAACAGTATACAGAAACCTGTGGATGTCAAAATTATTGGCCTTTTCAATATAGAATTAAGGCGCTAATTCACGTAAGCGAGAAAAAAAAGTATATAGTTTCCTAAAAAAAACCATAGATAATTTTATCAGAAAGCTACATTTAGTTAATGAAACGTTGATTTTTAAGCTTTTACAATTGAAACGAATTTTAATTTCTGTTACGGATTTCAAATCTGAGCAAAAGCGCCTGGTTTGTTGTAAATTCAAAAACTTAGATACATTCCACGAGTACAAATGCAGGCATAATTAAAAAAAATTAATTTTGAGTTTATCTTGATCATCAAATTTATTCAATTTGATGAATTAGAGAAATGGTTAAGATAATTTATTTTAAGATACAACTTTCATCCTTCGTTGCCCAGTATTTATGACTGTGCTTTTTTTCATATCTTGACTTAACATCCTGCATTTAGTGGTATTCTGTGTAATTAACAGGAAAGTTTTACTTCTGCACCTACGAAATATCTTAGTAGGGTGAAAAACCCCCAGTAACTAACACTTAAGGATTCTTTCTTGTTCAAATCACTGTTACAAAAAATTAAACCTATTTTATACTTTGTGTTTGAAAGGATAGTAGAGAAATATTTAAAAACTACTGTTGGCAAAATTTCGAAAAATTATACATTTTATTATTAAAAATTAATTTTATTAAATTCCTACTATTAGCTCACACTTTATATATATATATATAATCTTGTTCAAATTTTCAATCTTTAATAAAATATTTTCTATTCATCCACTCAAGTTCAAATAAATTATTTTAACCTTGTAGTGGATGACACTTTATGTTAATACAGTTTTTTCAAATATTAATTCACTAATTAATTTTAGTTTTAAATGGGAGAAAAAATTCCTCCCATTGTTTTCATAAATGAAATGAGATTTATCTCAAATTAGTGATGCCACAGAAATAAAATACCGCAACGATGATTATAAAATAATGTTCAATAAAGATAACATGGAACATTAATGCTGCACGGGATTATTTTATATATTTATGATTAAAAAGTAGGAATTGACTTAATTTTTTTTTAATTACTTGTTCATACATATGGTCAAAAATTCCAGTAACTGACACCATCCCTATTTTGAAATACCAATAACTGTCACAAAGTGAACCAGTGACTGACACTTTATTTTAAAAGATTAAAATGCTTTAATAAAAAACCTTTATTATTTACTATAAAAACAAAATATATTAATATTTATTATAAAAAGTGGGATTTGGAGTAATATTCATTACTGCATTATTAGTAATGCAGATATCCAATAACTGACATTTGTGAACCAGTAACTGACATCTGGTGTCACACTGAAAAAACAACTTAAATTTTAATGGTGTTTACTACAAGATAAACTTAATTCATTATTATGCATTTTTAAACAGTTCAAATAATAGATTTTAACTTTCTTTAATATAACCAATAACACTTCTGTCAAGAAGGGTGAAATGAAATTCTAGGAACCAATAACTGACAACCCCATTAAGCTAAATTAAGTAACTATAAATCCTAATCAGGACCCTAATATATCATATGCATCTCTAAACTAATTTCTACTAGTATAACTTTAAGAAAAAAGATTAGGACGGTTTCATTACAAATAGATTAGAAAAACAATTCCTTAATTTTAGAAATATGATGGTTGCTTCAAAATGGCCCTTTTTGTATTCTCAAAAGTTTCTTCCTCATTGAATATGTTCCTGGCCCTCTAGTGGTGAATAAATTGACTCCAAAATAACAATAAGTGTCTCATTTACCTCTAGATAACATTACTTTGCAGAATTTTACAACAAAAAGCTTATTTGAATTAGTTTTGCTCAAGTGTCAGTTACTGGTTAGGTGTCAACAACTGGGGGTTTCACCCTATTATTCTTTATTTACGCTTAGTACAGATGTGTTTGTAGAACTGAAATTTTTGGATTTTCAAAATTTCCTTGGATACCTTCAAATATTTGGAATTATTATAAAAAGACTTTGTGTATTATCTCTTTATTGATAATGTGCAGGATTTTTACATAGAAAAATAAACAACTCTATAGTTAATTTATTATCCAACAATTTGAAAATTTCTCTTTCCTTCTTCAAGACATGGTCAACGTATGTGGACTTTTAGTTTAAATATTATAGATAAACTGTTTCCATTCACTAATTTGTCCCAAAAATGAAATTACTATTTCAATAACTAGGAATAAGACCCCAGTTTTCAAAAAGTACTTATAGATATTAATAACTTATAGATAATGGGAATTAGAGGCATATGATGAGACATCATTGCTATAGGATGATTATGAAAAATAGTACATATCTTTGCTTCCCTTTTTTCTTTTGATATGGTGAATGAGCATTTCTTCATGCATATTTGTCTGTATGAGAAGAAATATATCCGGAACATATTGCATTTATAGAAAAAATATGAAATTATGATTTTAAAACTAGGATAAGTCATGTTTTGTATTGTAACACAACTTTTAAAATGGACCACGATATACACGAAGTAATATTATCCCAAAATAAATATTTATACTATAAGGTTACCTGTGGCAACTGGGTCATGATTTTACATTGTGACTCTGGAATTTCTCGCAATTCAGCTTCCAGAAGCCATTGTTCATTTTTAATTAGTCTACCTATGAAAATGAGTTCAATTAGGCGCAAGTCATACCAATACATCAAACAGAAAATCTATCAAACAGAAATTGACAAAATTGCACCTTACTACTAAAAAAAAAAAATCTCGCCTTACTGTCTAAAAATTAAAAAAATATATATATATTTCACCTTTCCCCCTCCATTGGTTCCATATGTTCTTGGCCCTCTAGTAGTGAATAAATTGACTCCAAAATAAAAATAAGTGTCTCATTTACCACTAGATGACATTACTTTGCGGAATTTCACAACAAAAAGCCCCTTAAAAATGGGGCAAGAGAACCGGGTAGGTCTGTGTTCAACACTCGTACGTTTTCTTTAAACTGGGGTATCAGGACCTCTTTAAAAAAGTGTAAAAAGCTTTAAAAACATTTAAGCCAGACAAATCATGTAAATTATATATCAACTAAAGAGTGAAACCTAAACATTTTCTGTCAAGGTGTTTACAAAAAGCAACAAATGCGTAGTTATTACGTCTATTTATACAAAAAACATAAGAATTAAGTAAGTACTTATGTACTTTAGTATAAGTAATAAGTATAAAAGTTACATGGGTATTTTAAAGGGGGAATGAGCAAGGAAAATCTGAACAAACGGGTAAGTAATTATCTCATTCTCTTTTTTATTTAACTCTATGAATGTTCGATAAGTACTCTAAATCTGTGGAGAGTGTAACCATGTTTTAATATCGAACGGAACTATTTTTTTATTTGTTTCGATAATTTTCTAATAACGTCACTTTGTCTTTTGTACGTCTCTTCATCTATATCGTAAAATTTCATCGTTTAGCGAGGTCGCTTAAGAAACTTTGTTTGACAAACGTGTTTTCAGTTAAAAATCTGTAGGTACTGTATAATTTTCTTTATTGCAAGCAAAAAACAATGGAGAAATTCATTTCCTGTAGCAAGAGCCACTCGCAAAAAAATTGTTTACAACTGTTAGGGTAACTGGGCCCTGTGGTATCCAGTTACTCCTGATACATATCCCAATTACCCCATTCTTGAAAAAAATGATGGGATAATTGGAACACCGGTCTTGCATATAAAACATGAAGTAAATATGTATAGATACCTAATAATAATATTAATGTATTTACGCCTAATCTTAGCATTAAAAAAGATTGTTTAATAAAAGTGCTTGTCTTATTTTGATAAAAAGCCGAGGAAGTTCAACCAAATCGACATTGTTTTTTCAAAGCTTAACTATTCAGAAACCTATCGCAGCAAAGGCAAGGTTAAGATTGAGCTCATACGTGTGGTTTTAAGAAGTACATTACAGTGTTACTGCAATGTTTCCAACTGCTAAATCTTAAGACACCAACAGTTTATTATAAAATAGCCTATGGCCCAGTTACTTCCTTGGTCCAGTTATCTCAGCTTACTTTATGTATGCATTGGAAATGGAACCATTTGTGTATATATTTTTGTATATAAAGCATTTTTCGCTGAAATCGATGTCCATTTCATGGCTTCATGGGTATCCATGGCCACTTCAGCTTCATGTTGTGGCGACAGCCTATTCTAATGATTAATAAGAAAGACTGTCACTAAAATAGTTTATGATAGGATTATTGAAAACGCTGCTTCAGCATTTAGAAAATATTTCAATTACAAACATCATCAATTGAAATTTAGATATGTATAGACTTTTATTATGCAATTTTTTGCTTTAATAGTTATATAAATTTTAATTCAACAATATATTGTAACAGACAGGAAAAATGTTTTTTATACAGCGTCGTACATATAAGTCTAAACATTTTTTTAAATTTATTTTAAACAACCCAGAATAATGCCTCAAATGCCTGGATAATGATATTTTACAGAATTTAATTTTGATAATATACATCCACCAAACATTTAAATAAATTAAAGCAAACGTAAAAGGTTTAATTAAACATTTTAAAGCATTCTAAAATTTAAGTTTCTCGTTTCAAAAATATCATCGCCATAAAATACAATCCCCTTTGACAATGTTAATAGATTTATCGAAAATTTACGAATTAAAAATATATTTCACGACTGCTACACGAGAGCCCTTGAAACTTTTTGAAAAAAAATCTTTGCTGCTGCGATGCAAAACAAAAATGTCAACTGAAGCAAGACATACGAGGGACGTTGAACTTTTGCCGATTTTTTGCTTCCCCATCTTCTAGATATAAATAGCGTAACCCTCCTCGTATTTTAAGAGCCGCCATTAAGTATTACATTATAGATGAAGTTTTAAAAAAAATCAAAAGGTAACTTTTATCTGATTTTTCTATTGAGCGTTAATCTACATTTCATTTGTCGAAAGATAAATGTAAAAGATAGACAGCCGTATTGCTTTTTACATGGTTTTTTTATGAACATCCACACAAATTGAACAATCTAGGTTATGAAGCAGATAAATTAAATATTCTTTTATAACAAATCTTCTCATGGTTATTCGCGTTGCAGATTTGAAAGAGCTCATTATTCAAATGTTATAAAACATTTGAACGATGTGTTGTTGGCAAATATTATTTCATTCATAAACATGAGTTTTAACCCCCTTACCTGTGTCACTAAGCTTCCCTCCTCATAGGACTAATTACAACAATTAAAAAAATATAATTATATATATAAATTGGTATTCGAAAGGAAAACTAACGGATTTCGACGTTCATAGAAAAGAATCAAATGTTTACACAAATCAAATTGCATTTAATAATCTCAAGTAGTGCAAGTTAGAATTCTCCGAAGTGTGTTCGAATTGGACATCATCACATTGGTTTTTCTGTAAACGGTTTTGTTTCTGATCATGTTTTTATGAGAAGCTTTTTAAGTTAACTTTTAAAATATAATTCTGTATCTTTTTTCCTTTTTTTGGCACTGCATGTCCCACAAGGGACTTTGTCGTTAAACCCCAACCAACCAACCGAAGTGAGTTCGGGCGAAATGGGGTATGGTGGCAAGGAGATTCTACTTTATTGGGTCCAATTAAATCGAACTTTTATTTTTAACAATTTTTGCATATGAGTGTTGAATATGTGCCTGAAACGGTTATGCATTATTCAAATTATGAACAAAAGTACTGCCCTTTGAACGAAACTTTGAGTCTGATGAATAGCAGATAGTTTTTTTTTTCTTCACACGTTTTCCTGAAAACCATAATTTTTCCCCACGCGGTGCAGCCCCTTTATGTTCATGGGTGCAGCATAACGTTCGAACCGATCAACTAAGTATTGAAGTATTAGTCGACTTTGAACGATAATGCGATCTTTTGGGAGCCATGAGTATGTAAAAAAATTAACTGCTAAAATGTTTCTATGACTTAAACCCACGAAATCTGTAGATAGATTTTCAAGCAAGCGATATTTTGTTTTTTTAGGGTCAATTCTAATGAAAATAGGTTCCTGGCACCACAAATTTATTTGGCTTTCGGAACTCATATTGTTTTTGTGTTTCAGATGACACTACGAAGCACACGCATTTGAAAATAAGGATTAGATAGCACCTGTCAAAATTTGTCTGTATAAACAATCTAAAGATTTCATAGAAAAGTTCATAACATGATTAAAATGGCAGAAATTTTTATATAATTGTTAGGAATACTTAAAAGAAATAAAAACCTCTCCTTTTATAACTGGGCTGTGGAACACAGATAAAGACAACAGAACATATTCCAGAGAATTCGGTTTTCAGATTTAAAATGAACTCAAAAGGGTTTTTTTCCCCTTTAAATTTTACAAAGAATTTTTTTGAAGTTAAATGTTAAAATGTCATTAGTTTTTTCAAATATTAACTACATTACAATACCAATAGATAGTTTTTTATGATCAATATACCCAAAGTTATAGATCCTTTAAATTTATTTAATCGGTAATAACATTTCAAAGCTTTTAAGATTTTAAATACAAAATTATTAATTAAAAAAATTATCTGGTATGGTAAATTTTACTTAATAATAATGAAAGAATATTCTGTAACTTTTCCTCCTGAAAGGAAATATAATTCACATTATTAAACTCTGAGTAATCAGAACGCTAAAAATATCTGAGAAACATGTTATACCAAGAGGGGTTCGATCCCTCGCTCCCTTTAGAGAACCAAAATTCCTCTCTCTGGCGCCTTTCTTTTGGCAACTCTTCTTCGCTCAACGTTCCTCTGAAATAAAACCAGTTCAAAACTGGTTTCTCACTCCGTTTAGCGACAGAAAGCACCCTGATATGCTCATTGTGCGTTCTCAGATAAGCTGAAATCGATCTTTAAAAATATTATTGCGTTTTAAATATATAGATACCGCCACCATTTTTTATATTTTTTACACAAAAAATTGCCAGAATGGAAAACAATATATACTTTTAGTAGGGTTGGGGGGAATATAATTTTGTTTTATTGATTCTTCACTGAGAAAATAATTCTTTAAAAAAAAATCTACTTCTTGGCTGTACAGAGTGTAATCTTCCATTAACTTTTAAAACGAGCTATATAAATTTCATTTTGATTTTTCTGAGATCAAAATAATGTAAAGATTTTCTGATTGAATAAGCTTATAAAATCTAGGATAAAGTGGGGGATGTAGGCTTGGTAGCAGAAAAATGTTAAAAAGGAAACTTAAAAATATGTACTTTTTTGAACAAAAATTGTGGATATCTGTTCACACATTACTAAGTTTCGTTAAAAAGGCGCGCGTTCACAGGTTCCCACACGCAGACAAATGTACAGTACCCCCCCCCCCCCCAAACCCCCAAAAAATGAATGAATGAATAAAATAAATAAGCGAACGATGACTATACATTTAGTTCTAAATAACGCAATGAAAAAAAAAACTGTTTTATTTCGTAGAAAGTACTTTAAAATTTTATTGTTTATATTTGACATAAGGGGGTGATCTGACTATTAAAATTGATCCAACTTTTAAATGTTCAATAGAAATAAAATAATTTTCTCGCATATTTAAGTTTATCATGACAAAATATGTGTAAATACAAATTTTCATAAATTTTGAATGGTTGGATAGTGAGATATAAATTTATGAAAAATGAACCAATCGGTATTAAAGAAACTTCTTGAAAAATAATTTATGTACCAGGTATATCCACAAAGTAAGTTCCGTTTGGTTATATAAAAAAAACGTGTACAGATACAAAAAAAATATTTATTGTACAAAAATCTACAACTGTGAAACTACTTTTCTACATAGCTTCCGAAATTTTGTAGGCACTTGTCGTAACGTGCCACAAGGTTTTGTATTCCTTCTTCATAGAAGGTTAACGCCTGTGTTTTCAACCATGTGGTTACATGTTCTTTCAGCTCGGCATCATCGGTGAAGTGTTGACCACCAAGGAAAGATTTGAGGTTACTGATGAACCAGTTCATCAGTAACGAAAGACGGGCGTCCACTTCGTTCTTCATCGTGCACTTGATCACGTCCTTCATTAAACTGTCTGACCCATCTTCTAACCATTGAATCACTCATAGCATTTTGTCCATAAACCTCGAAGATTTTCCGATAAATTTCACTTGGTTTAACTTTCTTTGCATTGAGAAAACTAATCACAGATCTGATTTCACAAGCGGCGGCATTTTCAGTTAAGGCTGACATTCTAATGAAGCACTACAAATAAAAATAACACGTCGGCAGCAGCGATCTGAAAATGGCGTACATTTCTTCTCCTTCAGTCAGAGTAACTGCCGCGCATGCTCGGAACTGCGATCGCAGCGCTGCTGCGGATAGAAATAGAAACGGAACTTACTTTGTGGATATACCTCGTATATTGTTACTTTCTATTTTATGATATTTTGTTAAAGTCCAAAAAAGTAACGGGCATGCTTATTTTGTATTAAATTATTTTTGAAAAATTAATTATCAATTTATAATATTATTAAAGTGATATAGTAAAAACGTCCCTTTTCTTTTTGTCACTATTGGAATTTACATGGTCTCCGAAATACATTTTCTTTCTCTTCCAACCATTAGTTGTAAAATAACGAGCAAAGATGTAAAATTATCAAATTTAAGTGACCATACCTCAGATTAAAATTGAATATCGCATCGTCATTTCGTGTACGCTAAATACGATATATTTATGAATGGTCATCTATATGTTTATGAATCTGCGGATGGTTGTCGTTACTCTTATCAACAAATAACCGTTATATCATTATTTTAATGGTTTTAGTCGCATTATCTCTGAATTTTCCAAATGATTTTCTCAATCTTAAAATAGTTCCCGGACACGTTTTAGCTCATATTTAGCATGTATTTCCAACAAAGAAATTTTGAATTTACAGGGCATTCTAAATCTACCCATTTTCAAAAAATTGTATTTATTGAAGTACAAATCCAAAATGAACAATCTTTATACCAATGGAAAGAGGAAGTTTCAAAGTTTTTTTTTAAGAATTATAAATGTTCAATGTGTCCACCGTTTGCTGCACGGCATACATCTAACGCGATAGACAAACTCGTCCCACACACGAGAAAGCTTATCTGCTGTTACTGAGTGCACGACAGCAGTGCACTCAGCTCGCAGTGGCCTATTGCCGCCCGACGACGGCCGCCTCTGGAACCATCACCGCTTTGAAAGCCGTGCACTCAGTAACAGCAGACACGCTTTCTCGTGTGTGGGACGAGTTTGGCTATCGCGTAGATGTTTGCCGTGCAGCAAACGGTGGACACACTGAACATTTATAATGTCTTTAAAAAAACTTTGATACTTCCTCTTTTCATTGGTATAAAGATTATTCATTTTGTATTTGTACTTTAATAAGTACAATATTTTGAAAATGGGTCCATCATTTAGAATAACCCTGTAGAGTAAAAGGCAGCACGATCAATCAAAAACGAAAGAAAATGGAATATAAGGGTTTAAATATGAGATTTTCAAAGTTCGTATTTCGCATACTGTCCAAAAAAAGGGGGTCCTAAAAAAGGTTGAATGATTCTTTGATTTTTTACCCGTTTGAGATACGTAAACAATGTAAATTTCATAGGTGTTCAAAATAAGGTAAGGAATAAGATAATGACAATGAAATAGTCAAATTACTTTTCAAAACTTTCTTTTTAAATTTTTATAAGACTTCCTTGGACAAAATTGGCCAACTAGAAAATTTATTTTATAAAATTCCTTTTTATAAAATAAAAAGGACCATGTAAAAGGACAAATGTAGTTTTGAGTTCTAGAAACACAAAGCAAGTAATTTTGAAACAAGTAAAAATCGGTCAAGTGCGAGTTTTACTCGCATACAAAGGGTTCCGTACAATAAATTTATAATTACTAACTGCAATATTACAAAAACTCGTTGCTAAAAGAATGACACTTTGTCATTCCTACTTCCCCATATAGGGAAGTAGAGACTTTGAAATATTCTATGAATTATTTTTCAATAACTGAATTCAATTGCAAGAAAAAACGTTGACTATTTATCACTATGATTTTCCTTGCCTAAAACAAAGACCTTGTACAAAGTTTAAACTTGACATTGTACCAAGTTCGCTTCGGCAGGAGATCGCAAAATTGCAACGCCGCCTTGGTCAGTGCCATGTTTTTCTAGATAGGTTTTTAATTAATATCTCGGCTAATTACCAACATATTTTTTTTTCGAAAATAATTATCAACAATCCTTGGATGGATGATGCATCGATAGGTACTTCGAGCGGCCCTTCAAGTCTGCCGTTGAGCTCCCGCAAAGTAAAATTTTTGTGTAACGTAAAAATGAGATTTTCTCAAACTGTGACCTGAATAATTGCTATAGTTTTCCTACAAGGTTTAAATAAACTATTTACTACCCCATATTTTTTTTCTTCATAATTTTAGTTTCAGTAGATTCAGAAGTAGGTGAGAGGGAGGACATATTTTTGCAGTACATTTTCGACGATATCTCTGAAAATGTTATACCTAAAGTTAAAATATACATTTTCGAGTTCGGTGTTACGAGATCTTTCTAACGATACCCCATACGGTAGACAAAAAAAAAAAAAAAAATCAACTATGCCCTCTAAATTCTTCCTAAAAAATATTTGTGAATGGCTAATAATCTATAAATATGTGGGTCAATAGCCTTTATAACTCTGCCCAGTTTGAACTTTCCGCGTTCCATAATTTTCGAGAAAAACTGCTGTGACAGAGGGACACAGACACACAAGTGATATTGTAATGGTTCATCCATTTTTACTCTTTAGTACTGAACCGTAAAAATCAAATCTACTTCAGTTGACAGTTATTTAATTCACAACATCATTTCAACTGTGGAAAATCCCTCATCTTTTTTTTTACTTATTGCGCACCAGTTGACGGATCAATTTTAGCGAAATTAGTTTTCCACAACGGAGTATGACAATCTTTTATTAATATGCGCGTTCAATTTAATCTCCGTTGTTGTTATTAGTGTCTTTATAAGTAAGAGCATAGTTGCCAACCTCCCGATTTTTTTGACACCAGTAAAATCTTAAAGATTTTCGCTTCATTAAATTGCAGAAATTGTATGATTAAATAACTCAAATATTTTGACATAAAAATATTGGTATGAAAAAAATCGGGAGGTTTGCAACTATGGTAAGAGTGACGACATACGCACATAGTTCATACTCTGGTTGCAGATTTTGTCCGAGCTATATAGCTACGCACATTCCAGAACTTGACAATACTGTGCGTCTAGAAGATATAGTGTGGCAATCGGCTGCTCCAAAGATGCTTAAAAAAATTGAATCCTATAAATGTCCAACAATGCTGGACGATAAATGATGAACGCAGCAATATCTGGTAGCTCAAACGTAAACGTTGTATAAGGACTGAATTGAGAACTCTTGAAACGGCGAAGAGCTAACAGATATCGCTGCGATCAACATATAATTGTTCAACACCACTCAAAATTTATCGGATTCAATTTTTTAGTACTTTCTACAGCATTACTGGAATAGCCGGTTGCTACACTATATCTTCTTGACGCTATAACAATACACACCAAATTAAATTAGAAGTGAAAGTGACAAGTCAACAAACATTAACTTGACGATAATGGAAAATTCGCAAAGATCTTGTTCAAAATACTCCCCACCAATCAAATGAGGGGTTCGGGGCAAGAAAGTGCCAAGCCACATTTTTGGTAAAATAAATCTAACACTGTAATCTGTTGCTTAATATTGTAAATTATAATATCCTACATATAAATTGTTTCTAATGTCACTTGGTGGCAGCATGTGTCCCAGGTTTCGTTTTTGCCCCAGATGTTTGTGCCCCCCCCCCCCCCCCAATAAAGATAGCTAATTTACAAAAAACATAATGGTAATATCATTAAAGTAATGCCCTATTGTTACTCAGAATATTTAAAATGTTACTAAGACATTAACGAGAAAACTTTGTTATAGATCTTGATTTGAGTATTTGATCAAATTTTCAAATTGAAATATCTCAGAAGTTCAAAAATGTGGCTTAGCACTCTCTTGCCCCAACCCCCTCAAATGTTATCACTAGTTTGTCGCCCATAGACCTTTCAGAATTAGACTGAGCATAGCAATACATTTGGCTGCATATCGAACATAATTCGTGTTTACAAACTACACTTGACTTGATTAGATCAATCATCTAAGCATCGTAATGAAAGGAAAGATTGACGATTCACTTGACCAATCAAACATTTTTTAATGCTGTCAACTGTGGTTGTTAAACAACGTTCATGATGGAAATAAGGATCACATACAGTATCATTCTGAAAGGTCTATGTTGCCACTCATTTATAAAGATACCCTAATTATCAGCATCGCATTGTTACTATCTGACATCAATAGCATCTTAATGTAATTTTACCTTAGGAATTTATGATAATTAATTTGTAAAGATTAAACCCATTTGCCTTGAAGTAATTTTACTAATTGTTTGATTTACCTAGATCTAGATTAAAGATTGAACCAATTGCTCAAACCGTATTCAGAAGCAACAATAACGAAAAATCATGTGTCAAGCATGGATTATGTAACTTTCCAACGCTTCCAAAATAATTTTACAAATCATTACCGTTTAATAAGCTGAACTATAACATCTAAGTAAACAATTTGGAATACGCATAACATATTTAAAAACGTAATTTCAAGAATTTCCAACATATACAATATTCAGAAAAATATCCGAATACTTTTATTCAGCCCTGTGTATGATCTATAGATTTGTATATATACTACATAGGATGCTAAATGTTAGTTTAGTTAGGAAACGCGTAGTACAGTTTAAAAATTCTCCTTCTAGAGTTTCTGTCAATAAACGGAGAAGTGTTCGCGAACTTTTGTGCTGCCTTGTATAGGATCTACAGAATTTATACACACAAAGTAATAGACAAAAAGTGAGTTAAATTTAAAATCGCGTACAGCAACTTAAAACGCAATTCCAGGAATTATTGTTAACAGATAGTAAAGAATTCTTTTGTGTGTCCCTATAAATGAACGATGACTGCTATACACACAATATTCTGTAGTATGCCTCTTGTAATGCACCTTAGGGGTATATAAATTTCAATGCGTTTAAAATAGTAATTTTATTAAACCGCAAACTATTTTTCTCCATAGACGTAATGTAACGGAATTCTTTTGACTGTCCCTGTAAAGTAACTATAAGTGCTATGCACACTCTATTCCATATTAAACTTCTTGTAATGCACCTTTGTGATATAATCAATTACAATGTGTTTGAAATTGTGTAACATAATTAAAATAAACCGCAAATGATTTTCCCCCATAGACCGTAGTGTAACGGAATTCTTTTGAGTATCCCTGTAAAAAAACTATAAGTGCTACACACTTCAGTTGAAATAGGAAACATGCTGTAGATAACGACAATAACATATAAAAATTGCAAGGCAATCCGAGCATATTTACGGGAGTTAGATCATGACCAGACAAACCGAAGTCATAAACACTTTTCAACTAGTTTGGAAAGTGTTAAAAAGGAAACTATAACCCCATTAATTTTAGTCTTGTGATTCTCTGCATTTTCCAATTAGTGATTTCTCACTCTCAGGTTGAGGTTATTGATGAATTAGTCTAGAGATCTTTGTATAATCTCTTAATCATATATTTAACTTATAATCATTTAGGTATTAATATAATGAATCTATGAGCACAGTATATCAATCTAATTTAAATAAAAATAATTTGAGATTAATGCATTTGTTCGATTTAAGTGAGTGTTGGAAGAATGATAAAACAGCGTGAACTACTACTAATTTGGGGTCTCATGAAAATTAAGACCTCCTTTTATACTGGCCCGTTATGTTTGTGCAAGGAATAGAGTGGCATTAACTAGTCGGGAGAAAAAAAAAATGGATGCGACATTTGCTTCAATACGTTACTCCACTACAATATTCAACTAAATGTTATGAATTATAAACCTAATAGGTACATATTCTAGTTAGTCAAAATACAGGGTGTACATAAATGAATATCCCAACTTTACAGGGTTATTAAAAGAAGACTAAGTACAACGTTGTTGTTCATCGGAAATCAAAAAGGACAGTTTAAAGTTTAAATTCAACACAGTTATAAGTGTTCAATGTATTACCCTCCAGAAACACAAACGATATCGATGCGGCACGATAACTCATCCCACACTTTTATCAGCATGTCCGGTGTGACTCCTTGAATGGCTGCAGATATGTGTGTCCTGGGTCATAAGTTCGTCAACGGCAGTTGGTAGCGGTGGAACAAACACCTGATCTTTGAGGGCCCCATAAAAAAAATCTCATGGAATGATGTCAGGGCTGCGAGGAGGCCATTTATGAAGAGCATCTTGTTGCGCCATCTATCACCATCTTCTTAAACTTTCAACTGTTATTTTTTATATCCGATGAACAAAATTGTACATTTTTTTTTCTTTTTAATAGTACTGTAAAGTTTGGATATTCATTTATGTACACCCTGTATATAACAATGACAGATTTTTTTTTTAACTCTTGGTCATACATCTCTATATATTTAATGGACTATTACGACTTCAAAAATCAAGGAATCACTAGGAATCGCCATGTACATAAATCAGATTTTTTTTTATAGATTCAGGAGAGATCAATGTTATGCATAATGTTATTTATACGGTAAGATGGAAAAATTATGTAATTCGATCTTTGTATGTAAACTGCTAATTTATGGCGACTAGTGTTTATTCTTCCTTTTCTAAGTATGTTATTTCGCCAGTAGGTAAATGTCCTTTTCAAAATTATGCTTTTGCGTTATATTGATGTAAAAGTTTTAGTGTTGGTATCCAAACATGTTCAAAAGATCAAAAATTAGTTTTACAGAATTTTTTTTCTACGTCAATTAAAAGTTGAAATATTATCTTTTTATGTAGTCGAATTATTGCAGTGTAAAAATTAAATATTGTAAATTTTAAAATGCTTTCAAACGTATTCCTTGACATTTTCTCCTCATAATGTTCTTACTCTAAATTAAATAACCCTAAATATATTTTTATGTTTTTGGGCTGTTTCTGTGTTGCTTCTTTAAAATGGGCGAAATGAGTTTTTGTTGTGTAAATATTTTTCTTATGGCTTAATTTATTCAGATTTCAAATTTGTCTGAACTTTTGATTAGGTCTAAAATTTCGACTAATTAATAGACTCAGAATTTGAGTACGCTTTCTTAATAAGACAGTACAATTAATTTCGTAGGTTTTTGAAATCTGGCAATTTTCATATTTTTCATCTCATTTTTGAAGTTTTTTTTTTTTTATTCTCTCTGTATATAATTGAAAAAGCATAAAGATGCATAACAAATATTTCGAATCCCTATAAATACTTACAGAAACTGGAACAGTAAATGATTTAAAAAAAAAAAAAAAGTAATGTGGAGTTATAACCTTTTCATTCATATATTTTTTTTTTCTTTAAGTTTTATCTGTATTGTTTTTTTGAGAAAAAATTTATTATATTTTGTATTGTAAATGGTTTTAATAAAAACATGTTTTTTTTCTTTTCCAGGTGTACTTCCTCATATTAGACGAAGGTTTTGGATATCTTGTGTTCATGTATTGTGTGAATACACGTCACATCATGATCAGAGTTTAAATACATAACCCTACATTTAAGCATATATTTGTGAAGGACTATCGTATTTGACTGTATAAAATACTGCACGATGGCTAGTTCACCCAGAAATTCCCTGGGAAATGTTCGGTCAGATATGGATATTGCATATCCAGAGCATCTAAGCCGACTTCACAGACATTCTGTGCTTGTTGATTATCCTAAACCTAAAAGTTATTATAATCCTAAAAGGAATGCAAAAAATCGTCGTGGCATAAGACACCGAACCCAGCCTATAACATTTGACGAAATTCAAGAAGTTGATGAAGAAAGCACCGTTATTGATAATAATAAGAATTCGGATGATCCGGTTCTTTCCATGTCTTCTTCACTATCAACTTCCAAATTAGAATTAGAATTGTACAAATTCAGCAAATCTATAGGAGCGAAGATCAAAAGTCAGATTATTCCCGATGATAATGTGGTCGCTTCCGATACGATCAAGAACACAGAGCAAAGCAATGGAACCGAGATTGACGATCAAACCAGTTGGACAGATTATACCAGAGAAGGATCTGTTTGAATGTTTTAATATTTTGTATTACTTTCATACATATTTCCATAATTGATGTGATGTTTACAGTATTTGTTCAGAAATTCGTGCGCATACACATTACACACAACTTACTCATTTGGCTATCGCCACAATTAACAGACCAGTATGAAAAACTTTGCAGGGAATATAAGTGAAATATTTTGTTTTATTCATTGTTTGATTTAAAGTCTTTGCGTAGCAAAGAATGTTTCATTAATACATTTAACTCATAGCACTAAATACCACCAATATTTATGAATCTGCTCTTTGTAATTTCTTTTTTTCTATTCGAAATTTTCTTTAGGAGTTGGTTTAGAAATACTACTTCAAATATATTGTAAAACAGTAAAGGCTCCATGAACGTTATTTTTTAAAAGCCTCTAGACATTTAAATCGAATGTCTTCCTTATTTAAATGTAAAATGGAACATTCTTTTCAAATAAGTTTTGCTGATAGTTTCAAGCATTATTTTTTCTTTCGAAAAATAGCTTTCAGCATTTTTATGATCAGATAAGATAAAATTTTCACGCGTAATTTATTTTATATAACCTATGCGGTGATTAGAATGCTCTTTCAATTATTATAAAATAGTAAAATGTCTACAACCGCGTAGATAATTACTCTTTGATGAAAGCCTTTTGAGTTTTAAAATCAAATTTCTTCTGTATTAAATGTGTAAAATTGAATACACTTTCGCTGTGATTTGGTGATAGGGTTGTCAAGCATTATTTTGTTTCTAAATATGAAGTAAGGATTTTTATGAACTTGTAAAAATGTTTTCATTTTAGAATTTCTTTTGTAGTCTTTATACATTTATTTAGATGTTTGAAAACTGCACTACTAATTATTCTTTTTAAAGCCTTCAGAGTTTTAAAATCAAATAAGGAATGTATTTTTTATAAAATGTATAAAATCGAACGTGCATTATTATAGATATGTTTTCTAATTCAATTTTCATGCATTTTCTTTTTCTGAAAATATCTTTAGCATTTTCATGAACTGCCTAAGAATGATAAATTTTCTTTTATATGACAATTTCTTTTCTCTTAACATGGTTTAGAATTCTATTCCAACTGTTTAAAAGTAATAGAAGCGAAAAAGTCTCCATATATACTTTTGAAAGGTTTCACAAACTTTAAATCATTTTTTTTTTCATTTTAAAATGAAAAATTGAACAGGCATTTTAAATTCATTTGCTGATACAGTTTTCAAGCATTAACGTCCGTTCTGAAAATATCTAGAACTTTTGTGAACTGGAAAATGTGAATTTAAGGCTCCGCATCAGTCAGATTTGAAATTCTCCTCTCCAATGTTAACCCGATGGACTTGTAATAAATTTCTTATCAGAAAATTAAAATTTTTATCCTTTCTTTCTGTAGACTCTTTTTAACGCTTAACTCTTCTTAACGTACACTATACGTGACGTATAGTAAGCGTACAATCCTCAAATTATCTTACCAGTAGTTTTTAATTGTGTATTTAGCTTTGTTTAATCGTAGAACTTTGCCGATTAACCCTTAACTGGCGTCTTGGATATTTTGTGGGCAACTGGCGTCATGGTGCAATTTCGTCTCAGCTAGTATTATAACTTATTAAAAAAAAGATAAATTTAACTTTTATAAAAGAAGAATGGTATTTTTACATGACTGTATTTGTCAGTTAAATAAATCGGTAAGTGTATGTACTTATGTACTTTATTATTTTTGTCTTAATCTTGATTGATGAAGAAATTATACGATTGGAAAAATACTTGTGCATTAAATGGTAACACACCAATTAACCCCTTCTCGACGAGCATCCTTTACTTGTCTGTTAATTTTTAGGTACCAGTTTTTTTGAATACGCCTTACTGAATCACTGAAAATCTGCGATTAGTTAAGTCTAAAAATTCTGTTTAAATTTACTGGCGTTCAAATTCAAGGATTTCGTGCGCCCTATGTGTCACGTATATGTGTCGCTCATCGCGAAGGGGTTACGCGTTAAATTGGACAAATATTTGTATTTGGATTGACTGGTGCTGAAATATTAAAAATTATGTACGGGACGCTCGTCGCTAAAAAGTTAAAGGATGGTTCTTTGCTTTTAGCTTTACAAAATATTTCTATAATATTTAATTTTAAGTGTTAAAATCTTTTTCGCAGCTCGGCAGCTTCACTAATATTTTAACACTTAAAATGTGCAATTAAGTAAAAATTTTAGAAATAATTTTCAAAGCGAAAAACAAAGAAAAAACTTTTAAGGAGAGTATACAGGAAAAAGGTTAACATTTTTGGTACTTTTCCATTAGACAAACACCACTTTGCGCCAAATGCAAATGTTGGCGCGAAGCCAAAGAAGACGCCATTCACAAATATTATGAAAGGTGTACGCCACTGAACTCCATATTTAACAGGAGATCTGACCCGGCAGTCAGAAGCTTGCAAGGAAGAGGGATAAAATAGCCCACGTTGTCGATGTTGGATATTGGTGTTCTCATTTACTATTATCCATATTTATGCTTATCTAATTAATGCTTCTCTAATCATGTAAGGTAATGCGATAAACAGCTTATTACGCCGTGAATGCGAACTAAAACTATTGTCACTGTATCCTTCAGCGCTGAGCGCTGGAAATCATATTGAGGAATAAAAAGACAGATCTCCTAGCTCATTGGTATACGCAGATAGTAACTTGGGTAGAAAATAGGAATAGCAATCCTAATGTCATATGCATAATTAAAAAGAAAAGTATAGATATTTTATTGAATACTAAATATAGAAGAAATTCACAAAATAAATATTTCATTTTACAGCTGGCATAAACTAAGTGATTTCATTTAGCGTTACTGAAATTGTATGTTCGTTTTTTCATGCCAGTAGTACTATATAAATTCAACTAAAGCTTGATAAAACTAATTTTAAGATTTTAAAGTTGACAAGATATTCATATAATTCGATTAATTTAAACTAGAAATGTATAAATTGAATAGAAATTATTGAAGAAATGCGATTCGGTACCTTGAAATAAAGTTTTGGTGTGTTTATCTCTGTTCTTTAGCCACAGCGCCATTTTAGGGCTTCGAATTCAGGAATACGTCACTCTGTTATCTACGTTTATGAACAAACTTCACAATATGAATTATATTTTGCATTGGAAGAATCTAAGCACAATGCATTCATTATTTGGCATTTATCGAATTATGTAAACCATATTGAAATATTTAAAAAAAATTATCTCTGAAAAGGAAAATTTGAAAGAAGAAAAAATTTATAAGAAAAAAAATTATAATCCGATTACTACACTTCTTATAGTCTACCACACTTGGCGCAAAGCTGCGACCGGTGTTAGTCTAACGGAAAAGTACCAAAATTTTTATTTTCTGCTGAGAAATTTGAAAATTGCGAATGCACTCCAAGCCCATAGGGATTAATATTGGAGTGGGGAATTTACAGTCTGACTTATAACAAGCCTTAAAATGTTTAAATGCCTTTAAACATTATAATTAACACTAAGTATGTCCTGTTAACCTTATTCTGTCTTTCATTTACAAGCAAGCTAACTTTTGTCCATGCTTATTCAAATACTGAGTTACGTCATTTTATAATATAATGGATTTTTATTTTAGTTTCTAAATGAAGCTATGCAACTGTAAATATAAATGATATTTTGCAATTCATATAAACAAGCAGGAGTAAACTTATGACCTATGAAACATTTATTTTTAAATATTTAAATTTCGTTATTCTAAAATAGCACTTAAAAACAGTTAGGTCATAAAAGTATTAAACAACTCATTTAACATATCAACATCTAAAACAGTTAATTATTAAAAACTTAGTATTTATATTTTTAATGGAAGTAAAACATAACGATGTATATTTCATTTACGATCTTGTGTAATCATGAGTATTTTTTATGTCTCTTCTACATTTGCTATTTTTAAACTTTGTTTGTTCATATTATATCTTTGTTTCCTTTATCAATTATTTAGTTGATCTGTAAGCTAAAATCTAAGCTAAATTGTTGCTTAGAGAAAATGGATGTGCAAGTGTACTTGTTAGAAAATAAAGCAATGTATATTTAAATGCGTATAATGTGTTCATATATTGTATTAATATTGTTATTTTTAGCATAATTCCTGATAAATATATTTAAATATAGTATGGAAAACACTACATATTTTTAAGGTAACATGGAAGTAAGATTATAATATAATCGTTTTAGAAACCACAGAACTGACAAAAAATTGACAAAGGAATTAACATTGGGTTTTCTTAATTGTATACCGAATTTACTCATTACTGATTGATTTTAAAATTGATACAAAACTATTAATCTATTCTTGTAGTTAATCTTTTCTTTTATAAGGTGTTATAAATATGCATGGTAATACAATATTATTTTAAAGACCTGTCAATAAATAAAATTTTTGTAGAAAAAAATGATATGATATGGTATGAATATTACTTTAAAAAAAAAGTAAATTTATCATCACCCTTTCTAAGTTGACCACTGAAGTGTGGCACCGCAAGTGGTCAACTTACACAGATTTTACTGTACTTTCTTTTAAAAATTTTGACAAAGTGATGTGTGCATTATATAAGAGATTTTCGAAAACTACGGAACCAAGTATAGTAAGTAAGCTTTAACTTAGTAACTGAATCGCCACTTCTTGTTATGGAGCTCTTTTCAGTTTTCTTCCTTCTTTCTCCTTATTCATATGGAAGATTTGCCCAACATCGAATTTTCGAAATGTTGCCGTTTGCTTTAGCATAATGTAAAACTTGCGGTTTGAAAATGATGGTTTCCCGATACTAATCCATACACTCATTAAAAACAAATAAGCGCAAGTACAGAACTTTAGTTTTGGAAAATTTCCACTAGTTACTAGTAGTATTATATTTTCGATGTCGATAAATATTTAATTACAAAGCTTTTAATTTAAGAAAAGTTTATATTGTGCAAAACTTAATTTAGTGATATTTTAGGATATGGTAAGTATTAGAAGGGCAAATACATTTTTTTTTAATTTTCAGTCACGAATTTTACAGTTTTCTTCAAATTTCTGGTTTTACTGTGCTTAAAATAGTATAGCGCACATTATAGACCCAGACATAATCATTTTCGTTATCCCAATCCCCAAAAAATTATGACAAGATTTTAAGGTGATTCTTGAAAATTATTTGGTGTTTGTTTTAACTTTTTTGCTCAGCATGTTCCTAAAAATACTTTGTGCCATACAACCAACCAAACCAATAATAAACAAGTGGGTAAGTGTGATCGAAGATCGCACAAAGTGTTTGTTTAATATTCCTTTCAAAACACTTTATCCTTTCTTTAATAAATCCAAATAAATTTCATTTAAAAAAAGTCGTTTTTTATAAAATAAAAATTTACCGGTCTGTTTTCTCGGGGTTTTTTTTTTTTTGAAAATCTGAACCGGTCCGATAGCAGACGAAGCCCGCTATTATACTCTGTCATAATATCTTTCATGTGGACTAAATGCGATATTAAAAAAAAATCAATCTAAAAATTAAACATGTTGCCCTTCAAAATGTTAGACGTCAGATTAATTTTCTTTTTAATTCTCTAATGACGTCATATTAAGCTGCTTTCTGTATTTACTCATACTCCTTGTATTATTGAGAAATGTTTGGAAATTTCCGTTTTATTACCAATATGACGTCATATTAATCTTTTTGTCAATTGGTGAAACTTTTTATTTCATTTTCATTTTTCACGTGGAAATCTTTCAATAGAAAATTAATTATTGTAGAAAGAATTTTATTGTGGATTTTGAATTGTTGGCAACTACTATAACGAAAAATGTTTGAATTTAATATGAAAAGGCTGTTAGATTTTTGGATTTTTATCTCGATATATTAAAATAATACGATATTTTCAAATTTTATGATTTTGAGCTTCATAGTAGGTATTCAGCTATAAGTACAGAAAATTTTATGACTAAGTTATATAGTTTGTGAGAACCGGCTCTGCGACGGACAGACAACAAAGCAGGAGTAGGGTTTCGTGAGATGAGCGAAACCCTAAAAAAGGGATGCGCATTATACACGAGTAAATACGATATATAGACGCGTTGATTGGTGCAAAGCCCCACTAAATTAGCATTCTGTATACCTTCGTTTCGTGTCCATGAAATATTAGTTTACTGCAGAAACCTCACAAGCTACATCATTTACGCAAGTATTCCCCATCTACCTCAATCACCAGTTTAGTGCGAAAACCTCGTGGAAAGCTCAAATGGTATTCACGCTGGATCCGATTGAGACTTCAGAGCGTTCGACCGAGCTTTTCGCTCTAACCGGCAGTTGAGGTAGATGTTGAATACGTTCATAAGAGGCTTAACTGTGTATTTAGATTTTCATTTTAGATTTTTTTATTTTACAGAATGCTCTACATGTTCGTATTTTTCACTGAGCTAATTTTCTACATTGTAAAAAAGTGCTCCACTCGCTTCATTCAGTTTATCTGGCATGTTTGAATTTCAGGGGAATTTGAATTTATTTTAAATTTTGTAACTAACAAAATAAAGTTCAGGTATACGGAAAAGTTCAGTTTTATTCATTTTATTCTTAGCCAGGTTATTTAACAAAAATGGTAAAACAGATGGTAAAAGAGACTAAATATAATTTATGTTTTATACTTCATATGTTTGATTACTTTACCAATTTGAAATAATTGTGTTAACAAATAATCCAGTGTATTCACGTATCCAGCGTTTACTGGAGTTCCATTACCTGCGATCTTTTCTGTTGAGCTGATTAAAATATCAGACCAGATGCTTTGATCAATAAGGTTAACTGGATGAATTATGCCCTCCAGATTCGACCGGGATAGCTCAGTGGTAGAGCGTGGCGGCTTCAGCCAGGCGATCCCAGGTTCGAATCCTGGCCCGGACATTTTTCGTCCAGTTGGAAATTTGCAGCTTGTTTAAATATACTTTAGTACAGAAACCGCGTAACTGCTAAGGGGGATTTTTTTTTTTTTTTTTACTTTAATAAATTACATTACTATCTGATGTGAATTTCTGACCTTTACATTCTGGAATATTGTCGTAAGAAAATATCTACTTATAGCTTGTTTAGGAAGTTTTTTAAATATCTCAAAAGACTAGTAAATACTGTAATTAATGCGAATTTTAAAATAAACTTTTCAATTAATTTAATAATTCTCTTAATTTAAACCTTGTTCAGTTTGATTCTGTGAATTATCAGACTAATTTGTCGTCCTTGAGATAATCGGTTGCAGATACAATTTTCTTTCTTAATGAATTTTGTTAAAATTTTAAGTATGATTTGAATAATGAATAAAATTTGGAATAAATTTTCTATAATTGACAAAAATTCTTGAACACTACAGTAGCTTTAAATCTGATAAAAATCGCTTTTCAATTTTTAACTATTCTCATATTTCAATCATTTCGAAATACTAAACAAAAAACCATACTAACACTATTTTTACCGGTGTGAAATAACTTTTAAAGTTTTGATTTGTGTTTTACTTGTAATTTTTTCAAATAAATATAAAAATAAGTTTTTAATGTATTAAAAATGATTTGTGATTGTTTTAATCTAAAAATTACAAATAAAATAACCATAAATCTAAAACCTTTTAACCCATACGCACACGCAGGCGGTAAATCTCACCCAATTTTTCTGGTAGTTTTTTACTAAATATTTTAAAAATAAATCTATAGACATATATTGTAAACTGCATCAATTCTACTTTTTTGTAGTGAAAAAAAATGTGGCTTTTTATTAATATTTAAAGATTCTGTAAAAATCACGCTCCCTTTTTTCGATGAAAAAAATGTGGGCCGTGTGTGTTAAAAGTTCTCGTGTAGGGAATAGTGTTAAGATTCACACAAATAGCCTTTTAAAACAAGGCTTTATTATTGAGACAGTAACAAGTCCTGAAATCATTTTAATTTACAACTTTTCAAATAAAGCAACAAAATAAAACTAGTATTTAGTTAGTCATAATAAATTTCCTACGAGTTATCGTCAGATATCGATCTACGATAAAATCGCGACGTACACAGCGTACTGGATGGGTTAAAGGAGATAAAAATTTACAATGACGTTTAGACTGAATTCGTAGAGCTATTTTTCGCGATTTTTTTTTTATAAAGTCCCCTCTCTCCCCAAAAATAGGACTTATTGTTTTTAATCTGATACCTATTTGATACCCTAACCATCCAATGTTATATGTTATACACCCTTATGGAGAAAACCTTCGGGAATCATTTTAAAAATAATAAAATATATTGGAATTTATACGATTTTGCATACGATTTTTAATGCAATAAGGAAATGAAGAACTTGTATTTACGGCGATGAAGATTCAAGGAGGGCTTTTTTCGAGTTGGATTGCTATTATCTCTTTTATCGGCAAAAAGCTTTTTAATGGCAACTGAGTTCATTTCAAGTGATTTCGTCTTTTACTTTACAGCAGCTATTTTTTGTGGCTCGAGAGAAAAAAAAAATGAGATAGCAATTATTTTCATTCCGCTTTTTTTAAAATTAAATAACTCGAGAAATTTTGTTTGTGGCCTGCGGGTCTGAATGAATTCGTACAAAAAAAATTAACTCTGCGCCCAGGTTTTTTTTTCAAGGCAGACACTGGCCGAGCCGGACCAGGCTTTTTATAATCATTTTATTTTCATTAGACTGAGTCCGGACCCAGCCCTGGGCTTATTTTTTATCGGCAGACTCTGGCCAGGCCTCGCAAGGCCAACGCTAGTCTGTTCTGCTAATCTAAAATAATGTAAATTGAAAAAAAAAAATTTTTGACAACTTAATTGCTATAACTCGTGGTGAGGACCATCGGAAATCTAGGATGGAACATTTGTTACGGAAAATTAGGCCAAAATTCGCGGGAAAATTGCGTTAAACTTCTAAAATTTCGCGAAAGCTTCACGCGAAAAAAATAATGTTCAAATTTGTTTATTCTAAGCCAGTACACAATACAAATATCGCATAATTTAAAGAAATAAATATGTAATAACATCTCTAATAATTCTACTTACTAACATATTTTATCATTTGAAAATAAGCTTTCAGTGACAACGCTATTTTTTTTTTAACTAAAACTTTGGGTTACTGTTTAGGATAGCGTTTAATTTATTTTCAAAAATTCTAATTGTTAGTGTTAAATATATGAGGCAAAACCTGTTTTTTAGATTTAAATCCTTGCTGAAAAAGCAAAGAATTCTGATTTTAATAAGGGTTTTCTTTTTTGTTGTTGTTAAGTAAGGATGTCATATGCACAGCTTACAAAATCCAATAATGAACAATCACTTCTTGAAGTATTCTTTCATTTATCCATAATTTATTTAAAAACCGGCATTTTATGTAAAACAGAATTGAAAACATCATAAACAGAGTGCGTGTGCTTATTTTGAAGTACCACTTATTTCTGAATAGGAATTTCCGATTAAATGTTAAGATTATTATTCTTAAATAGTGGCATTAAAAAAAAGAGCACCTCTATGCTCCCTAATAAAGAAATTCCTGGGAAAACTATTAAAGGTAAAATCAAAAATGAAATTCCTGTGAAAACACGGAATATTTGAACACTTTAAAAGAAAAAACGGGAAAATTAAAAACGAAACTTCTGTGAAAACTCGGAAAAATCGAAAACAGCAAACCTAACAACGGAAATTTTAAAAATGAAATTTTTGTGAAAAAACAAAGAATTGATTAACGAAACTGAAAACGCCCGGCAACTCTGCTGCCAGTACTTTTTCCATGATTTTACAGAATTATTTTTAACAGTGTACATACACTGTTTAACGAGTCATAACTCCTAACTTTCTAATTTTTCTTTCTTTTCAAAGTGTAATTAATTGGGAATAATAAATGGACCAAGATTAACTTTTGAAAACAGAAAATTTATTTTAAAATACTATTGTAAGTATGAAAATATAGCAGAAGTATAAAAACAATGTCGCAGGGAGTTTCAGGCAGATCCACTATGGGACTTAATTCAAAGATAAGTTTGAAACGAATGGATGTTTATAAACAACGTTCTGGAACCGCAATTGAGAAAGAATGCACCACAATACCAAATGAAATGTTTGTGGAAGTTTGTGAATCAATAGCCCACCGTTATAAGCAATCAGTGTATTGATCAGAACGGCAATAATTTTGAACATCTGCGGTAGGGGGAAAAGTTATACATTTTAGTTTCGCAATTTAAATATTAATTATATGTGAATAAAAACTGAAGTTATAATCATTCAAATTGTGTATATATTTTTCTGACTCGCCCTGTATATGTTGTAGTGTAAGAGCCTTAAATTTGTTCTTGAATTCTTTATCCTCAATTATCATATATTCTAACTAGCGGCCCTCCCTCGCTTTGCTTCGGGTTAACCTTGAAAACCTTCATCTCTTTGTGTTTTCTGTAGACCTTTTTAATGTGTACAATAATTAGTACATTATTTTAATAAATCTTGTAGGGTTCAGCTTGCGTTTGCAATGTATAAGCGGAAAAAATGAAATTATTTACGACATCACATTAAAAACCTCAAAAATAACAGTATTTCTCCACTATTTAATGGATATACATATAAACCTTCCTCTTGAATCACTCTATCTATTAAAAAAAACCGCATCAAAATCCGTTGCGTAGTTTTAAAGATTTAAGCGTACATAGGGATATAGGGACAGAAAAAGCGACTTTGTTTTATACTATGTAGTGATACGAGCAAATCTTGTGTGTGGTTATATATATATATATATATATGCATGCATGCAAATTTTATCTTAAAAACGGCTCTAATGATTTTCACGAAATTTTGTAGCCTACCGTTTTGGGGCACCAGAAAACCATTGGGCTAGGTCACGTGTTCGAGAAAATTCTATTAGTGGGTCATCAAGGTCAGGGTCAAGCTAATTCTATCTAAAAAACGGTTCAAACGATTTTGACTAAATTTTGTATCTTACCATTTTCGGGCACGAGAAGACTATTGGGCTGGGTCACATGTTCGAGAACTTTCGATTAGTTGGTCATTTTTGGGTCAACCCGGGTCAAGTTAATTTTATTTAAAAAACGGCTCTAACGATTTTGATTAAATTTCGTATCCTATGAGTTTCGGGCACGACAAAATCATTGGGCTAGGTCACATGTCCGAGAAAATTAGATTAGTGGGTCATTTTTGGGTCACTGTGGGTCAAGCTAAATTTATCTAAAAAACGGCTCAGACTATTTACACTAAATTTTGCATCCTATGGTTTTCGGGCACGAGAAGACTGTTGGGCTAGGTCTCGTGTTCGAGAAAATTCGATTAATGGGTCATGGGTCATTATGGGTCAAGCTATTTTATCTTAAAAATGGCTCAGACTAATTGCACTAAATTTTGCATCCTATGGTTTTCAGGCACGAGAAGACTGTTGGGCTACGTCACATGTTCGAGAAAATTCAATTAGTGGGTCATTTTGGTCATGGGTCATTATGGGTCAAGCTATTTTATATTAAAAACGGCTCAGACTATTTAGACTAAATTTTGCCTCCTATGGTTTTTGAGCATGAGAAGACTGTTGGGCTAGGTCACATGTAAAATTTGATTAGTGGGTCATTTTGGTCATGCGTCAGGATATTTGAACTCAAAGCTAATTTTGACCGAGCTTAACTCGGTCTTCCCTGCTCGTTGGAATGTTATAAAAAACAGAATTATTGTAGTGAAAACTTAGGTTGGGTTAGGGGTTAAACGGTTCTTCAAAATGGATATGACGTCAAATTCTCATTTTTTTTTTTCCCTATCTCCTCTAAAAAGTTTCAAAATAAATTATTTATTGTACAATACTTTTTTTTTATCTAAATACTTTATCTCTAATAATTTATCTAATCTAGCCAAATTCAACTTTCAAATCACATGACACATATGCCTCAAGAAATGCTTTAATTATACGCTAATTTAAAATGAGATGTCTTTGTTTGAGAGGAAGAAAAACCTCGCAAAAAGAAATATTCTTAATGTGTGAGGATGCATGAGAACTTCTGCAGCCAATTTGCTGCTTTCAAGGCCAGCCTTACCGAAGATGCGACTGGTACTATGGATCTGAACCCAGAATTTGATTTATGGCAGGGCATTCGGGCACGGGCCCTGGGCGTTCACTCTCAAAAAGCGTCCCATAAACTGAAGGTGGCAAAAGGATTATTGAAAACATTTTCTATACATCAAAAAATATTGGACTTTTTAAAAAATTTCGCGAAAATCGCACTACTTTAAAATTCCCGAAAATGGAGAAAAATGGAAAAATTAGCCGCAAGATCGCAGAAAGTTGCACAACCCACACAGTGAATGTCGATCCTTGAAAACAGGTTTAAGAATCCATTTATAATGAACCTCCAATTTGTATTGATTATAAGCAGGGCTGTGGAGTCGGAGTCAGACCCATTTTAGGGCAAAAAGAGTCTGAGTCACTAAAAACAAGCCGACTCTGACTCCAGCTTATTGTTAGTTTGAAATTAAATTAAACCAACTATATGCAATTTTAAACATAAACTATTTCTTTTGGACTATTTATACCAGGCAATCAAGTTCGAGCTACCCAGGTTAAAGATACCCGGTGTAGAGTGTAGATGAAAATTGTTTTTACTTGAAAACTATAATAGATATTTTATATTTGGTATGTAGTCCTTTCCCTTAGATTTTGCATGTCTGCGGAACTCGTTGTGATGCAAAAATTGTAAATCTAAATGCCTGCTATTTTTGGAACCCGAAATAATGTTGAAATAGAAAACTTCTTCCCCCTTTTTTTTTTCTTGTTTTCCATTGGAGTTTTTGGTCTGTGATACCATAGGTAACACTGAAATAGTAATTTTCTTCCCCGTTTTTTCATGTGCGTAAGATCCAAAATAACGTGATTTTTCCCCCCTGAGTTTGCGGTGCCCAAAATTGCGATGAAATAGTGAAATTTACGTTATCTTTCTTTTTTTCAGTTTTGATAAATTCGGATTTTTTGCGGGTGCAGGACCCGAAATAAAGCTAAGATTGTAAAGTAATAAGACGATAAATGCAAATTTTCACTTCTGAATCTGTGGAAACTGATGTGGCCTTCAAACCCGAAATAACTCCAAAATTGTAATTGTTTTCTTTTCCGAGTCCGCGGGAATCGAAATAGTAAAATTTTAAGTTTTTTTCCTTCTTTGGATTCCGTTATTTCGATTTTTTTTTGTCTGTAGGACACGAAATTGTAAAATTAATAATGTGGAAAATGCAAAATATTCGCTTTTTTTGTTTGAAGCCATGGGAACCGAATTAGTAAAATTTTTCCGAAAAGTCCGAAATAGTAAAATTTAACTTTTACTTTTTAAGTTCGTGGGATTCGATATAAAGCTAAAATTGTACAAAAATTACCAAAATTGGTCTACTGTATTTTTTCAAAATTTAGATTGCTTGATTTCTATCACTTTTTAAAAACAGTAATATTTCCCTATTTAATGACAAATTAAATAAAACGAATATTACTATTGCAAAACAAGTAGTAGCAATCAAGCAATCTGAATAAAAAGAATCCACCTAACAAGCAACACTAGTAGTACATTAGTCATACCGGAGTCAGAGTCGGTATCTGTAAAATTCCATGAGTCTGAGTCGGTCACTCCGCAGTCCTGATTATAAGTGTTTTAAACGTTCTTTATAAAAGCTATCTTACAAAGACAAACTTTTGATCCAAATTTTGATTACTAATATGTTTGTCAACTTTTTTTTTTAATTCGTTTGACTTGAAAGGTACCTGAAGGCTGGCAGCTATTCTAACCAACAAAAAAAAAAATTCTAAAATATTTCGTTCACTACTAGCAATTATTGTAGAAATTAATTTCCTAAATATGCTCAAAGATATTTTTCATGAGGGATGTACAGTAATAGTCATGTCAAACATTTCACGTAAGAGGAAGGAAGAATATCTTTGGAACAGTATTTCAATGACCTTTTTTTACAAAAACTTACTGTTGAGAAGGTAACTTTTCTGACAACGTTGGCAATTTTTCAAAATTTTACACTTGGATACAGTTTCACATTCATTGTTTGAAACATATTTGATAAGATTTGTTTTTCTGTGGAACGAAGTTCGTTAATGTAATATAATGAAACTAACATAATACGTTTCCTGATGAAATTTCTCTTTAGGGAGTATTAGTTATTAATATAATGTAGGCAATGAATGTATCTTCTCATTAACTTTCATAACATTACGTTTGTGGTACAGTTCAATATTTTTGAAAAATCAATTACATGAATTAAGTAGTTTGTAAGAGTTTAACACCTTATAAAGATGAAACCAAAAGAAATTGCAACAAGAAATAATTCAATTTAAACAAAAAGCGTATTCATTTTCACGCATAAGAAAAAGTAAAAAGAAAATGAGGATAACAAAAATTATGTGTAAAATGCAAATTATTCTTAATATTTGGCCTGCTACTTTTGCATTGTATCACCTTCTTTAACACTTCCTATGCATATATTTCATCTATATTCAACTATATTCGACACCTTTCCATTAGTATTCTAAATTCTCTTTCATTTGAAGTGGTTTTCTGACGTAATTGTTTTCTCGAAATATTTCCGCAGCAGTGTTTACAAATAATGGAACTTTTACGCTTTCTCTTCAGCAGCTACATGCTTCTCTTCATCCAATTTTGCATTTATATTGTATACAGGGTGCAAATTCAAGAAACACTCAAATAATTTTTGAACGGATAAATCTAGAGTTGTGGAACGATTTCTGCATATAGTAAAAGGGTGATGCGCTACCATATGAGAGCGACTTCTGTATCCCCTAGTGTTGAAATTTGGAAGTTATCAACCCTATCTCAAAAATTACGAGAGAAAAAGGTCAATTATAGAACTGTGAGCGTGCTCGATTTACAATGAAATGCCTTGCATGTAAATATAATTTTATTAGAAGCAATCAAATTTAAGTTTATCGATATTTAATCATCGACTTAAATACGCAATAATCGCGTTCAAAAGTATGGTATAAGGCAGATGCACATTTACTAATAAAAATAACACATGTGAGCAAGACTCTAAGAAAACCATTTTGCTTGCATGTTATTAGTAAATGTGCATATGTCTTATAATACCACACTTTTGCAAGCGATTACTATTGCCGGTTATTAAATATCGATAAACTTGCATTCCAGATATTCTAATAAAGTTATGTTCCCATGTAAGACATCGATTTATACTAAATAGAGGACTCTCTACATTTCTTGCAATTGACTCTTTTTCACTATCTTTTATAATTTTCGAGATAGGGTCGATGACTTCCAAACTTCACCACAAGGGGCACTGCCGTCACTTTCATGTGATAGCTTTTAGTATTTTTATTATAGGTTATACCTATGAAATACATATGAATAATATATGCATACTTGTACATATGCAAATCCATATAAATCATATGAAACCTATATTCGTTCCATAATGCTACCTTTGTTCGCTCAAATGTTATTGCGGTGTATCCTGACTTTAGTTTGAACCCTGTGCATTTGAGTTGAATGCGGAACAGCATGTATATGGTATTTTTTATATGCGTGTGACTATGATTGTTTGTTTTTTATCCAATCCCATTCCAAATGATTTTTCTGTATTGCTATCCAATTAACGATATGTTGATAGATGCGAAAAAGAAAGCAACGTGTAGCGTCATCTATTGGGGATCCAGATTTAACTTTCTACAATTGCTTCGAAATTCTTTCAGAGTTCAGGGTTAATTTGATGACTACCCAGAGGTTCCACTAATCTTCCGTAATATGTCGTTTAGTTCAACAACGCTTCAAACCAGAAAAATTATTGAGGAATCTTTATTTATTTAAATTCATGTTACTACGTGGAATTTATTTAATTTCATTTCTTAAAAAGAAAAATTGAACGTGCTAAACCTGGCTCAAATTAACCCACATATTACGGAATATTAATGAGAGCTTGGCACCTCTGTGACTACCATACAGAACAACTAGACCATCTTTTAATTCAACAATACTGGAAGCACTATCACTTTGCCCTGCCAGTAATCAGGCCTTAATCAATCTTCTACCAGTAAAATTAAATAAATTTTAATAAACAGGCAGATTTCTCGCTCACATTTTGATATTTTTAAATGTTTCCTTTTTATTTTGCGCCTTCTTGATATTTGTGGATCGCTGCTGATTAGGAATTGATTAAAAGCATCTTTGTTTGTCTTGACCCTGCTGCACTTCCTGGAATTGTGTCCCCTATATCTTTTAAAATCTTTGTTACTTGCGTCTTGCACCTTCTCACTTAATTGGCCGATAGGGAGCATTGCCGCTGATATTATTTCTGAACCATGTATAAGATATTTGTACACAATTGGTGGCATGTTGTACTTTGCCATGGCTACTTTTCAACAAAGTACCTTGCGATATGATGAGTAAAAACTCTGAATTTTTCAACATCGATTTCATACCCACTGGCAGTAACTATCATGACTGTGCGTCTTTTAATTTCTTCGCCCAAGTACTGAAATTGTTTTTCAATTTTACTGCTTCCACAACTTCTCATTATGCTAATAAGCTCTGTTCTTTTAATAAACATCGTGTCAGAACTCGTTACTTAAACAAAAATAAATTATAAATCGAATATAGACCAGAAACTTGCTCTGAGCTCGCCCTCTAAAATCTTTTTTACTGAAAAAAAGCCAAATATAGGCCACAAATTCTCATGATCCTAAATTGAGCAATAAATAAGCTTTGTAAAAACCAAAGCTTGGATAGCCTTGGAACATAACTAAAAGTCTCAATGCTTCTGAACATATTTCCATAGAGAAATCTATGAAAATAGTACATAGAGAAATCTGCCAAGAACCTTTTCATAGACTTAACATTAGCTTGAGCGTTTCATCGCGTGACTAGCGTATATTCAAACATAACGCCTATCAAATTATTTAAATGTGCAACAAAAAAAAATTACTCAAAAAATATTAAGGGTGAATGAATTTTTTTTTTTTTCTACGAAAGTTTTTCTGACAGATTTTGAAACATAAAAGCGTGACATTTGCAGGCATGCCTATTAAAATGATTTGTAATCGAAAGTTTTTCATTTTTTGATAAATTAATTTCATCTTTAGATACAAGCGGTTGTTGTCTTTTGACGGACCTTTATCCCTGTATGTACTCAACTATGAATTCATGAAAATTTGATCTAAAGCATTTTTCGTGAATTTTGGAAACTACATTAGAAGATTTCCATAATCATTTAATAAACTTTAGATTGATTTTAGAAGGATTGAAGGATTTAGAAGGATTAATTAAATTTGAATTTACAAGGATTTTTGCAATATTTATAACCCCACTCAAATATTTTATTTTAAATATTTTTTTAGTGTTTTGTAGAATTAGGAAATGTACAAATATAATGTTCATACAGTAGAATTATAGAAATATTTCCGAATTGAAAATCCCCCCCCTCCCAACGGCAAGAAAGCTGAAAAGATGTAAAGGCAAAAGAAATCATCCTTTTAAAAATATTTTTGTTTTGTGTAACCAATAACGCTTTTGGAACAAGATAAATTAATGCATGTCATAGTAACTCATTCTAAACTGTATTACTACTCATCGATGTATTAAATGAATTTTATAACAAGTTATTTTACTGGTACTTATAAGTACCATCAGTAGATAAAGGGTTATTAGACTATCGTGTCCACAAATTTAGCTCAAAAAGACAAATTTGATAGCATTATTTGAAAGATCGTCTACCTTTATCCAAAAATCGTAAAATTATTCAATTTGATAATTTTTGAATAAGAACACCGGATGATCTGATGCGTTTACGGACAAAATCTATCAGAATGAAGCCTATGAATCTGAGTTTAGAGGACAGGTATATAACACCTGCAAGTGTTCTGTGTGCATATGTAAGAAGACAAATGAATTGTATAAAAACTCTTTAAAACAAAATCACAAAGAAATAAAATAAATAAAGCATAAAGTTATTTCAAAGTTTCAAAAAAAGAACCGCTTCTTCAATGCAAAGGGAAAAAAAAAGATAGTAAGAATTTGAAACAGCAAAAACGAACAAATTTATAAGCAAATGCCTTTGAAATTAAGCTCACGTTTTACTGTTTCTGTTTTTGAAGTCACATCTCACACCAATTCATTAATTCTGGATTCTGGATGACATATTCTTTGGAAAGCTGCTCATATTTTTGGGAAGAACTATTCAATTACTGTATTTTTTTATATATACCGCGCGGTTTTTTTTTACCTCAAATTTATCAAGATGCGCGTGATAAGACAATTATTGAGGAATTGACTGACCTCTGGATGTATGACCAATGACCACTGAATGAAATGAATTTTGTATTTAAATTTATGAAACCGTTAAGCAATACATTATGAATATTATGCAATTTTAGTACTAATAGTTAGATTTATTACAATAAAATCTACTTGAAAGGTTTCCCCTCTAATTTTTCTGTGAAATTCTTTTCCTCAAATGAAGTATTAAAAATCAGGATGCTCGTGTTAAAAGAGATATCCTCGGAAAATACGCTAATCCTTTTAATGTCATTGGTGTTTTTAAAATCCTTCTGTATATTTTTTCTTTGCTATTATTTTTTCAAGTCTGTTATGAAATGTTTGATATTTTGTGTCAACGGAAATGGATAGTTTTCATAAGTTTTATTTTCTTTAAAGCTGAGATTCAAGTGATTATTTTAATATTTCTTTAATAGGTGGCAGCACTGAAAGAATATTCTCCACTTCCATGGACATAAAATGTCACCAAATGATTTCATAATACTAGAAAAAAAAAAAAAAAAAAAGTTCAGAAAATAGATTTACAGTTTTATGTGGTCAGTTAATAATGTCCAAGGGCAAGGTATAATTAGCATTTTTGTTTTATTAATATATACCTAAGCAAAATTTTTCAAAAATATGAATAGCAACTAATATTTTGGAGTTTTTCCTGCTTCATACTAGCTGTTGTTTTCTATACTTTTCGAATTAAATTTCCAAACCCTTTGAAAGCTTTGGAAACACGCGATATACAAATATTTATAGAATTAAAGGCATGTGAGAGAAAGTATTTTAGAAAAAAAAATTAGAAATCGAATAGAAAAATCTTTGGAGTTTATATAATAATACGGTGACACAGGGCCATAACCAGACGGGAGCAGGGTGGGCTGAACCCCTCCTAGCAACTTCTTGAGCCGCCTCTAGACTTCATAATCTTTCAATTCGAATAGCATCATTTGTTACATTTAAGAATTTTTAAATTTTATAATCAAAAGTTTTATGACAGTGGGGACTTGCTTTCTACTTCTGTCTATATTTATATATCCTTAAAATAGAAGGGGAAAATACAATCTGTAAATTAGCCCCACAAAAAAATTTCAACCCCCCCCCCCCCCCCCCCCTGACTATGCCGACTGGTTACGGCCCTGCAGTGACACGGACACACAGACTTCGGTTCTTAGGAGGGGTTTGAATTATTGATAGCTAGTCCAGTAGGCGCCGCTTATTAGAATCGCTGATCATCAAAACAGTCTTTAAATAAATAAAATCATAATACTACTTTTTTCCGAATATTAGAATCAGCAACTATGTTAATATAATTCGTTTAAACAGCTTTTGCTACTTAAAGTTATAAAACGGGAAATGTACCAATGAAATAACATACACATGTATGCAAATTGCTTAAAATAAGATGAGACAAACTTTATAGGTTAACACACAACAGCAAATGTTTTTTGTGTAGGAAACCAGCGCAGCCTCGCAATCCATTTGTTCAATCAAACACACGAGGTGAAATATTGTTAAATTTCTAAACAAGATTTCGAATTCGGTTCAACAATAATGAAGTTTACTTACCTAGCTTTTTTTCAAATGTAAAAATTTGTGGAAGTTCGCTGTCATCATCGTCCAAACAGTACTGAACTCTATACACTCCGTATTTTGGAATGTTGTTGAAATTCCATATGATGTCACTGATCGAATTACTGTGCATTACCAGCACATTTTGTAATATCTTATGTTTCACATAAAGCATGGTAAGTTTGTTGAAATTTGCCAAAATTACAGCTCAGTGCCAAGTAGTTTTTTAGTTATGCTTCAAAAACTATCCGCATCGCAGTTTGTTTTGCAATTAAAAATGAATTTAACATTCGGAGTTCAAAACTTTAAATTTGCCTAATTCTTAAACTTCTTCACCGAATGACTCCCATTTGGTATCCGGATGCAAAATATGCCGAAGAATGCAAATATGATGTCAAAATTATGTGTTAGTATTGAAAATTTCAAAGTTTGTTAAAATGTCTATATGGAGACCGCTCCTTGAGCTTATTTTGTAACATAAATTGAAAAGAAGACATAATTACCCTGCGAATTTCTATTTTAGTATTTCTCTGCGAAAATGTATGGAAGATCTCTCTACTTTTTTAACACTTTCCAACCTAGTTGAAAAGTGTTTATGACTTCGGTTTGTCTGCCGCCTGTCCGTCTGTCCGTGCTCTAACTCCCGTAAATATACTTCGATTGTCCTGAAATTTTTGTATGTTATTGTCGTTTACTATAGCATGTTCTCTATTTCAACAGAAGTGTGTAGCACTTATAGTTTTTTTACAGGGTCAGTCAAAAGTATTCCGTTACATTACAGTCAATGTTGGAAATCGGTCCAAGCGCATTTTGATGACTCTGCGTCATTTAAAACATAATGAAATTGATATATAATTATGAAGCGCATTAAAACATGCTTTTGTAGAATATGGGGTGCAAAGCATTTATTATTCATTTACAGGGTCAAACAAAAGAATTCTTTTGGCCATCGTTATATGGGGAAAAATCATCTGCAGTGTAATTTAGTGATATTTCACTATTTCAAACATAATAAAATTGTATGCATTACTGAGGTGCACTATAAATTGCTCTCTTGTGTGCATTGCGTTTATTTACAGGGACACACAAAATATATTGGTTACAGCACATGTGCTATATTTACAGTCTATGTGTGATAAGTGCGTTTTCAACTTTGGTTTGCATTTTTAACTTTATTTTTTCATAGTACGTGTGTGTTTATAAACACGGTTGACCATTGCTACACAAGGAAATTCGTAAGTACTATGGGAGTGAATTGCTTAAGGGTAATTTTTAATTGTGTTTACACATTTTCCTGCTGAACTATATTTAGTAAATAGAAGTTTGTGGAAATAAATAAATTCCTATACAGGGCTACGAAAAAAAAAAAAGATACATTGTCGTTTACGTTTGGTAATTGCTGCAAGTGAGTTTTAAGTTGTCTTTTAGCTTAACAGGTGGTGTGTACAAAAGTCTTCATATAATATACAGGGCTGTACAAAAGATTTCGAGTGTATTTCCATCGATTGGCGAAAATTGCTAAATGTGAATATTCTAACTGAACTAAATTTTATCGTATATATATCCAGATGTATTGATCATATACAAGGCTGCACAAAATATTTCGACTACTTTTTTGACCCTGGACGGTAATTTCGAAAACTGTATTTTTCAATGTGTTATGTGTTTTCTAAACTGTTTACCCTTACATATCTTCTTTCACCTTATTTAACGGTGAAGTTTCGTTACAGTTTTCTGGCTGTGTTGGAAAGTGTTTCATAATCTATGCTTGACGCATGATTTTTCGTTCTTGTTTTCTTTTTTCGCGGACAGTATCAGACTTCCTACCTTGCTAGCAGAGGGCACGCAGCTCCCCTAGAACCCCATTTTACAAACCAGTGTACTGAATTCATCAAATCTGATGCTCCATGTATTCAAGAGGGTGAGTTAAGGGGACCAGCAGAAAGGTTTAAAATGACGATTATTTTTATAATGTTTGAACCTTTAAGAATGTCGTACAGTTGGTCCGATAGGAAAATACCTAAAATCACGGTCGTACAAGCCATAAATGTAGAGCCGCGAAGGGGAAAACTTCAATCTCAAATATCTCAAAACGGTGTCTTTCAGCGGTTTTGATACGATAACTTTTGAACAAGTTAACAGATTTACGCGTTTACTTTATTTTTTTTTTAAATAAAGAAAACTGAATTTTCTACAAACTATACATGAAAAACAAACAAACAATTTTTTTCTCTCAAGTTATGACAAATGTAAAATGAATATTAATTGATTTTGAATTTTTTATTACATAATTTATTATATAATAAATATTTTTATTATATATATTTTTTTTAGTTTGTTTTTCAGGTTCAATCGAGAGACAATGTAATAAGCAGTGTAAACAAACAAACAAAAAGAAAAGACTAAAAAATTATGGAATTTGGACTTCAAAATCGTGGCAAAACTAGTTTGGCAAGATTAATTTTGACGTACAATATTAAAACATTTGTTACTGCTTTTTTAACAAATACTTTTTTATTTCTATAAAACTCATATAAATGAATGGTAAACGAAATAATAGTCTAAGTTAATTACAGGTTTTCTAATCCACGATCAAGTTTCAGTCAATTTTCGTCATTTCAAACCTAAAAAAGACATGTCTCTTAATCTACGAAAATAAAATATAACCACTAACGAAAATACACAATAACCTCTTAGGAGTTATTCATGATTCAAAAAAAGTGTTGTTTATCTTTAGAAACCTCAGAAACCAATATATTTTGGAGATTTAAAGAAGTATTTATAAAAACAAAGTTTCTATTGCTGACACTGATTTTCGAAAACGTTTCCGAGTACTTTTTCTACAAAATTAATCAGTTTTCTCAAACCGGAATATCTGTTTTTAGGATTTTATCAAGTCTCAATTAAATATTTTCAGCTGCGTAATTGAACAATACACTCAAGAGTAACAAAATAATATTAATTTTAATGTTAACATTAATGCTATCAAATTATCATGTTTGTCTGCAAAACATGTTTGTTGAACATGAAAATGCTTACTTGAAAATGGATAGCATCCGAAAAACGTATTTTCTGGGTTCAGAAAACTGATTAATACACTACAAAAACTACTCGAAAACGTTTTTGAATATCAGTGCAGAAAAAAAAAAAACTTCATTTTTATAATTGCTTTTTTAAATCTCAAAATATATTGATTTCTGAGGGTTCTAAAGATAAAGAATGTTTTCCGGAATCGTGGGTAACTCGGAAGAGTTTATTGCATATTTTTGTTCGTGGCTATATTATATATTATCCTAGATTAAGAAACATTTGTCTTTTTTTACAGTGTAGAATTACAACTGAAATTCATTTACTTTTACTAATTTATACCTCACTAGCTACTTATACATCACTCCACGTTTTGGCATACAGAACTTAATCCTGGGATAATTAAACACGGAATATCCATATTCCGTTTTGTATTATACGAGATTATTATTATCAAGATCCTTTTTTGCATTACATATATTATTTACAGTAAGTAACTTTTGTGCAGCTGTTTTGTGAAAGTTGTGTTATAAAAGTATTTCTGTAAAATATAATGTGTATAAATATTTATTTATTTCCCTGATTTCCCCTGTATTCTTTAATGACTTTCATGGAAAATATTTGCCTAATAAACTGCACGCATAATTATACAAACTATTACAGGAGCTTTGATTTTATTTTTTGTGTTATAATATCTAGTGTTTGAAAATAGCATTGCTAAAATTGTTGTGTTCTTATTTTCAGAAACAATTTTAGTTATCAAAAGGGCAGGATAAAGTATGTAATAAAATTATGGAGTTGCTATTGAACTTTTCAAAATTTTGTTCAGTTTGTTTTAATCCTTATGACAAAATAAACCACATACAATTATAAAAGAATGTGTGCAGATTACTTTTTCCTTGTATTAATTAGAACTGAAGTTATAGCCACATCGTTCAGATTTTTTAATTCTCTCTACTGTACAAAGATTAATTTACGAAGATGTTAATTTTCAGCTAATCATCCAGACAAAAAAGAGCAGATAATCGTTACAAGCTATTACTGTAACCTTAACGGCTGTAAAATGAATTCCAGTGCTTGATTTTTCATTCATATGTTTTTGAGATATGGAATCTCCAGAAAACATAAATAAGTGTAATTGTAACTAGGGAGAACATTGCTAAATACATAGACTTCCAGAAAAGTCTTTAGGAAAATATTAAGGATGTGGTTCAGATTAAACTAATTTTTTTCAGGAAGTTTTAATAATTGTCTCTGTAAGCACACTGTAAAAAGGCGGAAAACTTAACGCATTTTTGTGACGAGTTAAATAGAATGTTACAATTTTCAAGTTGTTAGACATAGGCATAGGTAATCGCAAAACGCCAGGACCTGATTCTGATTATGGACTAGACACAGTAGGCACTTACCTAGAGACCCCAAATTTTTAGCACCCCAAAGAAATTTAAGAGTTTTAATCTAGAATCTTAAGTTTTCTGTATATTACAAGACATGGTAACCAGAAATATTTTAGCATTATTTCAAATACAACTATTTGTTCACTTATTTCTTTAAAATAACTACGAAATGGGGAACAAGAACTCATTCGCATAAACCCCTTCTTTTGCACCAGTGTATATCCAGAAACAACAAATCATGTGCAAAATATCACTAATGACAATATACAGTCCTGGAAAAAACGCACCATCCCTTATTAAGTATGCTGCAAATCATCGTATAAAAATGTGATTTGTACCAATCGATTAATAATAACGTCTACTAATTAATGCTATACTTAAATTTTGATTAAGACGTCATATGCATATATAAATTGTAGCAAACTTTAAACTTTTTAATACTAACACATAATTTTGACACCATATTAGAATTACTTGGTACATTTTACCTTCGGATACCAAACAGGAAGTCATTCGCTCAAATAGTTTAGTAAATATGCTGGTTTAAAGTTTGGAACTACTGAAGTTAAATTCATTTTTAATCGCTGCAAAACAGATTGCAATACGGGTAGTTTATTACGCATAACTCAAAAAAATACTTGGCGGGATCAGCTGTAATTTTGTATGTCTATGTTTGAAGCTTCTAGAAATAGATTTCTGTTTAAAAAAAGATCATAGGTTACAACTTACAATTAATATATTTCTCGAAAATTAATTTTGAATATATATATATATATTTTTTTTTAATTAATTTTCGAAAACAATATGAATTGTCACCAATAATTTTCTTATTAGAATTAGATTTCTAGAAGCCTCGAATATGCGAATTCAAAATTATAGCTCATTCCGACAAGTTTTTTGAGTTATGCTTCAAAATTACTAACATTGCAATCTGTTTTGCAACAATTAAAAATTAATTTGACGTTAAGAGTTCCATGCTTCAAACCTGCATAACCCTTCCTAAATTATTTGACCGAATGACTTCCAGTTTGGTATCAAAATGCAAAATTTACCGAAGAATCAGAATATGATTTCAAAATCAGGTGTTAGTATTGAAAACTTTCACGTTTGGTAAAATTTTTATATGTAGATGACCCCTGAGCTAAATTTAAGTATAGAATTAATTAGTAGACCTTATTACTAATCGAATGGTAGTAGTTACATTTTTATAGAATGATTTGCGGCAGAGTTAATAGTTTGTGGTACAGTTTTTTTTTTCATGACTGTACAATAGAAATTATGTAATAGTGAAATTTAAAGTCTTTCTTGAAATTGCTTGTTATGGTTGGAAATACGCTGCTTTATACATTAGTTATTAAAAGAATTTTTATTGAATTTGGAAGGAATTACTTGGAGAAATAATTGTTTTTCATGTGAAATTAATATATGTCTTCCTTTCTCATTCAGAACTGAAGTTGTAAAATGTAGACTGATTCAAAAAGCTTCATGTGCAAACTTTTCATTTAGTAGACAAGGGAGGAGAACAAAAACATGTTAAATTTTGATTCACTTATTAGTAGTTGGTGTGCCCGAAGTTCGTTAATCGGGTCCTGTATAAAGCTGTAGAAAAATGTATGGCTATAACGCATTCAAGGTTATTCATCAACATGGATTATAACGATAAATATGGCATTGTGATGAGTTTTTAATTTGCGTTAGAATAATTTGATTGGTAGCTATGAACGCAAAACTCAATCTTTAAACCATAGAAATATTTTATTTCTGTTGTGAAATAACACTAGAATAAATCGTTACACACTTAGAAGTTCTTAGGTTTGATTGTCTTTTCAATTAACTCGTAGCCAGTCTCACTTCTGAATGAAAGTGTTAGTTCCTAAGAAACAGTTCAAGGCGACGAGAGTTTCGGTAATCACAGATTTCTCGCTCGGCTAGCGATTTGAAATGAGTTCAAACTAATGAGTGGTGACAGGGTGTCACTCTAGTTGCTAGATCTCAGACGGTGAGTTACAACTTCCACAAAATAAAGACGTGATGTCTCTGATCTTTTCTTCCTTTTGCTGGTGTACAGCAATTTTCACCTCCGGACGTGGTGTCCGGCCGATAATACCAATTTCTCTACCGGGAGTTGATTCTCCTCTCTGCAGGTCTCAAAATCCGACCTCCTTAGTTGATCCCCGACTTCCAACTCCTCGCTCCCAACTCCTCTTTTTCGCTGCTCGCCGAAGGGAAGGGGGGTGGGGGGTTTGGGCGTTCTCAAAGCCCCATAACTCCGTTCCTCTTCTCTGATTGGGAAATAAGAATTTGTACTTGGCGCCTCGTTGCCACTTTATGCCTTGTCCTAAAACAGGGGAAGTCCTCGCTTCTTTGTTTCTCGAGAAGAATCATATCTATCCCCTTCCCGCCGTACCAAATTCTCCATGTCAACTTCCTTTTGAGCGAGCCAGACGCCGAGTCTGAGAGACCCGCTCGCGGGAAAAAACCTTTCCCAGGCGTGTGAACATAAGGACTTGGAAAGTTTCATTCGATACTTCCACATAATTGAATGAAATCTTTACAGCACTCCCTCACACAGATGGGATTTTTCACATTGTTGAAAAATCTTAGTTGCGATCCAGCCAGATTCTTACTTCATTCAAATCAGAGGTCTTAACCCTGGTCTCACATTTTATACAAAAATACATTTTCTAAAACAAATTCAGATTTAAAACTAAATTATACTCAAATTACAATGATGAGAATTTTAAAATATATATACACTTCTTTCTCCTTAACTACCTTCATCAATTCTCCTTAAAAATCAAAATGAGGTATTTGTCTCCCTGGTTTGTATTTGATTGAATAATGATAGCTTCGCATAATCAAATTCCAACGTAACAACCGGGGATTATACATATCATTATTTTTCAGCCAACTTAAAGGGACGTGGTCAGCCAAATGATGCCTTAATTTCTTTATAATACAAATTATCGCGGCACATTCCTTTTCGCTCGTAGCAAAATTTAACTCAGGTAGGGTAAATTTTCGGCTTGAAAATATTGCCTGGTGCCCTTCACTATTTACTTTCCTTTTTCGTACGGGCCTCGAGTAATTTAAGCAACAGAAGGGGTCCCATCCCGGAGTCTCTATCAAAACCAACGGAGAATAACAATCGAACGCGCCTTCAACTACTTCGCCTAAATCTGACCCTCGTTTTATCCCGCCTCTAAGAATTTCGGCTTGTCTCGGTGAAGTTCTATAGAAGAGAATCTTCACTGGTAACTCGCTTGCTAACTCTATGTCATGGGCGATTAAATCCAACCCGTAATCGGTCCCTAATTCTTCCGAATATTCGTTTCCTTTCCATTTTTCAAATACTATTCTGAGAGCTGTCACTAAATATTTATTTCTGCTTTCAAAAAGGGGTAAGGTTGTTTCCGTGTCAGCGCACCAACGCGTCATAATACTTGCATTATAGTCACTGGACAAAGGAATTTCTTTCCCTCTAACATTTCCCTTTCTTAAACCTAAGCTGGGGTCGCTAGATTCGACACACGCTTCACTTCCGTCCCAGGCGTTCGGCCAAAAATGATTCTTATAAATTTCGTCTATGGACCTATTCAAGCCTAAGTATCCACCTACACTGTCCTGACACAACGATAAAATCCCCCTCCTCGAACTTAACGGAACAACAAATTTATCTCTTCCTAAACAAACAGTATCCGTTATTGTTTTGACTACTGACTCTTTTTCCATTTCAAAATGGGAAGCCTTATCCGCAACTCTTTCGCTAATAGCGTCCACCGTTACTTCAGCCTTTTCAGCTTTTTGTAAATCCAGTCTATTTATCGGAGTCAACTTTACCTCTGAATTTTCCCGTTCAAGTTGGGATAGAAAAATTCTTTCATTCCTACCCCTCCGATTCCTTTCTTGAGTCCTCCCTCAGTTGGGGCCTTAAATCCCTGTTCATTTCTTCTTTCCGCGTCCCCCTCTGCTCGCTTGTCAAAAGATCTTTAGAAATATCACCCCTCTCTCTCGTTAGCGGCATACCTTTAGTTTCGGTTTTCAGACGCGCGCTTTGTCTTGTGAGCATTGCTCTAAAAGAATGGGGTTTTATTCCCTAACAAGTAATAATTCATATCTATATCTTTGTCGACAACAGCCGCCTTCGCTCTTATTCTCTCACCGGTATTTAATATTATTTCTACTTCAGCAATAGGTAGTCGACAACACCTATTATCCATTATTTGTTTAACCCAAACATTTTCTCCTGTATATTGATCCGCCGTTACATCATGCGCACTACACACATCCAGGTTCGTCCCCGTATCGCGCAACACGGTTATTTCCTTCCCATTAATTAACCCTTGACTTAAATAAGGTTTGAAAGACTCTTCTAAATTGTCTAAGCCCGCTACATGATGAACTGACTCTGTTTTCTCTAACTCTTTTAATTCGGGACATAAATATCGATAATGACCTGGCTTTTTGCAAAAAAAACAAGTAATCTCCCTTCTTTTATCGAATACCTCATCCCTATCTCTAACAACATCTTTATTCCTCCAATTCGAATTAATTTCTGCTGCCCTACCACCAGGTTTCGGTTTTCCTGGCACTTTATTTCGTTCAAACAATTTCTCATTATTTTGGAATTTTGGAAACCCTGACGATCTTAAATTTTTCCTCGCTGAATCATAAGCGTCTAATTTCTTAGTTAACTCAAAAGGAGTGCTTATCGAACTCCACGAATCGATAAAATGATGTTTAATTTCAGGATTCACTTTACGTTTCAGTTGATCTGTGATAATTAGGTCTCTGAGTTGATCATAAGTCGTTATTTCTAGAACGCTTAACCATTGGTCAAAATAATTAGAAATATCGAAAACAAAATCTCGCCAATTTTTATTTTCGGGTTTTTTCGACATATTTAAGCCTGAAATCCTCCGCCGATAACTGATACCTTTCTAGCAATATCCTTCTCACATATTCGAAATCGTCCGTTTGCTCTGCGTTTTCTTTCAAAATTAATTCGCTTATTTCCGCAGGGAGGAGTCCCAATAATTGTGTCACCCAATGATTTTTACTTATCTGAGCCTTCTGTACCTATCTTTCAAATAAATTGAGATAAATAGAAATTTCGGATTTTTCCGGGTCGAATTTTGGAAGAATTGATTTCAACGCAATTTTTGATTCGCCCGCGCTTTGATTCGCCCTCGCTTTGATTCGAAGTTAAACTAGCTTCATCTAATCCTCTTTCTACCCTTAATTTAGCCAATTCATGTTCGCGTTCCAAAGCCTTCGATTTTTCATCCCTCTCAAATGCCCTCAATTTCTCTCGTTCCGCTTTTTCATCAGCTTCATTTTGCAATCTCTCTTTTTCTATGATCGCGAATTGTCCCAGTGCTAGCGATTCTTCGTAACCTGGAGATTCAGTCAGTTTATGAATGATTTGGAAAACTTTATCCGATTCGTCAATCGTTGCGCCAAATTCAATTGCTAACTCTTTCAAGTCGCAATTTTTTTCCCCTGACCACACAGACATATTCACTGATACATCAATCGACAATTATTATACAAAATAATTCTTAACCTAAACTCTAACGTTTTAAAAACTTTCCCATAAATCAATTTTAATCAATATGTTATTTCACAATATAAAGGCATCACAATAAATACAATATCAATAATAACATAAACAACCTTTACCATTATTCAACCAAATGCAAATATGTTTTCTCATATACATTCCCAGAACTATTTCAAATTAAACACTCTAAATTAGAAATAAATTCTCAATAAATTATACCTGAAGGTAACCCTTTTTTTTCTTTCTCGTTAACTTAATTAACAAGGCTGCTCCACTTAATACACTGCCAAAATCCCTTTTGCTTTTAGTAATATTAACTCACCCAGAATTTCAATTACTCCAAAACGAATTATTTGTAAAATTCTACAGAATTATACCCCTACACTTAATTTGCCTAATAATTAATGTTAATTATTTTTTTATTTTGAGAAACTAAAGAAAAAAATATGTTTCATAGCCTCAATCCAAATTTACTAAACAAAGTTACTACCAATTTTACATAAACAATATAATATACTACCGACCAAGATTTAAAAAAACCAAACAGACCTCTGAAATGAACAAAATAAAAATTCTAACCTGGAATCTCCTGAGTTCAGATCACCTCCGTTGGTTACTTTCACACTCCTCTGTAGGGTCTGAGATCCGGCACTCTGTTTCTGTCTCCCTTCTACCTCTGTAGAGTTCTAAAAATCCGGCACTCTTGTCACTGGCGTCCGGTTCAACTGGGGGTTGGAGCACTCTTGCTTTTCATTCAGCCTGGTTGCGGCTCTTCGATTCCACTTTCGTCACTGGAGTACGTCTCTGGGGTCCGGATCAACTGTGATTGGAACTCTCTTTCACTCTTGCTTCTAATTCAGTCTGGTTACGGCCCGTTAATCCTTAGACAAAATCTATACCGCTGCCACCACTGTGATGAGTTTTTAATTTGCGTTAGAATAATTTGATTGGTAGCTATAAACGCAAAACTCAATCTTTAAACCATAGAAATATTTTATTTCTGTTGTAAAATAACACTAGAATAACTCGTTACACACTTAGAAATTCTTAGGTTTGATTGTCTTTTCAATTAACTCGTAGCCAGTCTCACTTCTGAATGAAAGTGTTAGTTCCTAAGAAACAGTTCAAGGCGACGAGAGTTTCGGTAATAACAGATTTCTCGCTCGGCTAGCGATTTGAAATGAGTTCAAACTAATGAGTGGGACAGGGTGTCACTCTAGTTGCTAGATCTCAGACGGTGAGTTACAACTTCCACAAAATAAAGACGTGATGTCTCTGATCTTTTCTTCCTTTTGCTGGTGTACAGCAATTTTCACCTCCGGACGTGGTGTCCGGCCGATAATACCAATTTCTCTACCGGGAGATGATTCTCCTCTCTGCAGGTCTCAAAATCCGACCTCCTTTGTTGATCTCCGACTTCCAACTCCTCGCTCCTAACTCCTCTTTTTCGCTGCTCACCGAAGGGAAGGGGGGTGGGGGGTTTGGGCGTTCTCAAAGCCCCATAACTTTGTTCCTCTTCTCTGATTGGGAAATAAGAATTTGTACTTGGCGCCTCGTTTCCACTTTATGTCTTGTCCTAAAACGGGGGAAGTCCTCGCTTCTTTGTTTCTCGAGAAGAATCATATCTATCCCCTTCCCGCCGTACCAAATTCTCCATGTCAACTTTCTTTTGAGCGAGCCAGACGCCGCGTCTGAGAGACTCGCTCGCGGGAAAAAAACTTTCCCAGGCGTGTGAACATAAGTACTTGGAAAGTTTCATTCGATACTTCCACATAATTGAATGAAATCTTTACAGCATGAATACAATAGCAGAATATTATAAAATACATCAATTAGTTTCAGTTCTTCCAGTAGTATACATGATGAAAAATCGTGGAATAATATTTCGCTTTATGTTTTAAAGTATATTTATTAAATAAAATTATCAATTGATATTCTGAATGATGAACCAATCGTATATGATAATTGTAGAGGAGTTTACTTGATTGTGATTGGAGTTAACGTGTGTTCGATGACAATCCAGGTTCTTTAGCAAAACACATTCTTTATTCCCTTTTATGAAATCTTGAAGAAATAAACAAAATGTAGAAAATCATCCTTTAATTAATTTTATTTTCATAGACAGACATCATAAGGTTAGATGAATAATATATCATCAGGAAAATGAGCAATATCGCACTGGCAGAGAAAAGATAGCAGTGCTAAGAATCAACGGCACGAGTTGTTACTTAGACCAGAATCAGACAACAAATGCCATGACTATCATCGCAAGAGTGATGAAAAATCGAGTGCTTTAATTGCAATGCATCAAACCGAAAATGGGTACTCTGGTGTATAACAACCCTTATAGATAACCCATTTTAATGTATATTTTTAATTGTAACCCGAAAAATATGCAATTGCACTGTTAGTCCAGGCATTAGGGGATAAAAAAGAGCAAATAAAGGAAAGTTTTGGTGTAGTTTTTTTTTTTGGTGGGGGGGCGGGGGTCGCTGAACACGAATCCGAGGTTTTCCAACAAAATTTTTTCTGGGAAATACGTTTTTTTTACAAAAAACGTGTAAAAAACGGACTTTTCTCCGTTTTTTCAAAATAATTCAAAAATTGTGCACTTTACGTGAAAGTCGGCAGTATATGAATTAAAGAGAAAAAAATTTCCTATATTTTATGCAGTGAAAGTTTTTTTCTCTGCTCAATGGTTTAGCTGTGAGAGTGCCGCAAAAAAGGGTGTTAAAAACAAAAAACTGTAAAAAAAACGGGAATTACGGTAGTGTATGTCGATGTAACATGGAAACTAACCATTTTACGCAAACGTTAACCATTAATGATACTAAAGATTATATGTTTGACTATATTTTATGCATTTGAGGTAGAGGAAAAGTGCGGATCCTGCGCCAGGGGAAGGTGAGAGCAGTGGAGCAGTTCCATCTTCTCTCATGAGTCGAAGGTGCTCCTCCGCCGGAGTGCTCATACTGTAAGAGGCGGCAAAATTGGGAGGTGTAAAAGACAAAAAACTGTAAAAAAAACGGGAATTACTACCCTGTACGTCGATGTAACATGTAAATTAACCATTTTAAACAAACGTTGACTATTAATGATACTAAAAACTATATGATTGACTACATTTTACAATGAAGTTGCCTGATAATAAATACGGCGACTCATTATGAATCATTATTTAATTATAAATTATTATGTACATTAGTAACAAACATTAGTATATTTACATGAAGTCAAAAAGCAAAATTCTTATTTTCGCATTCTTTTATTTGAAGGTCCCTGCTGTTCATCGACATCTACAACATAGAAAATAGACGTATGGAATTAGTGGATTTTTTATTTACTACCAATATTATAGAATAAATGTTTTCTTAATGGTAATTATTTAATACCTTGTGGCATGGCTTGTTCCTCTTCCATTGGGTCCACGGATTCAATGGGTGGGCAATCCATCTCCAGCTCGGTTTCAGAGTATAACTCGTCTTCCTCATCTTGATTCACCACTGAGATGTTGTTGCAGTTCCCTTCGCAGTTGAGGCAAATGTTGGAACAACAAAGACCTGCCTTCTTGCACCCACAATTTTGTTGGCAGTTCTTTTTGCACTTACATGATACAAGCTTCAACAACGCAGGGGGAGCAGGGGGTAGTAAAGTAAATACAGGCTCAAGGCCAATATTTGTTTTTTTTTCATCCTCACTCTTCAGCATTTTTTTCCACTCCTAGCCATTTCTGCACCTGGTAATATACTCTTAAAAAGTGATGTAGTGCTGCGGCTGCAGATGGTGGTAAAGCAGCAATATTTGAATTGTATTTAAATGCTGACTTCTTGTACGAAATATACCTTAGGTGGTTCAGTGAAGGCACATTTGTACCCCTATAACCATACAGCAAGACCAGGAAACGTTCCCCAGCAGCTGCAATCATCTCTTGAGTAGCGTTGGAGTCTTTAAATACTTTAACAGCGTCAGCAACATCTGGATTCTTCACAAGAGTTTTGAGCAACTTCATTTTTCCGTGCATAAATGGTGTTGACGTTGTATCACACCCGTTCATAGCATGTAGGAAGAGGATGTTTTCCGTAACCGTTGAACTCACAGCATTAATTGGAGAAAATATCACTGAAGAAACAGTGTCCTTTCCAGGTTTTAAAAAGAAAATGTTTTCAGCCCCGCAGAGAGCTATCAAAATGACCAAGAGGTGTACATCCTTCCCAATTATAATCACCGTCTCATTTGATGGAGCCAAGGACAAAGCAGTGTTTATAATCAAGGTGCCTGCGTCTTCTTTTGCTTGCTTGCATGTAATATCTGCTGATGAGAACTTATCACTCATCATAGATATTAACCGACCCTTGTTTTTTGGGTCAGTGTAAAACATTTGGTGTAACGTTACTCCATAAAACTGGAGGCAGCATTGCTGCCTCCAGTCTTACGGTGGTATTTAACTGATATAACTGGTGTAACATGTAAGAAACTTTTCTTTGCAAATGGTAGGTATCATTGTACCGTCAAACAATATTATCAGTTGAAGAATGTTCCCTTGCTCGTCTCATACGCTCAGCAGTTTTTGTACCACATTGTAAGTCATCAGGGTAGCCATCAAAGACAAATAATGCTTGCGGTTGATACCGTGACTGGACGTACTCAACATATTTATCGCAGTTTGTTGAAAAAGGCTGATTCTTAGGCCAAACGACCCTATGCAATAAAAAAAACCCCATCAATGACGAATTGAATTCTGCCACTGAACCGCTTGTTTGTTAGGGGTTTGAATGCCTTGTAGAGAGTTGATTTGGTTCCTTTTCTTAAACCATTGTTGAATAGGGATAAGGAATAATATTTGTTGCTAATGCACATAATTATTTATAATTAAATAATGATTGATAATGAGTCGTCGTATTTATTATCAGGCAACATCATTGTAAAATTTAGTTAATCCTATATATTTTAGTATCATTAATAGTCAACGTTTGCTTAAAATGGTTAATTTTCATATTATATCGATACAGGGCCATAATTCCCGTTTTTTTCAGTTTTTTCTCTTTTATCCACTCCCAATGTTATCGCCTCTTAGAATACGAGCTCTCCGGAGGAGTAGCACCCTCGACTCATGAGAGTAGCCTGGATCTGCCTCACTGCTCCCACCTTCCTCTGGTGTCGGATCCGCACTTTTCCTCTACCTCAAATGCATAAAATATAGTCAAACATGTAATTTTTAGTAACATTAATAGTTAACATTTGCGTAAAATGATTAGTTTCTATGTTACATTGACATACAGTACCGTAATTCCCGTTTTTTTGCAGTTTTTAGGTGCGTTCGTAATTATATAAATACGTAGCACCTATTGTCGTCGTCTGATCCGTCCTTTCTTAAAATTACCCAACCGAATGGTTTGAAATTTAAGATATCTTATCTTTGCAGAATTTTGTCGAGACATTTCAATTTTTTTAAAAATCGAATCAAAACTTTAGAAAATATTAATAAAAACATTTATTAAGAAATCTGATTTTTTTTAACTTTCTTTTTATAGGAGATTTCGAAGTTTAATTGTCAAGTGACCGAGATACTTATTTTATTGCAGAAATTAATTTGCAGACGATATAATTCATTTCACAGAATTAAAAATCATCAAGATCTGAATATTTATATAACTAGCTATAGTACGAACGCACCTCGTTTGTAACGTTTGACGTACAATTTCCAACTTGTTTGTTTTTAACACCCATTTTTGAGGCACTCTCATGGCTAAACTATTGATCAGAGAAAAACCTTTCAATACATAAAATGTAGGAAATTTTATTCTCTTTAATTCATATACTGCCGACTTTCACGTAAAATGAATAATTTTGGAATTATTTTGAAAAAACGGAGAAAAGTCCGTTTTTTTAAACTTTTTTGTAAAAAAATAAAAATTTGTTGGAAAACCTCGGATTCGTGTTCAGCGACCCAAAAACATAAAGGGACCCCCCCCCCCCCAAAAAAAAAAAAAAAAAAAAAAAAAAAACTACACCAAAACTTTTCTTTATTTTCTACCAAATGACTGGAGTATGTTAGAGTTTCGGGATAGAAAGATCGATTTTGTTCTGTTGTATTAACTGCTGAAAAAGCTGATGTGTTTTAAAAGGAATGATATATTTATTAACCGCAAAAGAGATGAAGAAATAGATATATATTTTAAAACGGAAGGATGTTTTAATTATTTATATCTGTAAAAGGAGAATTTTACTTTTAATTATGTATAATCAATTATATGTGATGATTAGATACTAGGGATGCACCGGATGTGGATTTTTGCCGGATACCGGATACCGAATATCCGGTATCTGGCTGAATACTTTCTCGTTTTTGATTTCAACAATAATATTTCTGTTTTATGCTTGCACAAAGAAGAAAACTTTAAATTATTCTAATTTTGTGTCATTCAAATGTTGATAGATTTAAATTCATTTATTAAGTTAAAGCTACGTAAAAACAAATGCTTTGTACTAATTAATTATTGAAATTTAATCATGTTTTGTCTTTTGCCTATTCTAATATACATATTAGTAGTTTTTCTTTCATTCAGGGTAATTGAACATAAAAATATAAACAATTAAGTAACTTCTCTGTTTTTTATACTTATAAATCTTTGCTATTTATAAGTTGTAAACATCCTATTGAAGTGGCTTTTCTTTTCCTACGTACTGGGACATTTTATTTCTTACTATGACAAATGTTTTCTAATAGAATTTAAATTGTGAAGCTCCTTACTGCAAATATCTTGTTTTGTAGTACAAAGGGGGCAGTGAACTATTCAAGAAAGCGGCACAATTCTTTTCACGTTGAGTATTATTTTACTGTAGCTGGTCTTCCATCCATAGACAAAATAGTGACAAAAGAGTCAATAAAATCATTTTTACTTTAGAATTGTTGAAGACACAAGAAAAATAGACCACCAGAGGGGTGAACACTTATTCTCAGAAGCAGGAAATATTTGTAATTAAAAACGTAACAGATTACAGCTTGAAAATGCTGAGCGCCTAAAGTTCCTACATCATAACTTTGCTTTAATAAAATTTAATTATAAATAATTAGTTGTCATATTTTAAGTATTATATTTTCATTTATATATAAATCCTATAATTTTATTTTTGTGAAAATATATGAGCATTTATATTTGTTAACATTGTTTTAATGGGATAATGTTGGTAAGAAGCCAATTAATTTCACTCTAACATTTCTGATAATGTTAAAAATATTATTTAAAAACTGAATCACTACTGGGCAACCGGATATTGAAGTATTCGGACGGTCCAAATATCCGGTTTGAATGCCGAATAAACAGGATATCCACAGGAGCCGGATATTCGGTGCATCCCTATTGGATACATCATCACAATAATAGAATATCCTCAAACGGGAACAACACTGAGGAAATGTTTTCCGAATTTGTTAATTTTTTTAAAAAAATATATATAAATTTTAATAAATATATAGATATATATAATTTTTTTTTTCAGCAAAATTTCTCTAAGTACTTAATAATCTTGCTTTTTTTTTTTCTTTCTTTTGTTTAATTAAGGTAGATATAATTTGAAAAAAAATTTGAAACTTCATTTTTATATATTTATTTATTTTACATCGTAAGTTCTAGAGAATGAAACAATATACTTTAATTTATAAATTATAAATTAAAACAAATATTTCAGTTTTTATTTTATTGTACGCTGTAATTTTAATGTGTTGAATGATATTTTACTTTTTGTGTTTTTGTGTTTATTAGTTATCTCCAACTATAATAAATAAGTAATATTTCGGTCGAGATAATAGTGGTATTTATAGTTCAGTTATTACTTATGAATTGCCGATAATGAATTGCCGAGATAATTGTAATCTTATTTCCACACTCTTTGATTTTTCATGACCCTGTATTTCATTCAAATTTCAATTCAAAGATATATTTTAATTGGAAATGAGACGCTTAATCCGACGCAGTAAACCGTTAGTTAATATGATTATCAATTTTGGAGTTAAGTTATAAGGATGTTCCTTTTACGCAATTCAGTAATACAGCATTTAAAGTTTATGACGTCATCAAGCCAGGATTTTATTCGAATTGCAATACATTTTATAAATAGTTTACACATGCTTTATTTTCATATTTTGTATTACGCATATCCATGATGAGTAAGTATTACGGTGGCCCCCAACGACTAGTTTTACATAGATTTAAAATGTGTGACAGTATAATCCTGTTTATAAAACTATCGTACTTAATCAAATTACTTATCAGAGTAAAATGACTGTTCCTGAAGGAGAGCTCGAGTAAAAGATGATCCGAGGACTTGATTAATTAGGGATTTAGAAGGACTTAAAAAAATTCTTCACGTCATAAATCCAGCGCTAAGGCATTATCTTTCCAGAGTAAAGCTGGATTTGAACTTTTTTAAAACTGCAGAATTTAGTGCTAAATAACGTGATAGTTTATAGTAAAATTTTAAGAAAGAAACTTCCACAGCTTTCTTAGTGAAGTCGTACTTTGTTGAAAATAATGATGTTGAACGATGAAGTTACACAGTATTTGACTTCGTTCAGAAGTATCCTATTCAATGTTTGCTTGCGTATGAAAAATATTAAAGTCACACCTTCTATTACAGCAGCTTTGAGTTTTTCCTATAGGTACATAAAAAAATTATTTAACATGATTAGCCTCAGTTGATCCTGTATCATCATTAAACAAGAACGAAAAATCATGCGTCAAGCATAGATTATATAGCACTTTCCAACGCTTCCAAAATAATTTTACAAATCATACCGTTTGATAAGCTAAAAGCTAACATCTAAGTAAACAATTTAGAAAACGCATAACATATTTAAAAACATAATTTCAGGAATTTCCAACATATACAACATTCGGAAAAATATCCGAATACTTTTATTCAGCCCTGTATAGGATCTATAGATTTGTATATATGCTACATAGGATGATAATTTTAGTTCACTTAGGAAACGCGTAGCACAGTTTAAAATTCTGCGTCTGGAGTTTGTCAATAAACAGAAATGTGTTCGCGAACTTTTGTGCTGCCCTGTATAGGATCTACAGAATTTATACACACCACGTAATAGACAAAAAGCAAGTTAAAATTAAAATCGCGTTCAATAACTTAAAACGCACTTCCAGGAATTATTGTTAACAGACAGTAGATAATTCTTTTGCGTGTCCCTGTAAATGAACGATGACTGCTATACACACGATATTCCGTAGTAAGTCTCTTGTAATGCACCTTAGTGATCTATATAAATTTCAATGCGTTTAAAATAGTGAAACATTATTTAAATAAACCGCAGACGATTTTTCTCCATAGACGTAATGTAACGGAATTCTTTTTACTGTCCCTGTAAAGTAACTATAAGTGCTATGCACACCCTGTTCCATATTAAGCTTCTTCTAATGCACCTTAGTAATATATATAAATTACAATGCGTTTAAAATAGTGAAACATTATTTAAATAAACCGCAAATGATTTTTCCCCATAGACCGCAATGTAACGGAATTCTTTTGAGTGTCCCTGTAAAAAAACTAGAAGTGCTACACACTTCCGTTGAAATAGGGAACATGCTATAGATAACGACAATAACATATAAAAATTGCAGAGCAATCCGAGCATATTTACGGGAGTTAGAGCACGGACAGACGGCAGACGGCCAGACGGCAGACGGGCAGACGGCCAGACGGCCAGACGGCAGACGGCCAGACGGCCAGACGGCAGACGGCCAGACAAACCGAAGTCATAAGCACTTTTCAACTAGGTTGGAAAGTGCTAAAAAGCATTTCATTTTCATAATCTATACATAAGCTGAAAAGAGTATATAAATAACATGAAGTAGAATTTGAAGGTTTTCTGGCTGGATTTTACCAGCCAAATTGGCTGGATTTTACCAAGTGAAATAGAAAATTGTACCATAAATGCGTGAACAAAATATAGTATATTAGTTCTTTATAGAATTATTAAGATATAATTACTTGATAGAATAATTTACGGAAGATTTGAATTAATTTTATTTAATGTTTCAATATCTTCACTTAAATGCGTCATTTATTTCATTTAATTAATTATACACAGATTATCATACATGCAGTTACTTTGAAAATGGATCACATCAGTCGTGTATTGTATTCTATAGCCACTCTCTAGTGTTAGGTGGTAAAATATACAAATGTATGCAAATCGATACGAAATTCATTTATAAAGAAAATCTGCAGTTGATACATGCAATAAAACGAGTATGTAGCTGATCAGTTACATCATGCATTGAAGGGTTAATAAGTTTTTTAAAAATCTGGCGTTACATCTGAAGCAGATTAATAGATGTGCGCATAAGTTTAAAACTGAATTTTTTAAGAAAAACAAATTAAATTTCTTATTAAATTTGTCGATCGATGTTATAAATTTATTATGTTGTAAGTTTATTATTGTTTAAAATTTTATTTTATTACTCTAAGTAAACTATTCTACGGTCGAAAACCTGCTATAATTTAATTCAGATAAAAATACACGCTCTATTAAATCAAATTTAAAAATCGATTATTTGACCATTTTAAAGGTTTGCTGTCTGCTTAAACAGTTTTTAATCAACAACTATCTCTCCAATAAGCTCCTACTAGAAACCATAGAAGGTAAAGATTTTAAGAGAGAAAAAGGTATTAAAATTCCGTTGTAAACGTCTGTTTTTGATTTGTTTCATTTCTGTTACCCCCTATTTAAGTCATTCTTACGCAAAAGGGATTAAATAAATGTCCGTCATAACGATTTTCAGATAGAGCTTTTTTGAAACCATACCAAGCATACGGAGGGGGAAATGTTAGTACCCTGAACTATTCGCCGGTTCTTCAAATTACTGGAGTATAAATACTTTTTTATCTGCTTTTATGCAAGAATTACAATAGAAAAATATGAAGAAGCCGGAAAATAACAATTCAATCACAAAGTTTTACCGTATCCCCCCGTTAAATAGTACGTTTTTATGGTTTCTATATATCTATCTGGAAGATCGCTGATATCAGATTATTTTTCAACTAGGAAGGACTTTCCCGAATTTGTGTCTATGAAGGGGGAAAAAATCAAGATATCATCTATTCTATTAATCAAGTATTCGACATAAAGTATGTCCGATATGAAAATCATTTACGATTTTGTATTGTTATTTGTTTAGAGTGAACTATTCGTCTAATTTGTCTAAAAATGTAGGGTAGGGGAGTGAAATTGTAGCCTGTGGTGTCTCAATGGCACTTTTCTGAGTAGTCATCTTTGCCTTATTTAATCGCAGAAATTGTATAGCTAAATAACGCGAATATTACTATTCAAAAACAGTGCTACGACCGTGACCCCGTGGGCCACAGTTTGATACCCCTGATGTAGGGGTATCATACAATATTTATTCGAATGAATCTTTCTTATTTTTAGGTGAGTATCATAACATAAAAGTGGTAAACACAAACAATTCGCATGATCGTCCATAAAAACAACTATTTTTTGACGTTGTGCTTGAAACGTTATTCACAAAATTTTAATATTGTGTTAAACCCATAAATTTTCTCTAATAACAACACGCACTGCATTTTAAGTTTATGACAGAACTGAAGGTAAACGAAAATAGGTTTTGTGTAATGTTTATTAATAAAATCATTCTCCGTAAATCAGTTTATTTAAACTTTTATTTTATGAAAATTTATTTTAATTTATTTTAATAAAATATTTTCACCTTTAACCATTGAATAAGTATCCGTTAATCAATGAATAAAATAAAAAGTATTTTTGAGAGACAACAATTTTTTGTAAAATTTAAACAACGAAACGTAAATTACTGAAACACAAAAGCAAAGAAATTGCAAAATGAAAAATGAGAATGGTGAACTGATCATGCGACGATTATATAATACGAATTACTTGGTCGGAGTTAGTAGGTTCGAACCCCAACGATGACATAGCATAAGCTACTGATTTATGTCATCAGTTTTTTTAAGTTCAAAAAGTTCTTGCATGTTTTTTTTATTTATATCATGCAGGGTTTTCAACCAAATTTAACGCCAGTTTCAGACAATTTGACAAAATGTACTAGAAAAAGTATAGTACAATTGGAATAGAAATATATTAAACATTTGATGAAATATGAGCAGTTGTATGAAATATTTTTTATCTGCGCATGCGCGAGCGATAACATAGATTTTTTTTTTCTTTACTTAATAGTCAACTCCAGGGCTGTCCAACGCGGCGCCCGCGGGCGCCATGGCGCCCTTTGAAGGTTTTCTTGGCGCCCTTTTGAAGGTTTCCTGTTACTAGCATTTTTTTCAAAATAAAATTCCATTTTAAAGGATGATTTATTTACAATCCTTGATATTTGAGTGACAGCAACTTTTTCTCTGAACGTGTATTTCATGCATTAAGAACAAAAATGTACTTTAAAAATTTAATCATGTGCTATTGCGTTTCTTCACCAATATATAGTTATTCTTTACAAATATTTTTATAGAAATTATGACGATGGAAATTCGTAATAGTTGGCACAAACTTTTTTAGTATGTTAAGAGGTGAAATTTTGAAAAATAAGAGGTTCTAACCTGCCTCCCGCTCCTTAGTGCATGAAAGTTCAGCTTTTCTTTTGTGTTGTTGATGTTGTTGTGGAACTGACCCACATTGGCTATTTTATAAAGTAATTTTCTCTCTCAGACGTTTGAAATTTCAGGTAATTTTGCTCATTTTGTATTCAAAAAATATATATGAAAAAATCATGTCAAATGTTTACGTCAATGGAAGCTCTTACAGGCTATCTCCTTGAAACAACCCATGGATTGGTCACTATCATACCTGTCTTTTATAATGCTAAATTCACGCCTCCAAAATAAGTCAAGAAGTATTTTTACGTACTAAAAAAACTAACAATACCTCCAACTTTCTTCGTTTTTTTTTTTTTTTTTTTTTTTAATTATTATAGCGAAATAAAAGTTTCTCTCTTTCCGCTACTAATATTTTTGAGATAATACTCTTGGAGAAAAATGCATAGTTCGAAATTTACTACGATTAATATACGTTTTCAGATTAACATGATCCTGAATTATAAAGGCCTTATATCTTCCACTGTGATGCGTTTGCATTGCATAAGATACAAGTGTATCCCTACTAATAGTGTAAGATAATTTTGTTGTATGTTTTTAACTATATTAATAATGGCGCCCTTCATGTTTGCGAAGAGCTGAAATGCGCCCCTGCTTACGGAAAGGTTGGACAGGCCTGGTCAACTCTATAGAGCAACTCATATAAAAAAGCCAGTCAAATACCGTGAAAATTCAGAACGATATCAGCGATAGAATGAGCTGGTTTTTAGTAGTGCTCTCGATGCAATACGTATTTCAGTTATACGTTTAACCGATATACGTACATACGTATAATACGTATTTATGAAATGCGTATACCTTAAACTATACGTTTAAACGTATCCATATACGTATAAGCGTATATCGGTTAAACGTATAATTCAAGTATACGTATATTTCTAGTATTGTATTTACTTTTAATACAAATGGTTCTCATCAGTGTTACGACACTGAACGGAGAACAGGTTGGAAATCGGGGGCGTTACTTTAGCAATCTGTATAATATGTTTCATACATAGAATCTTGTTATTTTTCTCCTATGAACGATTAGTGTAAATATATAACGAAAGTAAAAATACTTTTTGAGCAAAGAAGAAGAATATACACGTTTCAGATTTATTGTTAATCCTTATTAAATATATTCTTTCTTTTTTAATTTTTAAAGAAATATTTATTTTTGTGTGCGTATACTCAAATTGCGCCCGGGGGTGGGGGGGGATGTTGTTCTTTCCATGATGCTAATGTTTACTACTCTGTGTTAATGTATAACGCAATTTCATTTTTTTAACTATGACACTCGTGGTATTTTTTATACAAAGTGTATGTGCTTTACAAGATATTACGTTTTAAGGATTGTTGTTAATCTTGACAAATTTCATTTTTTGTATTCGTACCTATAAATTTCCATTACTTATAGCCTAACAAATAATCGTCACTGCTGGTTTCAGAACGCAATCACACAAGCTTAAAATGGCTTGCCTTCTCTTTCCTTTTTTGCTGTAAAACGTATTTTCAAAATATTTTAATATAGAAAAAGTATTCTTAAATAAAATAAAAGTATGTTTAGTTAGTTATTTGTTACGGGCGATTATCTGCACTAGGGATATAGGCCGGTGGGGGGAGTGCCCTCCGTGGGGGTCTTTAAAATAAAAATAAGATTGTGAAACTTACCAGGAGTTGGATTGATCAATGTCAGTATAAAATATGAAGTCAATGTAAGTTTATGTTCTGCAATACTAATGTTTCGGGCGAAATGTCCACGCCATAAATCAAAATAAGCTATGTGCGTGTGTTACAGATATGCGAAAGGTAAATCATTTCATAATAGTTTAGATTTGAGGGGAAAAAAACAAAATCTAAACTGAAGAAAAAATATTCCTATTTCTTTTTTTTTTTTTTTTTTTTTTTTTTTTTTGGCATGTACTGACTGCACAATGCACAGAACACACGCTGTAAAAAAAAATGGGTCGAGCTACTAAAAAAAGTTTAGTTTTTCTAACAGATTTTTTGGAAATTAATAAAAATTTTTTAGTATATTTGTATTCCACAGATTTTTTTAGTAACCGGTACTAAAAAATCGGAATCATTGCTAGCAGTTTTCTAGTAATGTTGCTAGCTGTTTTCTAGTAATTCTTACAGATTATCTTATAACTGAGTAAGAATACAAAAAAATTTTTAGTCTTTTTGTACCGATTTTTAGTACCGGTTACTAAAAAAATCTGTGGAATACAAATATACTAAAAAATTTTTAGTAACCTGAGAATTTTTTTTACAGTGCAGCGGCAAGTCTCTGATCCGCAGACCAGCTGGAGAAAGGCATAAATTTTTAAGCAATGAACGAAAACCGTTTAAACGCTTATACGTTTAACCGCTGGTGTAAGATCCGTATATACTATGTAACGTATATGCTGTTTCGTATAATACGTATAACCACTGTGGTTGTATCATACGTATCCAAAATCTGCACCCCGTATAATACGTATTATACGTATACTCGTATAAACGTTTAATAGGGAGCACTAGTTTTTAGTTGCTCTCTAAAAGCAGCTGAATGATAAGAGATTTTCCACAAATTGTCATGTTTAATTTTTATACTATTTTTCATTTTTTATTGATATTTTAGTTTTCCTTGGAAGACTTTATTGTACCAGGTTATAATCGTTTTGGAACGGATCCTTTGATTTTTATACTTCTTTTTTTGTTCGAATAGCCTCGTTAGGGTAGTTTTCCAAAACGAACAAAAGTATCATTAAAAATTGAAAAATAATATTAAAATAAAATGACGATTTGTGGAAAATCCCTCATCATTCAGCTACTTTTAGAGAGCAAATAAAAATCAGCTCACTCTATCGCCGATATCTTTCTGAATTTTCACTAGTTTTTTATATGAGTTGCTCTATAAAGTTGATTATTAAATCATAAAAAAAAAATTGTTATCGTTCGCGCATGCGCATATAAAACGTATTTCATACAACTTATCATATTTCATCGAATGTTTAATATATTTATATTCCAATTACACTATAATATTTCTACTACATTTTGGCAAGTTTTTTGAAACCGGCGTTACATTTTGTTTAAAACCCTGCATGATATAAGCAAAAAAATGCAAGAATTTTTTTAACTTATAAAAAATCGCTGTATCTCCAAGAATATACGTGCTATTCTTACACAAATTAATACACATATTGTACAATATCCACACAATCTTGTGCTGTAGCGAAAGATCATTTCGTGCATTTTACTTTACAGGGTCCCAAATATTATTATTTTTCTTCGATTTTTTGTTGGCTCCCTCATTGCCCTCCTGTTCAAATCGTCGTTGATAAATATGAGTTCAAACATATTCTTTATAATCCTGAAGTTTCTGAAGAATCCGACATGTATATCTTTAATCATTCGACAAAATGTATAAAATTGAAAGTGTTCGGTGACGAATGCCCATATAGTGTATAGTTGAATTTAAATCTACGCTGGGTCTGCTTCAAAACTGGGGATCTAGGGTATAAAAATCAGTGCCTGAAATTTAGTTAAGACTACATAAAAAGCATCGATCAGAACTTAGTATAAGTTTGAAAATTTTAGTTATTCAGCCTACTTCAATATGATCTGGTCGTTGACCATAGTTTGTATTTGTCTTAAACATTCAATCCTGCTCCTTGTCGCGTTTAATGGCGGATCCAGCTTCGGCTGTAGCTTGAATTTTTTTTCTTTTTTTTTTCTTTTCTTTTCTCTCTCTCTTTTTAAGTTTTTAATAAAGGGGACCAGGAGGGACACTATACTCTACAGACTTCTACTAGTCTGAGCAATCCCTCTTAGGCTATCAAATCAAATCAAATCAAACTGTAATGATCTTTAAGTATATCTTGTGTACAGTAAATGTAAGGGGGGAAAAGCCAGTCACATGGTACTCTATTCATTTCTTTACAATTAATTTGTAGATAAGCACAAGATTTCTTCATATTTTGTTTTGGGAAAATAGCAATGTAAATTAGAAGTGTAGATTTTTTTTTATATTTCCGCCTCGTTTTTTTACTTTTAAAGGTAGATTTTGTTTATTCCGAAACCAATATCAATCAGTGCAGAAAAATATTTTTCATACCTTATTAATCACACTCTTTCATAAACTATCTCATTTTCCATACATCTTTGTAAGAACACGTATTTATTTTTCTCCTAGAACCTTTAATCATTTGTGCTTAGATAATGTCAGATGTATATTCCTTCTATGACTATGTGGTTTTGAGTTGTTTGCATATTTTATGTAATGACTAAAATTGTATTATCACGGTGAAATTTTGTTAATTTTTATATAGGCTGAAGACTGAATCATTGCAAGTTATTAGAGCTAAAACAGAGCGGCTTTTTCCTATCTCTACCATATTTTATTTATAAGCTAATGATTTTTGATAGCCTTTTATTCATCTACATATTGCAAATATTTCTAGAATGTCAACATACACATTCATAGCTTGTTTTTCTTGCATGTAGTTTATTTTCTACTGTTATGAAATAAATACTTGGAAATAGAAGGGTGCAAAGTACGAAATGCAAGAAATGTGTAATGTGTCATTCCCTTTTTTGTTTCAACATGTTTAGAATGTCGCTTTTAAAGACTGTAATTGAGATTTAAAAAACTGGAAAACTTGCTTAATCAGTAACATGCAACGGGGTAAATGAAGCACTAAAAGTACTAAAGAGCTTTCTCAACGGAGGCTAACAATGAGAAATAATGTATTTACGATTTTAAATAAAAAACCTACTTGTAATGACAAGGCTTTTTTTACGTGATCCGTTAATCCTAATTGAAAGAATACTTTATTTCATTAGCTCTGTTAACAATGATAATGACTGTCTCATGAAGACATGTAATATCTATTTTCTCAAATCGTAACGATGAGAATGAATAATTTTTTATTACTCACATGTTATTGTTCTTTTCGTCGAGAAACAACAAAAGCAACTAACGTTAATTCTAGAAATTTCGATTCGTGGAACACTTTCTCAAGAAAATGTAATATTTATAATTTCATCGGTTTGTTCCCATAAAACATAGACATAAAGTATCCATTCATGTTTTCAATAATAATTTTATTTACACTGACATCTACACTAGAATGAGGCAATTACGAATTGGATTGCGAAAATTCCCGCGCAGTTAATGAATAACGAGTTAGGATTCAACATATTTTGAAGTTAACAGAATCGGTTAACATATAAACTACCTTTATATAGCCAGACATCCCATATTGAACGGAAAATATAAAAGAAAATATCCCTGACGGCTCGGCCTACATGCACAGGTAGATTTCGAAGACGCAGACCGTGGGGCGCCTGTTTATTGGGAATTGCAGAAGAAAGACCTATTTGCCATGATGCGGCATTTGGGGCCGCCCACTTCAAAATATACCTCTGCCTGTAGGCAGAGCCAGCAGGGATTTTTTCGTTTTTAATTTTTTTTTGCTGTAAGAGTTGGTCCTATAAAAAACTTGTCAATATAAAAGTTGTAGATAATATTAAGAAGATTTATAATAAATTTAAGCGGATTTGATATCTTGTGAATTGACAAAGTTATGATTTTTTTTCTTCTGAAACCCCTATTTCCCTCCCCCCCTGGGGGACATTTTTAATGAAATCAAAAATCTGTCATACATAATTTTTTGGCCCTTTTCCCAGATGTAATAATAACTTTAAACGGATTCGATATGTATCAAAATTAAGAAGTTATGGGGGATTTTCTGTTATCACAAAAGCCGCCCCATTTGCCCCCCTCCCCCTAGTTCGATTTTGCCCATTAACGAATTTGACCGAGATTTTATGTCGCTTGATTTTATTTATCTTTTTGGAAGAGATTTGTGCAGAATTATGGAAGTTATCGTGTCCATAAAAAAATTATATAGATAGATAGATAAAGGGTTCTAGGGGTCATGATCGGTGTAGATCTGCACAAAATTTTCAGGAATTCCAACTTAGGAGAGAATGTAATGGGTAGTATTTATTACGAAATCTACTTAAAAACAGTGTGTCGCACCCACGTGTGCAACATTGTAATACAATCACCCATAACAAAACAATACCGCCTGGCAACAGTTTATTAAGTACTACATTGATACACCACTTTGATACTTACTTCCCCTTCGGCTGGAGCTGTCGACACTGAAATTTCTGACGAATCGAATATCACAGAAGTCATTGTCAAAAACTGAGGGTCTAATGAATTCAATTAACACTAAATATACCAACAACCAGTCATTTCACCTGTACCAAATCAAAATATTTCGATTTGAACCAGAAATTTCTTTGCAAAATAAATAAAATGCAAATCAGACAGAAATAAGTTAAATAGAAAGTTAAATAGAAAGTTAAATAGTTTTAAATTAAATTTCTGGTGCGAAATAATTTGATAAAACTTGAGTAAAATTCTCGGTATGTTTAGTGCTAAGAGATACAAATTTTATTTAATGTATCTCGCAAAATAATCACAAATTTCCCGTGCATTCTTAATTATTGAAATTCGTGACTAAATAAAAGACTGTCAAAACACTGGATGTAACTATTGCAAAAGTCATTTTTGAAATATATATAGATGGTATTTGTTTTTTTTTTATTATTATTAAAATACTTCAATTACGCTACTGTGTGTTGAATTATGTTAAAGTAAACATTAGCTGAAAATAAATCGCAAAATCTTTAGATATTTTGTTGAAGAAAATATTTCATTCTTATAATTTTATTCTCATTTTCGTTTTCTTTTTTAATCACCCCTTTTTAATCAACCTATTTAAAAAAAAGCCATTAATTAAGTAATCAGAAATATCCTTAACTATATGAATTTAATGTAACATTCTCTTACACTCTAATAAGAAAAATACAGGTGAATCAGTTTTTAAAAATGTTTTTCAGGCAGAACGAACTAAAAGAAATATGAAACTTAATACAATGAACAAAATTCACCCTGGTCATTAATGCTAATATTTCATTTGTTCTCAAAGCAAGAACTTTAACCCCTTAATCGTCGTACCCGAGACATTCACGGGCAGCGTAGGTTACGCCTGTTTTATTCAGATTGTTTGATTCCCACCAGTTTTTTAAAATAGTGTTATTGGCTTTATTCTTGCCTTATTTTATCTGTTTATTAAATAAGATGAACATTTCTACTTAAAAAACTGGTGGTAATCAAGCAATCTGAATTTTTAAAAAGTAGCCTACACTTAAAGGGCGCGACGATTAAGGGGTTAATTGACTAATCTAACTTTGTACTTGTATTACTATATTGGTTAAACTTTATCAAACTTTTTTTTTTCTTAAGATTAAATTTAAGACAAAATCTTTCGTATTAAAGATATTTAATTTCTTCTTCTTTTCAACTGAGTATAAAATTTTCTTTCAAATAATATATAAATATTTGCGTTGCACGAAAATTTCATTTTATTTTAATAGCAAATCAATGTTGAAAAACATAGAAGTTTAAACCAGCGTCTACAATTTTGACAACCAGAGTTCGTATGTTTCACATAAGAGGATTGAAACTTAAATAGCCGATGGTTTTCGATGGTTTTCATCCAGTCAATGGCATCATGCCATATTACGTCATCGCAATATTAATCTCAATATGTGTAAGATACATACACGAATGTATTTTACACATTTTAAGGCGCACTTCTCAATGTTCGAACGTTTATTTGTTGTATCTCATGTTCAATATTTCACATAAGGTCAAAACTGACAAGAATAATTATCCTTTATATTATTTGAATCATCTTAAATATTCGATAATTTCTATCTGATGTTTTGTTAAAATTATGAAATTTTTTATATAGTCCCGTCTAAATTTATTTCACATGTAAGAATTAGTATTCTTTTTACTTTCGTGTTTCGCTAATACTAGCACAAACTTGACAAATTTGAGACACACTGAATGACAATATATAGCTGCCAACATACCGATAATTACCGACTGTTTTCTCTTTTTGCTATGTAATGAAACTTTACTTGAATATTAAAATTATTTTAGCACAATTCTTCAAAGGAAAAGTTTAAAGATAAATAAATAGGTGTTTTGACAATTTCCATTCTATATTCATATTGAAATGATGGAAATAAAATATTGTAAATTTAAAACATTTGACAACGTATAGTATTTTGATGGAAATGTAGTACAAGATATAAACAATCATTTTGTGTATAGAAGTACACTGTTAAAAATAAATCCGTATTTTCACAGTAAAACTACTGGCAGCAAAGTTGCCGGACTTTTTCCGTTCCGTTAGTAGATTTTCCGTTTTGAAAGATAAAAGAAGGAAAATCTCCGTTTGCAGAAGCGGTAACTTTCCGTTAACGCTCTCAGAAATCACGGAAATATTCCTCGTAGCTGTGACAGGAAAGGAAATTTTCCGTTATAGATAAACCCGGTTTTAAAAAAAATTACATCTCACTTGGTGCTGCCATCTGTGGACTATTGCGGGAGTATTTACTATCTGATATACGTCAAGAACACGTTCTGGTCGACATTGGGTTTTGAACCAGGAATACAGTGTCTCGAGTCCAGCGTCTTGCCGGTTTGACCAGTGGGCGCTTGCTAGAATAGCAGTTTGAAAGGATCATATGGAAATTCTCAAAATGGCGGGTTAGAACTGACATAATTTGGGGTTTAGAAGCTTGATAATTTTGAAGTTAATTGCGAGGAGATTTCGTTATGAGATGATGTTGATGTTTTAAAATTGTAATATTAATACAGGATAAAAACATGAATTATATATATTCTTAATTTGATTGTTAGATGTAAAATATGAATATTATATTTGAATTAAATTCGATAAAAAATGTTTGCTTGTTTAAGAAAAGCGATTTTATTTTCAACTATTATAAATTTTTAAATGTGTTCGCTTAGAATATATTTTCAGTGCGAGTGCTTTTTATTACTTTAAAAATTAAATTGCGAATAATTTTAAAGGAATGAGAAAAATATTATTATTTTCTTTTTATTTGAAAGCATTATTTTTGTATGTTGCTTTTTTGAGTAAAATCGATTTTTTTCACTTAATTTAACTATTATATATATATTTTAATCTGCTTGTTTGGAATATATTTTAAGTGCGAATATTTTCTTATAACTTTAAAAAATAAATTGCATATAATTTTAAAAGAATGGGAAAATTGTTACTTTTTTTAATTCGAAAGTACTATTTTGTTGTTGTTTTTTTGTTTTTTTGTTTTTAATAAACTCGAAATTTTAATTTATTAAATTTTTAGTTTTTCTGTGCAACAACATGTCAGTTTTTTAAACATTGAAAATAAATATGCAGCAGATAATATAACAGAATATCTCCGTTGGCCCCTTTCGTCTCCGTCCGTTCCGTTGTTTTCAGGAAATATGAGGAAAGTTTCTGTTTTTTAACGGAAAATACCCTTTTGTCGCAAAAAGGACTTTTTCTGCGAAATTTAGGAAAAAAATACCCGTGAATTTCAGATTTTTTTTAACAGTGTACCTTTAGCTTCTAGTTCATTAAGTAAAGAAGCACAAGAGTTTTTTCTATTATTATTATTATTTTGAGTAGCCGTACAGGTTAATCGAAAAATCGCGCAACCCGTTAAAAATATTTTATTTAAAAAATGCATAATATATGATTCAAATAAAAGCATGAACTAAGTTGAAAGAGTGGCTATTCTAAGAAACAAAACTGAAAGTAAAATTAAAGATGTCACAGGACATGCTCAAAATAAAAGCCGTTTCCTCGGATACATACACGAAACGAATGTGTTTTACACATTTGAAGCCACTCTTCTCAATGTTCGAACATTTATTTGTTGAATCTCACGTTCGATGTTTGCTTTCAGGTCATCGACAGAATGTGGATTGTTCTTGTTGAAATGTTTTGTGCAAGCCTGTACGCTACTGGTTACGATTTAGAAAAACCATCCCAAACATCCAGGTCCAATCTTCTATTTGGCGGAAAAGAGTTACAGTATATAATATACATGTGATCGTACCAAGCTCTAGCTGTGATTAAAGGGGAGAATGATCTACGAATTAAGTTACCCCAATTAAATTAATTAAAATAATTAAATTTTGTGTTGTGTCGTTTCTGAGATAATCCCTGTGTATAAACTAATAGTTAATGATACAAGCAAATGGGCTAATTAACATTAACTAAGATGCTGTATAAAACTTAACCTGAAATCAAACAGTCCACATGATGCAATAAGTGAGGAAACATATTTAAATAACAAAAACAACAAAATTTATTTACATAATTATTTACATCAAATAATTTAGAACATAGAATTAAAACACGCTACCACGTAGCGACTTCTACGGATCACTTGATCCAAACATTCACCGTTTTTGTCAAAATTCATTACTAGAATCATTAACATGATTAATTATCAAAATTAATTATCAACTTTTGTTAACATTAGTGCTATCCTAAATTTCTTAACTTTTATAGCTAACAAAAATATTGTTATGAGCTAAGTGCATTCTCGCCTTAAAATAAGCTGAATATCTGCCCAGACAAAGCAACTGACCCTATTATACAAAACCTACATATTAGACGAACAAAAATAAGAAGAGAGCAAATACCTTGAAACAAACTTAATGGCAGGTGACAATGTCAGGGAGCTTTGAAGTGAATCCCCACCTTGATTCAGACACAGAAGCTCGCTTTACGCACTCACTCTTAAAAATAATGAGTTCTGGATCGTTGAGTCGAACTTAAATAAATGGCTTTCAAATTCTATTAATTAGGAATTAAATACAGACTTATAAAGTTGTTAGACATATTAGACTCGTTTAAGACAAGAGTCTCTCGAGCATTTTGAGAAATCTCTGTGTACACAAGTATATCTCTTAAACACGGAGCGAAGAGTCTCTATGCTCTGCAAAGTTCTCATAATAGAGAACACAGTAAATTTCGTGAGAACGGAAAAACTTATTTTCTGAACAATCTTTTAAATCTCTAAAAATATTCTAAAATTCTGAAGCTTTCTTGCGTGCAACACAATATATTAACTTATTTTTGGGGGTACTTCATATTCCGCCACAGCACACGATTGCCCAGCCATCTAACAACCACCATTGGTCCTTAGATTTGACGACCGGTTATTTGATATTCCATCAAATCACCCTACTCTGGTTTTCAGGGGGGTCTGAACTTCATGTCGTGAAGAGAGAGAGTGCACCAGTTTGCTCTGAACTGTTGTAAACATTCCTAATTCATCTATTGTGATATTAGTGTCAAACGTGTAGACACAGAGACGACACAGCCGAAAAAAATACATTTTCATTTCTATTGCTTGTCTATGGCAAGTATGAAAAAAATATAAAACACCCAGAAAATATTAAAGAAAATACATAAAAATCATATGACATGTAAGCATTCATATTATGTAAAATTTATATTTATACATTGTTTCGTTGATGTTGTTTTGGAAGAATGTGTTTGGAAGAATGGTGCATAGAGAATGAGAGATAACCATAAGCACGTCCTTTTAGACGAACTCATAGGAAGTTGAAAGTCGAGCGACAAAGGGACTGTGGAGGCCATAGTTCTTTGGAAAAATCTCTCAGAAATGACATTAATGCATTAGAGATAGATATCTTAAAACGCTTTAATGACATTAATATAAGATGTCTCGAAATGATGCTCATTTATAAAAGTTCTTTGTGTTTAGGAAATTTTCGCCTCCATCTTGTACCACATAAACGGTTCTTACAGGTAACAGCATAAATGCAACTGAAATTTCTACAGCTATACGACTTTAAAGAGTGTAATGTTATCATTTATTGAAAAATAACCACTATATTTTGGATTTTATAAAATTTGTTAAAGTTTAGGTTTGAGCGACATTTCGATCACCCTGTAGTACCTTTTCGGGAAGTATCACACAGTGTTGCGAAACTGGGGAATGTTTTTATTCAAAATATCTACCCCTTTTTCTCACTGGTAATCTTCGCTTTCTTTAATCACGGAATGTTTGCAATTAAATAAATTGAAGATCTTTATTTTGAAAAAAAAAATGGTAGATATTTTGAATAAAAAAATCCACAACTTGGCAACATTGGAAGCACGGAGGAATCCATGGTACATGTTCAGTGATATGTCCATGTAATATTGAAATTATTAGACCCAAACAGTCCTAGATAAAGATTTAAATGTTAAGTAAGCATCGCAATTTTTTTAGTCTCATTTACTATACATTTTTCGTTTGTTTTTTAGTGTTGTGAGGTAATAAGGATGGCACACAACATATATGCAAATGTTGCATATATGTTGCAAATTTTTATATAGAAAATGCCCTTTGCAAAGTGTCATTTGCTAAATGAAAATGTAGAGAATTTGACACATGTGTATATAGAAAAATGCTATAGCAAATTATTTTTTATAGTTTTTATTTTCATTTTAATCATATTAAAATTTTCTGCAGCAGCAAGTAGTTGGATATATTTTTTCAAGCTGTAGGTGAATAAGTTAATTCATACCATACTTATTTTAAAACTATATTTTGTTTAAATAATGTTCTTGTTGAAAGGGGCGTATAGCCCTGCCAAAAATTTCAACAGGATTTTCGCCTTATTTAATCGCAGAAGATATTACAAATTCATTGATTAACTGTGGTGACTACGAATGATGCGATTGAAATATTGAATAGAAAATTTCTAATCTAAAATAGTGGTAGCAGACTCCTTGAAACTTCGAAGTAGTGTACGCACCTTGTTTTTTTCCATGACTGTAGAATGTATTATTAAATAGTGTTGATGGAATTTCCCTAGCGTCTTTGTACAGCGAGTGTATATACAGTACTGAAAAAAAACCCGCATCTCATGCTATTTTATCACTAAGTTGTCGCAGAGAGATGCGAGAGGTAAAATTCATAGGAATTGTCTCCACTTTCTGAACATGAAGGCAATTTTTAAAATAGCAGTCGTTTTCACAGTAAAAAGTGTACTAACTTTGAATTTTCAAATGGTAATACCCACTTTTGACATCATATTTGAATTCCTTAGATCAAGACAACTACTTTTAAGTTACTTTCTACTAAGCTACTTTACTAAGCTACTTTAAAGCGTAAAGTTTATATAATTTTTCTTAAATCTTTATTAGAGTCAGAAGAGTTCAAAGTTTGAGGATGCTAATATTAAATTAACGGGATAAATTTTAATTTATATTTTTTCCAGAAAATCACCCGATTGATTTTTTTCTCCATGATATACAATGAATAGACACAAACATATACCAGGCATTTTTCTATTAAAAAACATATTATTAATTATGAAAATTATTAATAAATTCATATTAAAAATATATAAATTATGATCTACATTGATTTTTACATAAAATGATCCACAGTTGTCAAAAATAGGGATGTATGTTTACAGCTCATTCAAATCATTAGTTTTCGAGGTATACATAAATTTTATTTTTCGCCAGTCCAAAGGGACCGTCTCGTGTTATTAAAGCATCCACAGAAAAAAAAAAATCTTAGAAAGTAACCGAAAATTTTTACAGTATTTTCTTTCTTATAAAGCGAGTTTAACACATATTCTGACATTCTGAGTATTTATATATAATTTTTCTGGTAACTATTTAAATGTTTCCGGTACTTCTCTTTGTAAGATCTTAATTTTATTTCTTGAAATTTATTAATAAACCCATAATAAATTTTCTTTAACACGTTCACTGACGGGTTAAAATTACCGGAATTTTATTTTATTTAAAAAGTTCGAATTGATACCAAAAAATACTAATAGCAATATTTACTTTATTTAATTACAGACATTCCGTGAGTACATAAAATAAAAAATTCTTCTTTCGAAATTTCCGGTACGAATTCGTAATTTTAAATTGAAAAACCACGAGTATACTCGTGGTTGACAGCGAATGGGTTAATAACTAATTTATAACTTAAGTTATAAATATTTAAGATAAAGCATATAAACTATGTATTTTTCCAGCTGCCGTGATCGAAAGAACTCCAATATGGTGTCAAAAGTGGATGTTACCATTTGAAAATTCAAATTTGGTGCAATTTTTAATATGTAGACTGCTCCTTTTAGAAAAAATTACATTCATATTCGAAAATTAGACACAATTCCCAGTCGAAAGGTACCTCTCGAATCTCTCTGCGAGTATTTGGGGATGAAATATCATAGGGTGGAGCTTTTTGCCTCTAGGATTGAACAATAAATCTATAAGTAATGTATTACCAGAAAGTCCACCGGTTCCCTTTTTTGGTTACTAATATTGTATTTCCAAACAACAGTCTTTCATTTTAGATTTCTATAGTAGATGTACAAATTTACTGTGAAGATTGCTGTTTGAAATAGTGGTAGCCATGAAGTGAACGGTAGTCTTCGTGCTATGCTAAAATATTGCTATTTGATTTGTAGCAGGCCTATTCACTGAATAAGAATAGGAAATGTCGAATACATATACCATGTCGAATACTATATCGAATACATATACATAAATCATGTTACTTTAAAAATAATAAAATTATACATTATGCAATAAATCTCTTGCAGTTTGGGAGTCTATCCCAGGGAATTCTAACCGGAGACTCGCGATGCTCTTTCAACAATTAATCAATTCGGCAATAAACTTTTCTATGGAAAATAAAATGTTTTTTTTTTATTAATAAATTAGTTTGTAAGTTACTGTCAAATTAGATATTCCCGAATATTGGTCGATACCTTTCAAATCATGAGAAAAAATACAGATATTTATATTCAGTAGCGGCTCGTAAGGGGGTTCACAATCACTTTGCTACCAGAATTTTAGTATATAAAATTTTACCTTTAATCGTGGGATGTTCTACGATTAAGCAAAGATAAATTTAGTTTAGTAAATTACTAAATTACTGGTACTAAAGCAATTTTCAACCCCTGACGAGAAGCTATTACTTATAGTGATATAAGTAGTACTCCGACCATGATAAGTTGGCCAATGACCTTGAAATATTTCGCGGTGCTACAGGAAAAGAAAGTAGCTAATAGACACAAATCATGAAGAAAACACATTATTTAGGATCATTCCACGGAATTTCGACATACACTATAGAATTATAGTATATGTCGAATTGTTATCTGTTAGGACAGTTATGACATGTTGAATGAATAAATGAATGAATATGCTGATCATGATTCATATTTTTTATAAAATAGTTTATGAGATTTTACAAAATTCAAACTTTATAAATTCTTACATATTTTTCGACAGATAAACAAAAAAATTCTAGAAGTTCTGAAATCTGCACACTTTTTTATATTATATCATGCAATTGTGAATTTATCCGTTTTTTTTTTTAATTAAGTACTTTAAAACATATTAAAATATTAGTCAAAATGCCAGTTTTGGAAAAATTACGAGGGAAAGACATTAAATAAGTCACAAATGATAATTAAATAATAACTTACAATGATATTAACATCAAAACTATTTTTATTTCTCAATATATTCTCCACCAATATTTATGCACTTATATCACCGTTTTATCAGTGCCTCATTACCAGCTGCATAACATTTTTTGGGATTCTGTCTCAGACACATTAGAACTTCAAGTTGAACACAGGGGACAATTCAAAAGTTTGTTTGGCAACTTCTTCAACATCCACCATACAACTTCGACCTCGCCCCAAGCGATTTTCATCTGTTTAGTCCACTAAAAAACCATCTTGGAAGCAGATGATGTTCACATATGATGAAAAGGTTCAACTTGAAGTCCTAATGTGGCTCAGAAAGCAACCCAAAGAACTTTATGCAGCTGGTGTTGGGGCACTGATAAAATGGTGATACAAGTCCATAAATATTGGTGGAGAATATGTTGAGAAATAAAAATAGCTTTGAAGTGAATATAACTGTAAGTTATTATTTAATCATCTTTTATGACTTACTTATTGACTTTCTTATGTATTTCTCATGAAAGGAAAGAGATAAGAGTATGAAGTTTTCTATGTGTTATTACTATCTCCGAACATGTCCAGAAAAGAAAACAGATGTAATTTCTCTCCTAAACCATAACAATTTAAAAATTCCAAAAATTCCAAAATCAGTATTTTTTACAGCTTATAACTCAAAAGGGGAAAGAAAGAACCTCTCTCTATACTGTCTATAATATGTAAGCAATTTTCTGTTTTTCCAGCTAATCTATGAAATACGGAATCATAAATTTGGAGAAATGACAGCTAGCTACGAATAAAAGGACATTTAGAAACAAGAAACATTTTAATTAAATAAAGTTTCTAGTTTTAGTTAGTTAAAAGTTACAGTAAATTCAGAAATATTTTATTCGAACTAAACCCAGACAATTTATTCAGCAAAATGTTTCTTATTTGTAATTGTTCCTTTTATTCATGGTTGGTTGCCATTTCTTCAATTTCAAGACTCCGTATCTCATAGACCAATTGGAAAAACACAAGACTTGACAGATTATAGACAGTATAAAGAGAGGTCCTTCCTTCCAAATCACATATGGATGTAACTTCACTCATTTGAGTGTCAAGTTGTCGAAAATATTTTGAAAATTTTCAACATTTAAGTTGTTATAATTCAGGAGGGAAAATACAGTCTACTTTTTTTTCTGGACATGTTCGGAGGTAGTAATAAAACATACGAAACATCTATACTGTTATCTCTTTCCCTTCGTAAGATATATTTTTTTGGCATTTTGACTAACATTTCAGTATATTTTAAAGTACTCGAATTTTTTATTAAAGAAAATACAGATAAATCTTAAACATTACAGTATCTAGCAGAAAAAAGTGTGCAGATTTCATATTTTTGAATTTTTTGTTCATCTCTATTAATTTTAAAAATATGCAAGATTTTATAAACCTTTGAATTTCGTAAAATCGCAGTTTTCAACCCCCTGTAATTAAAAAGATTTTTGAAACAGATTTTTTTTTCAAATTGGTTTTAACTTTTCTCTGTATACAGTAGTGTTCAAAAGTAAAATAACCTTTAGAAATAAATCTATATCTAAAGTTTGAAGATTCATAAAGCACTTAATTTTGAAGTAAAGCCATAAAACTATATATCAATGGAAAGATAATTTAATCCGCAAGGTGATGCAATAATTGTCAGAAATATAGAAGTTATCACAAAGAAAAGTGAAACATATAAAGAAAATTGCAATACAAAAGATTGTACCAAGCCAGTTAATTGTTATTTGAGTAAATTTTAGCGTTAATAGCAGCCTTAAAATGCCTTCACATGAAGCAAACCAAGTTTTTTTTTAGTTCTGTGACTGTTTTAATATGAAATGAAGATACAGGTATTGCTTTTGTTAATTACGCTTAATTACAGAGTTATGTCCGCCAAACAAGTTTCTTCAGTTGTCTCCACAGAAGTTCAATTGAATTAAGGTCTGGACATATTCTCAGGCCATTCTTGTTGTGTAATGTGATTATCTTGAAACATCCTTTTGCATACCGCAGCAACACGACATGGAGCTGAATTTTGTTGAAGTAGAAAAATGTGCTTATCTTGTAAAAGATCACGTATGGAAGGCTTCACTTTGATTTCAAATATCGCATTCATGTAATTTATATTTATATCGTGTACATTATATTCCCATAAATAACACACATTATGCCCTGACCTTTCTATCTCATGCAACACAAGATCATAACAACAACTGTGTTTTTGAGGGAAAGTTTGACGCAACTAGAATGCACATTTTTCAATTCCTCTAACTTGCATAATTTATGCAAGTAGATCACTATGAAACAGAAATTTTTGTCTCATCACTACAAAAAACACGATCCCACTATTTCTCTGTCTAGTTAACAAGCCCATTTTAGCCCAGTTTAATTTTTTAAACCCTTATTTCATTGCAATGAAATAAAGATAAAAATGTTTTTTCATAGAAGTTTAGCATTTATATCAAAATACTGTAGTCTACAAAGAATGTACTTTACTTCAACTTCAAATTGCAGTTCCGCATTTTCTTTTGCATGCATTGACATATTTTTTTCTACCACCTAATCACAGGCTCCTTACTCTTCTACCATTAGTTGCTCTCGTGCACCTTTTAATGTCTTTATTAAGTGTTGTTTAGTGCGACTTAGATATCCCTGTGTTCATTTTCTTTTAAACATTTTCGAATTTCTTCATAATTGTAGCCTTCTACACTTAACAATGCTATTTTACAGATTTTTTAATTTAATTTTTTTCTGTACATCGCTTTTTGAGTAAACAATCAACTCTTTACGACATTTTTCTAATTGTATTATGCTTTACTAGTTACATAATTGAAAGCGCATATAAAACTTTACCATCTTGATAGCAAGCATAAAACACACTAAAAAAGTTCCTCTATCACTATCAATGCATGACGTCAATAGTTAAAATCTTACCCTAGGCTCGATTGACCCATTGCCAAACAAAATTAATCTGTCTGTCACTCCAAACACTCATGTATTCAAGTGAAAGAAAGATATTTCACTTCAACCAAACTGCCTTTTTTGTTATACTTGGCAATAATTTTTTATAAAATATTAATAATGGAACAAACTGCATTGCATGATATTCTCTATTAAATTATCTTTCTATTGATGCATATTTTATGGTATTGCTAAAAAAAATGTATTGTTATGAACCCTTCAAATACAATAGAAGCATTTTTCCAAAAGGTTACCTTAGTTTTGGTCACTAGTGTAGGTTTCCATTTACGAAGTATGGAAAAAAAATTAAAAATATAGTGAGACAACCCATGTTTGTAGAAATTCTGTTGAATGAGCCTTTAATAAAAAAAAAGTGAATACTACTAGTTGTCAAGTGTTATTGTCATCTTAATTGGCATATAAATTCATCTAAATTTGCGCTACATTCCGACCAACTTATCGTGGACGTATAAAACTTATCTCGTGTCTGTACCATGGGCAAGCGATAATAGGACATTTCCAAGAACTTTACAAGCAAGTATTATGGCTACTTTTTTTTAGGTCAGTGCACTCCTATAAAGATTTAAAATATCTGTTTTTCACAGTAATTTTCAATATTTCCATTAAAAAAAGGGAGTAAAACCAAAAAAAACTTTGACGCTATTAATAAAAATCTTAAATTTTCCATCCAATTATAAAATACGAGTGATAAAGTATTATGACTTTTAATTGCATGATTAATTAATTAAACAATTCAGTTAAGTGCCAAACAGTGGCTAAACAATTCTTTGTTTCATACTGAGATAATTAATCATCGAGCGTTTTACTACCTCTTCACATGTCACTTGAAATCTTTAAGAACACTGTTATACGAGCCCAAGTAACCAATCCATCCTTTGTCGGAAAGAAGGAAAAAACAAAAAGTAAATGCTTAAGTGTTTCAAACGGCTTTTTAAAACAATAACGCTGTCATATTTTTTTAGCTAATACATTTTTGTAATTTTAACTTTTCATAGAGTTCACGTTCACTACAGCTTAGATTCGTTAAATTTGGTTGCTACAATGTTATCAAAAAGAAATACAGCTTAATTCAGATATAATACTTAATACACAATTAATACAATTGATTTAATTCAGTTTATAGTTAATATTTCTTGAATAAACTTTCAAAATTGTAAATGCCATGAGCGGTATCAGTCAGTTTCGTAAAAAATCTTACAGACCTTTAGATCTCTACTCTAAACTATATAGCCCGAGAGCTAACAGGTAATTTGAAGCAAGTACTTTGATAGAAGCTAAAAATTAGTAGTGTAGTAATTCCACCTTAACGCATTATGAAAACATTGGTCTGCGGGATTCGCAACTTACGCAATTCGCAACTTGCAATTTTTCGATGAACAAATAAAAGTCTTGATAAAAGCTACAATTCACATATATGAAATTATAGTATTTTTAAATGTAATAAAATATTTGGCGGGACTAAATACATGGCAGACCTCTTCAAAGTTGCTAAAAAGTAATTGAAAAAAAGTTTTTTGATAACAATAGTAAAAAAAAATATTATTTAAAAATGGTTTTTATTATTGTTAAAAAATAAGTTGTTATTTAAAAAAATTAAAAAGTGTAAGAAATAAAATGAGAGCACCCTCTAGCGGAGAAGATGAGAACTAAAATAAATGGGGAAAATCTGCTTAATCAGTTACGTACAATGCAAGTAGAACTAGCAAAAGGAAACCAGATGCCAGTAAAACAAGAAATAAAAATCATGCATCAAGCATAGATTATGAAACGCTTTCCAACACAGCCAGAAAACTGTAACGAAACTTCATCATTAAATAAGATGAAAGAAGATATGTAAATAAACAGTTTAGAAAACATATAACACATTTAAAAATACAGTTTTCGAAATTACCTTCCAGTGTCAAAAAAGTAGTCGAATTATTTTGTGCAGCCCTGTATATGATCAATAGATGTGTATATATAGCATGATAAAATTTAGTTCTATTAGAATATTCTCATTTAGCAATTTTCGCCAATCGATGGAAATGCACTCGAAGTCTTTTGTACAGCCCTGTATATTATCTGAAGACTTTTGTACACACCACATATTAAGCTAAAAGGTAACTTAAAACTCACTCGCAGCAATTACCAACCGTAAACGACAATGTATCGTTTTCTTTGCGTATGTATATGAATTTATTTATATTTCTCAAACTTCTATTAGTCTACTAAATACAGTTCAGCAGGAAAATGAGTAACACAATTAACAACTACACTTAAGCAATTCACTCCCATAGTCTGTAATACTTACAAGCCCTTGTGTAGCCCTGTATATGAACAACCGAGTTTATAAACACACACGTACTATGAAAAAATTTAGTTAAACTTAAAAACACACTTATCACACAGACTGTAAATATCGCACATGTACTGTAACCAATATCTTTTGTGTGTCCCTGTAAATAAACACAATGCACACCACACTTTAAAGAGAGCAATTTATAGTGCACCTCAGTAATGCATATAAATTTCATTATGTTTGAAACAGTGAAATATCACTAAATTACACTGCAAACGATTTTCCCCATAGAACAATGTGTAACAGAATCCTTTTGTTTGACCCTGTAAATGAATAATTAATGCTTTGCGCCCCATATTCAACAAAAAACATGTTTTAATACGCTTCATAATTATATATCAATTCCATCATATTTCAAATGGCGTAACATCAGCAAAATGCACTTGAAACGATTATTTCCCATTGACTGTAATGTAACGGAATATTTTTGACTGTCCCTGTAAAAAACTATAAGTGCTACACACTTCAGTTGAAATATAGAACATGCTATAGTAAACGACAATAACATACAAAAATTTCAGCGCGATCCGAGCATATTTACGCGAGTTAGAGCACGGACAGACGGACAGACGACAGACGACAGAGAAACCGAAGTCATAAACACTTTTCAACTAGGTTGGAAAGTGTTAATAATAAAAAAGGAGAGGAAGGGTGCCCCTAGCGGAGAAATTTGAAACTAAAGCGAATTGGGGTAGGAAATGATTACAAATTCAATGGTGAAAGTTGCATAAAAATTAGATAATTAGAAGGCAAGAAAACTAAGAAAAACTACGTGTATAGTAACAACAGGTGCCACATGGTGATAGGGGCAAAAATCTGGTAAAGCTTATAAAAGTTGTTTGAGTGAAACAGAAATTTATGGAAGGATGGGGCATAGGCCCAGGAGCCTAAGAAGGTAAAACGCAGGATAAAAAACAATATAAAGAGAGAAAGAGGAGATATGTTCAAAATGACTGGTAAAAGTACTTAATATCTCAGAAAGTAAGGCCCCTATCGAAAAAATACAGCCAAATTCAAAGACGATGACCCAATGTTACTACTTTTGGATAATTGTTACAGACAAATGGGAACGATATTATCATTCAATTAAAGTGGTGAAAGTTGCATGAAAATCAGATAATTAGAAGACAAGAAAACTGAGAAAAACTACGTGTATAGTAACAAAAGCGCTACATGGTGGTAGGGGCAAAAATCTTCTGAAGCTTATAAAGGTTGTTTGGATGATACAGAAATTTATGGAAGGATAGGGCATAGACCCAGGAGCCTAAGAAGGTAAAACGCAGAATAAAAAAACAATATAAAAAGAGAAAAAGAAGAAAATTTCAAAATGACTGGTAAAACTCCTTAATATCTCAAAAAGTAAGACCCCTATCAAAAAAATAGAGCCAGATTTAAGAACGATGACCTAATGGTAATACTTTTGGATAATTATTATAGACAAATGGAAACGATATTATCATTCAATTAAATTTTCAATAAACTAAATAATTAAATTAAAATGGGATTGTAGTTAATTTAATTTTAATTAAAAGTCAATTTCATGCTAGAACTATATGCAATTGCAATTGAAATTAGATGCAAATAGATACAATAATTGAAATTAATTTGAAATTAATTTCATTCAGTTACATTTCGCAATTAAATTAATTTAATTGAAATTAATTGTAATTAAATTATCTGCAATAAAATCGATTTCGAATGCATATAAAAAATTGTACACTTGTTTTTTATACACCATACCCAAGCTACGAATGGGAAGAACAGTTTTAACCCAAAATTTTCACCCCTAGCGGGAAAAAAGAAACTAAATGTATTAAAAATTATTTTTTATGTTTTCTGAAAAGGCAAATGAACCAAATATAAAAGTAATTAATGACAGATTCAACTCAAGTTTCTTTTACGTTGCTAATGCCACATACCCGGGAAATAGAGAAAATAAAATATTTGAAAATCATTTGTTATGCTTTCTTATTTGGGATACTGTTTCAGGTTTGGGGTCTTTTGTTTTCTTTCTTTCCTCTGTAGCTTCTGGTTTTATCACCCTGGGTCGCTGTCCACAGAGGATTTATCCTTCAGTTGCATGCATATACATTTTCTATAGGGAGCCCCCTTCATTTTTTGGCGTTTGCCCTTTTCTCCCAGTAGTTTTTCAGTTGTCCAACCAACTCCCCCTATATTTTTTCTCTTTTCACTCCACCCCCTTTTCTACCCCTCTCCCTTCCTTTTTCTCCATTATCACGCCCTGGCAGCTCCCCCCCCCCTACATTATTAACTCTTGCCCCTACCCTTATCCATATTTTAACACTTTCTTTACCCTTCATCATAAGTATCCCAAACTAGTAACATTAAGTCGTCTTCCGTAAATCTGGCTTTTTTTTTTTGATAGGGGTCTGAGTTTCCGAAATATTAAGGGCTTTTACCAGTCATTTTCAAATTTTTTCCTCTTTCAATCTTTATATTGTTTTCTATTCTGGGTTTTTACTTTTTTAAGCTCTTGAGTCTATGCCCTATTTTTCTCTAATTTTCTGTTAAAGTTGACTTTTTTAAGATTTAACAGATTTTTGCCCCCACCACCATGTGGCACTTTTGTTACTATATACATAGTTTTTCTCAGTTTTATTGCCTTTTAATTATCTGATTTTCATGCAGGTTTTACCATTGTATTTGTAATCTTTTCGTCCTCCAATTCGTTTTAGTTCCAAATTTCTCCGCTTGGAGAGCTCTTCCTCTCCCTTTTATTATTTTACTGGCATCCGGTTTTCTTTTGCTAGTTCTACTTAAATTTTGCGCAATTGATTAAGCAGGTTTTTCCCATTTACTTTAGTTCTCATCTTCTTCGCTAGAGGGAGCTCTCGTGATCTTTCTTACGCTTTTTCGTTTTTTATATATAAAAACAGATTTTTTATTAATAAAAATAAAAAAGTTTTTTAAATAATATATTTTTTTTAAACTATTGTTATAAAAAGCTTTTTCAATTAATTTTTTATCAACTTTGAAGACGTCTGCCATGTATTTAGTCGCGGCAGATTCGTCTTCCAATTTTTTTTTTACATTTAAAAAACCTCTAATTTTATGTATGTAAATTGTAGCTTTTATCAAGAACCTTTTTTGTTCATCGAAAAATTGCAATTTGCGATTTGCGTAAGTCGCGAATCCACCACCAGCTAGCTGACAGACCAATGATTTCTTAATGGGGCAAGGTAGAAAAAATTGCACTACTAATTTTCAGCTTTGATCAAGTACCTGTTCCAAATTGCCTGCTAGCTCTCGGGCTAATAAGACAAATTGTGAAGAGAGTTGTGAAACTCGTGTGTTTGAAATATAAATCGCATGAGAAGTAACAAAATGTTTCATAACCTATGGTAGAGTTGCCGACTCTCAGGATATTTAGTACCACTATATCAGAATAGTAATCTTTGTCTTATTTATTCGCAGAATTTCTTCATTAAATAAAGTTAATATTTCTATTAGAAAATATAGTGGCACTCAAAAGTCCGTAGGATTGGCAGCTCTGCCTATATGCTTCAGTGCTGTGAGAATATAAACGAACAATGTCAATTTTTTTTAAATAAATTATGTTACAAAAAGTAATTTTGGTTTTAATAAAATAACTCTTCCGACATACCTTTGATGTAAATTTCTTGGATCACATATATTTTATACTTTCCATTTAATTTAATTTAAATATTTGCATATGATTAAGAAACGGCAGATAAAATAGCACCCAAAGACGATCATTGAGCAATTATTTAAAAAATAACTTTTGCTCCTAATTTTTTTATTTTAAAAATAGTGATGAATATTCTCAAAACTACACAGTATTAAGTTTTGAACTTCCTTCTGTTCTTGGTATGAAGCTGTTATGTCAATGAAGTCTAAAAAAACAGAAAAGTAAATGTTAAAATAAAACTCGTTCACAACACATTAAATAAAATTTAAACCTGTTAAAAACGCATAAAAATATTGAATAACCAATGCTTCTCGAAGACACGCATTCTTTTTCATCGGACTAATGCATATAAACTAACAAGAGCTTTAGCCAGATATTGAAGGATTGTATTTTCTGAAACGCACTGCTCTTTCTATTTTTTAGTAATGATGAACTCATAAGTCGCCCGGAGTGGGGGTGGAGCATCAAAGTACTGCCCCCGGTAAGTTTTCATATTTTCTAAGTATTAATTGTCTGAAAACCCAAATCCCCGGAACTCCTTCATAATATCCCCCTACCCGGAGCATCAGAAATCTCCCCCGGTGTGTAATTAACAAATTTGAACTTTATTCATTCTAATGAAATAGTTGTTGTGAACCATTAATTTCATGAAAACTTCCAAAATAGGGTTAAATTTTAAAATATCAAAAGAGGTTTCCAGGTTGTTTGTTTCCTTCAAACTCAATTATTTTCTCAACTGTCCAAAGAAACGTGATACACCGATACCATCTACAACGACATTTTTATGCATGTAACGATTTTACTCGCGTATCTATCTTGATTACAGTTCACAGTGAACATAAAGGCATTAATTTTCCCGCAGGCCGAACAAAAAAACAACAGACCTTTGTTCTTTTCGATAGAACAATTTGAATATCTTTCGTAACCTTGAAAAAGAGCGCAAGTTTTTCGAGTTACGAACGACAGCATACTAAGTAATTACAAAATATTCATCTTACCCCAAATATAAAAATTAATGAAAGGTAGAAAAAGAATTAAATATACCTACAATGTCTCCCGTGTTTTCGGAACACGGATTCGGATTTCTGAATAGTAATCGTCGTATTTGATCTCAACTTTTTGTTATTAAATAAAGCAAATAATTCTATTCGGAGATATGGGTGTTCAAAATACAGGAGACTTGGTAGATATCAGTAAAGTACAATCTAACTAAATGCACTAAAATGACCATTTTTCGTTCAATTTTTCCAGCTGATATTCGTGATTCTAACAATGCATTATTTTCATTTTTACGTGAATTTATTGCCAAGATGAAACTGATTGGAAACCGAAAATTAACTCTTGATAATAGGAAGCTATAGTTAAACAGACGAAAGAAACATAAAGGTTGCAGATCTCCTTATTGTTGTTACTTTTGTTTTGTCATTTTTATTTATGGTTAACCCTTAGCGAACGGAGGTCGCCATATTTGCGACAACCAATTTTAATAGATAAATGTGTTATTTCCAATTGGATACACACCTACATTTTTGCTCAGAAAATGTCGCTTTATCTAATCGCAAAATTTCAGCAATTAAATAATGCCAAAAGAGTTTATCAGAAAAAGTAACTAAAACAATAATACGAAACAACACATTTGGACATTATAAATTGGTAGTCGTGAATATGGCGACATTCGTTCGCTAAGTGTTAAAATACACTGCTCAAAACAATTAAAGGATATTGCAGTTTTAGGTGGATTTTGTATCTGGGAAACTGTTTAGCTGATTGATACATGGTCGACAGACATAGTAGGTTATATGAGAATAACTTACACATGTTTGACAGAAAAAAATGCATTTTATTGCGCATTTGTGTACAAAAGGAAAAAAACACAATTTGTGCATATGAGAAAAAAAGAATAAGAAAAGGTGTTTTCTTCAAAGAAAATCATTTTCAGTATGGGGTATGGTTTCCACGGGCGGCCAGCAACGTTGAACACCTTTGAGGCATGGACTCAATGAGGCTATTAATGACGAGTTGGGGTATTCTGCCCCACTCTTCCAGAAGAGCTCTTTCCAGTTCTTGGAGAGTTTGTGGGGGTTGTTGGCGGCCAGAAACTCGTCTTCCTAGAGCGTCCCAAACGTGCTCAATTGGATTCATGTCTGGAGAACACGCTGGCCATTCCATTCGAACGATTCCTTCCTCGAAAAGGAAATCCTCCACCAGGTTTGCACGATGTGGCCTGCAGTTATCGTCCATTAAAATGAAGTTATCTCCGATTGCTGCAGCGTAAGGGACTACAATAGGTCTGAGGATCTCATCCCTATATCGGCGACCAGTCAGAGCTCCATCTCGAATGATGTAGAGGTCAGTGCGCCTGTCAATGGAGATGCCACCATACACCAACACTCCTCCACCGCCAAATCTGACACTTTCGTGCACGAACGCAGGATTATTCCTACTGCCACGGTCCCTCCAGATGAAAATACGCCTATTATCCGGATGCACAGAAAAACGGGACTCGTCAGAAAACAGAATATTGCTCCATTCATTTCTCCTCCAGTTGACATGCTCGGTTGCCCACTCCCTGCGGTCGCGACGATGCCTTGATGTTAATGTAACACATACCATCGGTCGGCGAGCATACAGACCTACAGCATGGAGCCGGTTTCGGACAGTCTGAGTTGAAATCGTGGTGCCTGTAGCCGAGCGAAGGTGTTGTTGGAGAAGAGTAGCGTTCCTGTTTCGGTGTCTCCGAGCTGTTAACGCTAAATACCGATCTTCATTGGGCGTTGTTGCCCGTCTACGACCTTGCCCTGGTCTTCGGTCTGCACATCCACTCTCCAAAAAACGGTTCCAGATCCTGGAAATGACACTTTGTGACACTCCAATGGCTTGCGCTACTTCGGCTTGAGTTTGGCCCCCTTCTAACCTACCAACAATTCTCCAAGCTTCTGAATCTGTCAAATGACTTCGCTGAGACATCGTACTCATTGAAACAAAGCAATCACTGAATGCCGATCATCCTTGTCTTCATTCTCTTTTATCCAGTTGAAAGTCAAATTTCATTCGCTGCCGCTGAAGCGACGTTTTTGACGTCGAACTCAAAATTTGCATACTCCACAGTTTGAAAACCAGAAAAATTTGCATTTGTGATTCTCTTCTTCTATTTTCGGCAAAAAAAATTTCGTTTATATCTTTATTTTATATAAAACTTCAAATATCTTTTAATTGTTTTGAGCAGTGTATTAGGAAGAAATACATTTAATAATGTTTTCATTTTTGACAGTTTTAGTTATTGGAAAACATGATAGTTTATTTATTTTTTTAAATATCAACTGCAAATGCGTTTTTTGAAAAATTTGTTTTATAGTAAGTTTGATTTTTGAAAATATCACGTTGAGTAAAATGTTTTCCGCCAAATTTTTTTAATTGTAAAATGATAAATATATACGAAATCATCAAAGCTAATGAGTATAGTAATCTCCGTTTAAATCTACAGTCGTTTTCGAACGTTTTGGCAACTTTTCAATCCCTTCTGCGAAAAATTGTGGCGTGCGCGAGTCCAGAAAGAGATCTACCTCATTTATGACCTTCTCTTTGAATGGAAGATTGCGCCATGAAGATGCAGCTGCAGATGTGAAAAGAGATAGAAATCTAAAGGGACCATGTCGGGGCTGTATGGTGGATGTTGCATGAAATCCCACTCTAGCTTGTAGAGCGTCCAGCGCGTCATCGTACGAACGTGTGGCCGGGTGTTATCTTGATGAAAGAGAACCACCTTCCTTCTGAACTCGTTTCTTCGTTTTTCGCGAATTTCATTGCGAACTTTAATTAGCATGTTGCTGTATATTTCACAGTTGATAGTCTGTCAGCTTTTCAGGTACTCTTTGTACAGAATTCCAGGACAATCCCACCAGATGCAGAGGAGCACCTTCTTGTTAATTAAGGCACGTCTTGCAACAGAGCAGCTGATTCCCCAGGTGCTGACCATCCTTCTTTATAGCTTTGTTGTAGTACACCCATTTTTTCATCACAGGGCACAATTCTGTCCAGAATATTCTCTTTTCTTTGATCTCTGAGCAGAGCCAAACAACAGTTTTTCTCCTGCGCTTGTCTTCAGCAGTTAATTCGTGAGGCGCCCCCAGCGGTTGAACTTTAACGTTAGGTTTATGCGTTTTAGAGCTTTAACTATTGTTTTTTGGCAAACGTTAAGCTCTGACGCAATAGTTCGTGTTGAAACATTTCTGTCTTGATCAATGATTTGCTTTAACTGCTCTTAATCAACTTCAATAGGGTGGCCGGAACGTGGTTCATCTTCACCGTCAAAATTTCCAGCTTTAAACTTCCAAAAACAAACTTTGACTGTATCATAAGAAACAGTATTGATTCCTGAAGTTTCACACATCTTTCTGCGGCATTCAGTCGTACTGAGATTATTACGAAACTCATAGTAAATAATCGTTCTGATCTGCTGACGTGATAGCTCCAATTTAAACACTTTTTTGAAGCACAAGATAATAAATTTCTAACAAACAAATTACACAGTCATGTAGTTCCTGTGCTCTGTTTTCGAATGCAAAAATTGGTTGGCTGAAAAGCTAAAAACTGCACAAATGACAACTGTTTGTGCGAAGGTATCTCCCCTTGGCGGAAAACTTTTTACTCAATGTAATACTAATAATTTTAAAAAATTTAAAGATGTTCTTAAATTTTTTACATATAATTTAAGGGTTTCGTTCATCTCACGAAACCCTATTACTCCCGCTTCGTTGTCTGTCCGTCACAGAGCCGGTTCTCAGAAACTATATAACTCACAGTCATGAAATTTTGTGTACTTATAGCTGAATACAAACTATAAAGCTCAAAATCATAAAATTTGAAAAAATAATAAAATTTGTACTTTATAAAAAACATGACTTTTTTTTTAATGAAATTTATGTTGATTTATTAAAGAAAGGATAAAGTGTTTTGAAAGGAATATTAAACGAAACCCTTTGTGCGATCTTCCATCACACTTACCCACTTGTTACATTTTCGTCTATGCAATGCACTATAAGTTAAACTTTGTTATTAATTTATTTCAAATTAGAGACATTTAAGTAAGAAAAACAAGTTTTCATATCAAAAATTCTGATTGTTTTAACAAAAATTCCCATATTTCAATCAGTTTTTGAAATATTTCAAAACTTTTAGTTTATTGCACAGAAAGTGCCAAAATAGCATTATGTTACGATGGATTAAAAATATAGTAAATAGACTTGCGTGTGCAGTTCCTGGCATAAACATAAAAATTACTTAATGTCTGTTCAGAATTGCCATTTTTAAAAAAATTATGTAGAAAATAAACTTTTTTTCCTGATACAGATGTCGAAGCAAAAAGGAAAAATTTATTTTTCCCACCACTCTCCTCAAACAAAAATTTTCTGAGTAAGTCAAAGTCTATGAATTCCTAGAGTGCCTACTTGGGGCGTAACACCCACGTTTACCTCGCATCTAGGCAGGGAAGATCGAAACAGGAATCTTCAAAAATGTAGATGTGAAAGAAGGTGGGGAGCGGGAGGTCTAATCAGAGCCATACAATCTTTTTTTATATAACACAGGATACAAACAGTTAATCAGATACTAAAATTAGATACAAAAATGTACAATATACAATGCAAACTATTTTTTCCTATCAATAACAAAATAACCAAGGAATTTAAATAGCAAAGTTAACGGGACCCGATGCCAAATACAAGGCGGGAAGACGTCATAGAATGAAGTTAGTGGAAATATGCCAGAATGAAAATTAAAATGAAAATACATTAAAATTTAGAATTTGGACTTCCGCAACGATGCCTTTATGGTGTCTCTGTCCTCCTTCTTTAGGAAGACGATGCAAAGTGGTCATCTCTGTTCAATATTGCAAGCGGCCTTTTCTTACCTCGAGAGCTATCTACTCTGTAAGATTTGATGGACCGCAACACTTCGTTGGGTATCAAAATTTGATCTCTGTGAAAGTTTTCTGCAAGTTTTTTTTATATAACTTGCAAGATATGCCTAATATTGAGATCGGCATGTATAACGTCATTCTGGACAAACGTTGTCGCCTTACAAATCCTACCCAAAAAAGAGTTTTGAAAATTTTTAAGTTTCTGCATTTGAGTTTCACAGACCGAACCCCAGACAATAGACCCATAGGTTGATCTGATAAAGGATTTATATAGTAATAATTTATGCGAAATGTACAGACGGCTGTGATAAGCCAATAAAGACTTAAGGGGTCCTTGGGTTTTGGTAGATTTGGCAAACATGTCCGTAATCTGCCTAGGCACAGGTTAATTTTGAATCTAGACTACCATTAAGAGAAAGGTTAATGCCGGGGGAGATAGGTTTATTTGAAAATATCATGGTGGTACTTTTTGATGCGTTGACTTTAATGCGCCATTTCCGTAACCAGATATAAAACTCCTGAAAATAGGATTGGAGTATAGTAATCACAATGTGTATTGGTTTGTTACTGAACACCGTATCATTCGAATATAATGCTAAGAGGATGCCGGTAATACGAGGAATATCATTAATGTAAAGTTTGAACAGCCAGCTGGTAATTAAACTTCCTGGAAGGACGCTAGCCTCAATAAAGCGAGAAGAGGATATAGAGTTATTAACTTGAACAGAGAAGGTTCTCTCCTTAAGGAAGTTCCAGACGATAAAGATAAGTTGGGGGCAGAATTGGGCAGAATCAACTTATGAATAAGTCCATAAAGCCAGACTCTGTCGGAGGCTTTAGCAATGTCTATGAATACAGCACTTGTTTTTCCTTTCTTCATGGAGCCCTCGTGAACGAGTTCAGTTACTCTCCAAAACTGGTGTTTTGTCGAGTGTTTGGGTCTGAACTCAAACTGCCCGAGTATAATTATAGAATTGGAGATGACGTACTCTTTCAGATGGTTCGCAAGTATGTACTCATACAGTGGCGTAGCTACGTTTTTTGGCGCCCGGGGCAAGAAGAAATTCTGCCCCCCCCCCCCTCCTCCTCTAAATAAAAAAATAATGACATTATTTTTTCTTAAGAGGGAAAAATGTACTTCCGGCTTGTACCATGAGGAAAATGTAGCTTCCCTCTTCCTTGTTTATAAGATTTCAGCTAATTTTACTCAAACACACGAAACTAAAATGTGTGCAACCCGATTATAGAAGATTCATAGTTTTCGTCAATACTGAATTTGTTTGGGAATTTCAAAAATTTATTTAGCTGTCGCCACGTTGACTTCATTTATGGCGACCTATATTTATCGCCAAGATTTTTAGCCAAATATCGTCAAGCTTGACGAGAATTTGACGGTAGCATATAATATGACTATGTAGTTTTAAGCGCATGAGAGTTGCAACACAAATGATTATAACAATGAAAGTCAATTTACAAGAAACCACGTTTGCTAAAACTTATGAATTTAACCCGATTAAGGAAAAAAAATATGCTGCCTTGTTTCATTTACAAGGTGCGTACACTCTTTTTGATTTCCAAGGAGTTCCATATGTCTTACGTAAAAAAATAGAAAATGTTTTTCAATTGACTCATTGTTTTATGTTCTTTCTTTCCTTTTTTTTTTTTATCTTTTGAACAATACATAAGGTGAATTTCATAAAATTTAAAATAGGATTCTCAGCAATATAAATAGTTTATTTTCTAAAAACAAAAATGTTAAGTAAAAAGTCTTTTTTATTGTATTTTAAAATTTGTCATGACATTTTAACTAATTAACTTTTTGAAAATGTGGTTCTTGCAGTTATAGAGCAGATTTGTAAAGAGAGTATTAAAAAAAATGTTGCGTAAAGTTAAAAATTGTAGGAAAGGTGTGGTTTTAAATTTTTCTTTAAAAATTTTTCAATTAAATACTTTTAAAACAAAATTAATTTTATCTGAAGAATTACGATTTTGCTTTCTTTCAAATTATAAAATTTTCATAAAACAATTTACTAATATCAATAAAAATTGCTTCTTAAAAATTTACAACGGTGCACCTTGTTTGCAAATTTTAAATACCGTAAACTCTTTACATTGATTTGAACACTCTTTACAAAGATACATATATCTTTGCCCATTCAGATGAAATTTTGTTATTTTCTGCCGATTTTGCTTTCTTTTAATCATGATGGTTAATCCTGTTTTGAAAAACAATCTAAAAACTATTTACAAATATGGACAATTACAAACTATTACAAATACATTATTTATGGGCTTGTTGTTAAAAAGTAGCGGCATAACTTCCGCTGTGTCTCCGAAAATTATAATATTGTGGCTTAGTCATAAAATGTATGCAGATGATCTCTGCAATAACATATCATACTTATAATAAATCCCGGATACAGCGAGAGAGCGAGGAATTTGATTTCCAGTATAGTAAACCTCCAAAAGTTTGGTATATGGTCTACCCGTTTTTCTAGGAGCAACTCCCCCCCCCCCCCCCCCCCACCATCCTTCACCGAATTTATTGAAAGCATTGACAAAATATGTGAGATAATTTCTGTTTAAAACGCCTCTCAATTGGACGCCCCCCCAACCACAGAGTTCAGAGAAAAACTCCGTGATTATATGTATACATATAATCATTTTGTGCTTCCTTTCAGGTACGTAATCAAGTAAGGTACAAATTCAGTTGGGAAATCCTTAGAAACATTCACAGAAGCTTTTTCTTTCATTATTTGGACGTATATAATAAAATATTTTACTAAAGAAAACATTCACACACACACACACAAATATTTATTATCGAAATATGTGGGATAATTTCGGTTAAGCGTCTCTCAATTAGGCGCCCCCAACGTTTAATGAATTTGTGCCTCCTTTCAGGTACGTAATCATGTAAGGTACAAAGTCTGTTGAACTATTCCTAGAAACCTTATTCACATAAGCTTTTTCTTTCATTATTTGTACATAATAAAATATTTTACTAAAGAAAATATTCACACGCACACATACAAAAGCAATTTTTATATATTGTCGAAATATGTGAGATAATTTCTGTTAAATTTTTTTCTCAATCTGGCGCCCCTTGACAGCGGCGCCCGGGGCGGACGCCCCCCTTGCCCCCCTTAGCTACGCTACTGTACTCCTAGACGTTGGAAAGGCAAGAAAGAAAGGAAATAGGTCTGAAGCTAGAAGGGTCGTGTCTGTCTTGTACCGGTTTTGGGATCGGGATGATCAGCGCCTTCTTCCAGCCATCAGGAAACATGCGGATATTTAACATGCAATTAATTAGAATTATTAGAAAAAATATTTAGTTAAGTGGGAGGTGCAAGATCATATTGGTAGAGATGCAGTCATGGCCGGGCGATTTGTTTTCTTTGAGATTCCCGATGTAGGTAATCCCCTCAGAGGGGGTTGAAAGATTGAGAGTGCTATCATGAATAGTCTTAAAGTCTTGTTCAACCTCTGTGTTGACAATGTCGACCATCCTGTGATTGACGACATCTTTATTGAGCGTAAACTGGTTTCTAAGACTGTCAGCAATGAGCTCAGTCTTGCTAGTGTTTGAGTAAGCCATACCATTTAAGTTACCCGTTTAAGGCCTGAATGTGTGTTCGTGCGCGACCTACGTTATCCACGGCTGGTGCAGGACGTTTAAAACGTCACATGGAGTGGATCATTTTTATACGGCGATTGGTGCAAAATGGGGGGCGCCGCTTTGCACCAATCGCCGTGCAAAAATGATCCACTGCATGTGATGTTTTAAACGTCATGCACCGGCCGTGTATAACGTAGGTCGCGGTTCGTGTCCTAGGGATGCGGACCGCTTCCAACCAAATTGTGTTGTTAGCAGTCTATAGAGACTCAAAGTAAGTGTTCCAACGTTAAATACTCAAATTCTTAATTGCAGCAGAAACCTGGTGGACTTTTCTGTTAAGTTCAGTTTTTAAGAGGGGGGTGGGGTCCTTAGTCGTCTGTCAGTCCCGTCTTAAACATTTTCTCTCTTTTTAAATCCCTGACGTGCTCAGGTAGTCAAAATCCATTGACCGCCCTGTGCCTAGGTTTCGTAACCTCTTGGAATGTATTATAGAGGGTGTCCCCAAATGCCTGGATAGAAATTACGTCTTCGGCAAAGTGAATCTTAGTGGGCGGAGTGTCCATGTTTTCTATAACATGACCGAAGTCCTCCCAGTTGACCGAGAGAGCCTGAGACATGTCGCCATGTAAGCTAATGGCGCCTGGTGCATGTAAAATCTGTAGTGGGTGCAAAGTCCTCCAACTTCCCTATGAATTATACCTCTGGGGGTGCCTAGGCAGGTGTAGGTCTAGTCACCTGATCAAGGTTCTAAATTACGAGACCAGTTCCTTTCTCTTCTTTAATTTTTGCTTTTTTTCAAATGTGCCTATTCAACAAAGTTAATAGAAACCTTGAACCGGCAAAGAAAGAAATCTGTAGCAAACCACTAGAGAGCACTGCAGCGATGCCAACAAGGCTCTTATCATGTGGATCACAGCCCCGCGATCAGGTACTAACTCGTCAACCTAGGCACTCATGCCCGGCAGGTAGGGGCCTGGTTAGCGGTATAAGAATAAAAAAGGACCTGGGAGATGTCAAGCTGAAAGTTGCCCACTTCGAATCTAAGTACAACCAGACGAGAGATCGTTCCCCGTTTGAATGGTGTGCGGGAAGGGAAAATAGACCTTATGCACGCCATTTGAGTTCGAGGACAAAATTCGTCTGCTGACGGTATTTACTTTTGAATATTAGCATAGCGTTCTATGGAGTATGTGTTATTAGTGTTCTTTTGTCAAAAATAGGGGGGATCCGCCCCTCATGCTATCTACGATCTCCAATCCCCCGCGTAATCGCTTCGCGATTGCGTTCGGTTTTGCGCAGTAATCCCTATTTTCTAGAAGAAAATTTAAAAAAAGCCGGGCAAAAAATCTACGCAGATTTTCATTGGTCCATTTCCAAATCGTTACTTTCTTTTTAATATAGAAGGATACCGCAAAACAATTCATTATTTTGGTAGTAGATATTTAATATATTTTAATAAAAATTCAAAATAATGTTTTGTATTCAATAATATTCATTAAATTTTCAAAATTTCGGTTAAATGTTATGCACGCGAAGTTCGGCAAACTTTATACACGGGTTGAGGCTAAAATTCGTTTGCTGGCTGTGTTTTCGACTGTGCATACTGGCATTCTTGAGACACAGTTTCTAAAATATTGGATCACGTTACCGCCAGCTTTGACGTGTGACATCACATGCATAAGGTCCATTGCGGATGATAACAAAGTCAGTGATGGAGTGACAAATCTGTCTGGTAGACCCAGCGGACGCTAAAATTTGCGCGGATTTTGATCTGTCCACCTACGCACTCTGAAACCAGATCTATTGTAGCGGTGACCACCCCAGGAGAAATGATGAGCATAAAAATTTCCCACAATGATAAATTTGTTTTGCTCTAGCAGACGAAGATCCCTAGAGAGTGAATTGTAGATAGCTGCAATCAGAAGCTGGGGGATGGAGGGGAATTCTAAATGTCTTTAACATATGCAATACAAATAAATCATGACGATAAGTGTTTCGAAACAGTTGTAAGAACAATATATTTTCCCTTTTCGTTTCGACCCCTGTTGATTTCGTAGTTTTACATCAGGATTCAACTATAAGTAAATTTATTTTGTCAAAACATTGTATTTATTTTAAATGCTCCGAACGTAAGCAGTCAGTCCCCTTGTAACAATGGTGGTGTTTTGATATTATTTGTCTTTAAGCGAAAGAAGCACCCAATCTTAACAGCTAACAAAAAATAATATAGTGCTAGAAAAAAGATACGGACAAAATTTCAATTTCTTTATTTAAAATACTAAAGTATTTGATGTAAATTATTCCCTTTTTACAAAAGGAAATACTCATAAAAATCTTTGTTATGTCAAACTTTCGACAAATTATTGCGTAGTTTTTTATATACCTTTTAATTACATTTGTACAAAAAGAAGCTGGGGGAAAAGATACAGACAGCATAGAATTCTAGCAAGATAAAGCTAGTAATTTAGAAAAGTACAAGAATTTTTAACCAATTTTATCATTCTAGATGTCAGAAAGTCTTTTTAAGCGTATCATTTGATATTTTTTTCTGGATATTTTGGTAGCTGATTTTAATTCGTCTTTACTGGAATAACTATTGCCCTTTGAGTAAATATCTCTCACTACTATCCCCACAGGATTTTTACTAGAATTATCTGTGGGCTCTGTGATGCTCAGTCTAGCAATTAGACCCTGTTTACTTAAAATCGGTATTTTGATGATGATGATACATGGATTGATGCATTATTCTGTTAAAAAATGCATTTGCTCCAACGTAATGAGAGGATCTTTTGGTAATAAATTGTCAGCAAGAATATTTTGACATGCTTCAGAATTATTATTTAAAAATGCTATTGGAATTGCCCCATTATATGCAAAATCGCCCCCAAACAAGAACATTTCTTTCTCTGTACTACCGTTTAGAGAATATTGCTTTTTCATATCAAAGATCACGACAGTAATAACAGAAATCAGTCGGTTCATAAATTGAACTTCTTCTCGTCTGAGAAAAATACATATTCTCCTTTCCTGCCATATATCACATGCATTTTAGCAAATTGCGCACGATTGTTTTCGATTTGGTTTGGATAGTTTTGAATGTACAAAGACAAATGTAACAGCATTTTTAAATAATAAAACAGATTCTAAAGAATACCAAAGTATTCTTTTTTAAATTTTATGGCCGAAATCATCACTTATAAATCATCACTTATAAATCAAGACTTATAATTATCATCACTAAATAATGCATTTTTCATCAGGATAATGACCCAATCCCTTTCTTATCATCATGGAAATCATAGTTTAAAGCAAATGAGGTCTCATTGCTGTGCTAGCCATCACCGAGCACTGGCATAAATGCAGTAGAAAACCTGTGGAGAATATTAGTTGGAGATATTTATGCAAAGGTCAAATATTATATCAGTAAAGACACATTAAAATCAGTGATTAAAATATCCGGCAAAAAAATTCCCAACGATACTCTTAAAAGATTCTCTGACATCCACATTGATGAAATTCATTAAAAATATTGGTAAAGTTTTAAATTATTAGCTTCATTTTGCTAGAATTCTACATCGTTCCTACCTTTTTTTTTTCCAGTTTTTTTTTCATGTACAAATGCAATAAAATATATATATTAAAAAACTACGTAATATTTTGCTGAATGTTTGACATAATAAATATTTTTATGTGTATTTACTTTTGTAGAAATAGAATAATTTACGTCAAATACTGTAATACTTTAAATATAGCAATTACCATTTTATCCTTATCTATTTTTCCAACACTGTAAGTATATTTAACGAACAAGGGAATTGCAGAGAAAAATGTAGAAGTAAAAGGCTGATAATCTCTACTAACATGTATTTCTAACTTCAAAATCTAACTGAAGTTCCGTGAACTTCAAAAGTAGCTTTATTGAAGCAAACCAAAGCTTCAAGCTTACCACGGGAGATCCTCCACTAATGTTTTTCAATATAATTTTAAAATTACTAACTCACACTAACTGAGACGATTCCACGTAGCAACAAATTCACAGACAATCTATGATAATTGCTTCGAGGTTCCGTTGCGAAAAACCACTCTTTAACCAGCAAGATTTCACATTTTATACAAAATAACCACGTGCAATACTAAGCATCGTAAATTCGCATATTACTAAGAACATTTCAATTTCGCCGAGCAGATGTACAGTACAGCGAAAGAAGGTTAAAGAGTTCAACAGACAAATCCAGTCAATCATATACATTTTGTTAAATTACAAAGGCTAGCCGTTCACTTACGGGAGAAACATTCACAAAATGAGTACCTTAATCTCAGAGTAGCTAATGCACCCGTTACGCCCTTAAAGATATTTTGAATGATATTGAAGTACTAAGAAAATTTATTATGTAAATTATCTTATAACTATAACTACACAGAATATATTGCGCTGTATAATTTGACAAAAGCTGATTTTCCCTTCTTCAGTGAAAAGCGTATATTAATCCTGTTAATAAATGAGTAATAGAATTTTTAATAGGACAATACATAGACAGGAAAAACGGCATACATTTCTGGTCAAGCAATTATGCCGGTCCTTCATCAGGTTGAAAAACATGTGTTGGCAGAATACATATCGTACTATGTTTGCGTGACTCTTGTTCATATGGCATCTGTTTCTTATAAACACGAAACTTTCCTTTGCCTTTAAAGTGTGTTTAAAATATTTTTTCTTTTACAGTTAGAATAATTTCAAATGTAAAATTTAGCATAAAACAATTGTAATTTATTGGATCAGAGAAAACAATTTTAGTGCAAATTGGTATTTGAAAACTGAAACATTAAATACTCCTACAAGATTTTAAGACTTAAATGAAAGTATATACAGATGGGTGACAAAATAATACGAACACTCATGAAAAATGGTGAAAAGAGCAATATCTAGAAAAATACATGAGGAATTAACCTGAAACTGCAGGTGTGTAAACAGTATAGTATAAGTTATATATTCCCGTGAAGATTTTTTCCCGAAACCCCATAGGGGACTGTCAACAAATTGAAAAAGAACAAATATCTTTTGGATAAACCTGTAAAAACTAATGTAGCAAAAGCGTTCAAACTCGAGATTATTATTACGTGGCTTATTGTAATATGCTCTGTTCATTTTTATAAGGATAGCATGTATACTCGTAGAGAAATTAAGGTTTTTATAAAAACAGTCCCAAATTTCGCCTAGTTTTTTGCTTATAATTTGCAGAGCTTTTAATATAAAAAAAAGTTCTTTTCAGAAAATATGACAAACAACATTGTACATAATACTCTGCAATCAAAATTAAAAAATAATAAAAATTGGATGAAAAATGAGCAGGTTTACTAAAACATGTTTCACTGCGCATGCGCGAATGCAATCAAAATATAATATGCATATTGTATTAGCTAAGTATATAGAGCAACTTTTGTGAAAGTCTCAAAATCATAGCTTGAAAATTCTATAAATTATCATCGATAGAATAAGCTCGAAATTCGTTGTTCCCAAAAAAAAGCAAAAAGATGAGGGGTTGTATCAAATATCTGTTGATTAGTGCCAAGATAGCGTACACAATATTGCACGTACTACTATATTTGGATACAACCCCTCATATTTTTGCTTCCTTTTGGGAACAACGGATTTTGAGCTTATTCTATCAACAATAATTTACAGAATTTTCAAGCTATGATTTTGAGACTTTCACAAAAGTTGCTCTATATACTTAGCTAATACATTATGCATATTATATTTTGATTGCATTCGCGCTTGCGCAGTGAAACATTTTTTAGTAAACCTGCTCATTTTTCATCAAATTTTTATTATTTTTTAATTCTGATTGCAGAGTATTATGTACAATATTATTTTTCATATTTTCTGAAAAGGACTTTTTTTTATATTAAAAACTCTGCTAATTATAAGCAAAAAACTAGGCGAAATTTGGGACTATTTTTATAAAAACCTTAATTTCTCTACGAGTATACATGCTATCCTCATAAAAATGAACACAGTATATTATAATAAGCCACTTATTACTAACCTCGAGTTTGAACGCTTTTGCTACATTAGTTTTTACAGGGTTATCCAAAAGATATTCGTTCTTTTTCAATTTGTTGACAGACCCCTATGGGGTTTCGTGAATAAAATCTTCACGGAAATATATAACTTATACTATACTGTTTACGCAACTGCAGTTTCAGGTTAATTCCTCATGTATTTTTCTATATATTGCTCTTTTCACCATTTTTCATGATTGTTCGTATTATTTTGTCACCCATCTGTATAATCAAAATGATAATTAAATATATTAACAGATTTATCACACAATTTAAAAAATCAAATATATTATTTACGTCCTATTAACTATTATATTTTTTTAAACAAAATAAGCAAACCATACTTTAAAAAATTCATACAAGGATCACTATTTTGGCCATTTCATGTACAACTAAATATTATATAAGATTTTAAAATAATAAAAAAACTAAAACGTTGCTCATGAGAAAATATGCATGGGATAGCAAAATAATCATGTTCGGAATAATCAATTTAAGATCAAACATTTTATTTTGCTTGAAATGCTCCTGATAGCTGAGACTTTTTTCACCATAATTTCTCTTCTATTTGAAACGGCTACTCTCATAGTACTGTTTAAATCAGCGTTTCTCAAACTTTTTACAAATGGAAACCCCTTTTAAAAGTCAGGGTACACTACGACCCCAAATTCTAATTGTTGATATTTAATTTCCAAACTTTCCGCTTCCAGTGTGTAATACACAATTGATTTGAATTTTATTTTTCTTGTCTTTTCTGGAAATATGAGAAGACCACAAGGGCAACCTCGAGAATTACTTATGACCACAACATGAAATAGGCTGCTTTAAAGAGTTCAAAATTATCGAATTTTTAACATTAACAAATTTTCCATTTTTTGTAGAATACAAAGGTCTATGACCACTTAAAACTTTTTAAAATGCGTTGGACAATTGAATACCAATGAGTTCTTTTTCATAATAAACCGCCTCTTATTTTATTTATTTATTGTATTTTGCTAACTCACATACTGATTGACACATTTAAAAAGAAATATAACCTGTCTATTTCTATGGAAGTCATGAAGAAATTAAGCAAAACAAGGTAGACCATGAAAAGTTTATAAAACAAGAATAGCAAAAATGCATTTTGAGTACCTGCTGTAATAAAATGATACATAAAAAATAATGTATTTGAAACAACTATTATAGAAACGAAGGCAATAACTTTTCATTTACAGCAATAAGTATTGTAACCTTTGTTGTTTCACCATATGTGAAAAACTAATTGTAATATCGCGGCATGTGCCATGTAATTTAATAACTGACAAATAAAATGTTTTCGAAGAAACTTTTTTTGAAGGACACTTAATGCTAATGGTAATTTGAGAAATTATTAAGTAATAGTAAGATGAGATTTAATTTGATTGAGGGCTGAAATATAATCATCAAATCAAAAAAAAATCATACTTAAATATGTTAATTCATTTTTCTTTTATTGCGTTATTTGTAACAAATGCCTACACAAAAATTTTTAGCAGGGTGTAACTGACTTCGATCAAGCGGTTTAAATTAGCCATTAAAATAAAATCTTTTTTTTTTAATTACAGGCTTAATTGAGAATTTTTTATTTCGGTTTTCATTATGTCTTTCTTTTTTGTCCTTTCATTGTCATTTGATTCAATTACAGCTAGTGATAAATTGTATGGTTGAATCGTATGGTTGATCTCGTATGGTTGAATTGGAAAATGAAAAAAATAAAAATAAATTGTCCTATCTTTTGTATTTTTTAGTTAAAGTTCTATCTCTTCCACAGTCAGTTCCAATTTTTTCATAAGATTTAAAGAAGCTTTTTCTTGTTTTAAATTTTATGTATAACATAAATTTGTTTAGTGAAAAAAATCACCCGAGTTTGTTTCGAACCATTTTTGAATGATTGATATTTGGGGCGTTGATAGGAATTGTGGTGTTCGGTACGTGTATGCACATCTCATACATGCACATACTGCATGTTAAATCGACCCCTGACACATCTCCCTTTAGTTCATCAGGGTCGGGTACAACAGTCCACTTAACCCCCTCCCTACCCACCCACTACCCCCTAGTTGTTATAAAAGCTGTAAGGTAATTTACATAATACACTGGATAGATATTTTACTGTCTTGAGAAATAAACTTAAAAAGCAAATAAATCTGTTTGCTTCACCCAAGTCATCTAAATTTCAGCCCAAAGTTGAAACAAATACGTCTATATCAAATATCAGTGGATGTTACCTAAGGTAAGTATAAGTAATGTTAACGCACTATTTAACTTGCAACTATGCGTATGTCTCTCGCTACTGGGGCGAGATGTAAAAATTCTACAAAAATATAATATCTGATGCAATTTACATGTACTTGCTCATCTGGCATTTTTGAGATACAAACCTAAACTCTATAATAAAGGTCTGGTCTTCTCCCGCCCCCTTTCCCCTCTCTCTCTCTCCATCTCTCCTTATTTGTGTATATATTTTTTTCACTTTATATTTCCATTTCATTTTTGTTTCACTGGTTTCTGTAACAATGTTATTATTATTATTATTATTATTATTATTATTATTATTATTATATCATACATTTTTTCTGACTCGCTACCGTCTTATAAAAAAATTTATTTTATAAAATGGCTGATAGATTTATTGAAAATTTGTTATGAATGAAATTAAAATTTCATAATAGAAAATCTAAATTTTATAATTTTTAAAGAAAAAATTTCTTAGTTATAAGCCATTCTTAGCTTCGCCAGTTATGCAATTTACATATGACAAATTTTCGTGTTTGGAAATTAAAAAGAATTGCACAAGGAATTATTCCGGGTCAAAGAAATAAAAGAAAATTAAAAATGGCGCAGTTTTTAGTACCTTTAGTACGCTAAAAAAAAAAAAAAAAAAAAAAAGATTCGTAGTCATAGTTAAAAAATTTTGCTTTTAATAGTTAATGAGAAATAAAAAAGAAGAAAATTTTGGAATTTGGAAAATAAATGAAATTTAATTCATTTACAAAAATATCCGTTTTTAGTACTCAAAATACATGAGTAATAGAAATGTATTCATTAAATAAATATTACTTTATAACAGCGGTCAGCAACGTTTTAGCGTTGTCGTACCAAATATATCTTGTCGAGGCAGGTCTACTGAACTTTTGCACATTATATTTGAAATTATACTCATTCTTTATTATCATATTATCGCGTATTATCATATCATCACGTTCTTAAGAATACATGTTATTGTAAAAGTACTTAAGTATGCAATTTGTAGAGTAACCGGTAATTCTATTATAATCATAATTGAGACAGAATCGATCAATTTGAACAATGAAAACAAACGTGAAATACAAACAAGTTGGAAATTGTACGTCAAACGTGACAAATGAGGTGCGTTCGTACTATGGCTAGTTATATAAATATTCAGATCTTGATGATTTTTAATTCTGTGAAATAAATTATATCGTCTGCAGATTAATTTCAGTCATAAAAGAAGTATCTCGATCGTTTGACGATTAAACCTCGGAAGCTCCTATAACAAAAAAGCACCGATTTAAAAAAAAAAAAAATCACATTTCTTAATAAATGTTTTTATTAATATTTTCTAAAGTTTTGATTCGATTTTTATAAAATTTGAAATGTCTCGACAAAATTCTGCAAAGATAATATATCTTAAATTTAAAACCATTCGGTTGGGTAGTTTTTGCGTTGTTATATGCGGACGGACGGACAAACAGACGGACGGACCAGACGACGACAATAGGTGCTACGTATTTATATAATTACGAACGCACCTAAAAAACAGTAGTATTTTTATTAATAATCTAAATTGCTGAAAATTGCATTCTAAATTATTAATAATATGTTTTGCTATTATAAATTAATATGTCATTTACAACAAAGAATAATAAAAACAAGACATTTAAAAAATCATATTAATATTTAATTATAAATATTTATAAATTAATCATCAGATCCTTGCCCCTGTGACTCCTTGCATAAATGATTGCAGTATATTAAGTCAGTACTGGTCACTTTTCAAAACAGCCTTAATTATAAAAAATGTATTTACACGAAAAAATTCAGTATGCGTGCAGTATTGAGATTGCAGTATTCAGTATTGAGGATATGTCCGTTTGCCAAGTTTGGAGCACCTGCCGTAGTTTGGTGACCACTGCTTTATAGTGTTTAAAACGTTTAAAAATAGTATCTCATCAAAAACAACTCGTTGTAAATGATCCCGCCAAGCCACAAACCTAAAACGTCAGTCATAAAAAAAAGTGACTTCACATAAAAAAAAGCGATATAGAAGTGCATACTCCGAGTCCCGTGTAAAAATCTATCACCACTCATAATGTTTCCAAAGGACTCGGAGTGAGGCAAGCAGCCAAGCAGTTTGTGAAAACTGCTTGGCGACCTGCAGGTTTTTATAATGTTGGTGTTTCCGGCAATTACATATGACTATTTTTTTTTTCTGCCATAAAATTGTAAAAAGTTGAAGCTTCTATGTTTGCATGTCCTTTCTTATTTATGAGCTTGAAAAATCAATTTGTTGATTTTATTTACCATTATTTAAACTAGAAACACCACTCTTACGAAGAGGATTTTTTAAGTAAACATGTAAAGATTTTGAGTTTGTAATATATATATATATATATATATAATGATCATACGCATATTAAGAATAACAATGCACCTTATAATAAACGTTAACTAAATTGAGATATATTGCAGTAATTTTAGCGTAAGCGGAATCGCATAGATCTGGGGAAAAATCCGTTCTGACAGTTCTTTCGCATACAAAAATATCTTTAAAAGTGATATAACAAAAATTAAAAATTTATTTTTTCGATTTTCAAAATTGATATACTGCATATATTATAAAAACCTGCAGGTCGCCAAGCAGTTTTCACATACTGTACCTCACTCCGAGTCCTTTGGAAACATTATGAGTGGTGATAGATTTTTACACGGGACTCGGAGTATGCACTTCTATATCGCTTCTTTTTATGTGATATCACTTCTTTTTATGACTGACGTTTTAGGTTTGTGGCTTGGCGGGATCATTTACAACGAGTTGTTTTTGATGAGATATCACTCCTTTTTGTAAGGTACTTAATTTCAGTTATACAGATTCCATTTTTATTCACAAAAGAAAAGATACAAGAAAGATGAAAGGGGCAAAAAAAATAATAATAGTGATGTACAGAATTATACAATTTATTGAGTGACTTATTCCAATTTTCAAGTCGCTACCATAGCAACGGGGAAACTTTTATATTAATTTCTTTACATTGTATTCATCAGATTATTTATGACATGTCTATTTTCCTTTTTGTTTTGTTTATATCACTCTTCCGTTTATATACATTCAAAAAACAAAAAATTAGAAAATTTTACAGTAGTTTACAAGTTAATTAAAATACTGCAGTTTAAGAAAAATGTGGAAAAATAAGAAGCATTTTTTTTTTCGGTCAATATAAGCTTATAGAGCATACTTTACCGAGAATAATCAAAAAAAAATTTTATCTACCAACCATTGTAATTCACAAGGATGTTTATACTAATACATTAAATATTATTTTTGAAAATAACTGAGCACTTAAAAGATTTTTATTTGTTAAGTTTTTTAACTCCACGTTTCGAGAATTGGAAAAATATAAGATTCGCAACGTTTGCAAAGAGTATAAAAAATATTAAAGTGATTTAAAAATAAAAACTGTTCGTAGAGGATGACATGTATTCCAAAATTTTGTGTGATTTTGTAAATATACCGCAAAGACTAAAGCGTTTACATAATGAAACGTTTAAAAAAATGTAAAATTTTATTAAAATTTAACCGTAAACCGAACAGTTCGTTACCGATCAGCTATTGTATACGAAATTTAGCATTTTAAATTTTTATGGGGAGTTTAAGAAGTTATTTCCTTTTCATTGTGCTCTAGGACCGTTTTTAGAGCATTTTAAGTTCGTCATAGCCGGAGATTCGATGAACGGCAAATATTTAAAGGCAAAACTTCTAATCTTGGGGCAGCAACATTTTTACATTCTGTTTCTCAGCGCATGAATGTAAAGTTGGAATTTTGTAATCGCTATTTCAATTAATTCCTGATACGCTAGAATTATATATTTATAAATAAACACAGTTTTTTTAATCGATGAAAATACTATATTTTAATAGGTTTAGAGCTTCAGATTACCATAACTTCAGGTTACCTTGCTTTCAGGCAGATAAAATGAACTCGTATTAAATTTTAAATCAAGATAATAAAACCTTACAGAGATTGAAAGAGTATAAAATCATTAAAATACATCTAACTCAGTAAATATACATCGGTTGTAATGTAATCAAGATCTTCTAAGAGACCCTGTAAACGAAACGTATAGGGTTCAATGCCACTTTACAATAGAGAGTTTAAATGAATCGGATGTAGTAACATATTTGAAATTCTTGTGTACCAAGCCACTTTGACAAAAGTTACGCTATTTACTATTGTTTTTCCTCTGTGTTAAGTACAGGAAACAAGTACTTCAACGTAAAAATTCGCTAATTACACAACTATTTAGTCTTATTGAAAAATCTTTTGAGTTACCCTGTAAACGAACAGTAAATTCTACAATTCTGTTTTACATTAAGAAGCTAACTTAAGTCGTTCGTAGTAACATATTTTAACATCATGCGCATACGTTCTTTTTGAAAAGAGTTAGACCATTTAATATTTCTTTGCTTCATCTTAAGTATAGGAGTGGTATACATAAAAAACTAATTAATATTTTTACACGAAATATTAAACATTTGAACTACTCATAAAAACAATTCAAATGCTGCAAATCACGTAAAAATCGGATAATTAAACAACTCTTTAGCCCTATATCAAAAAAACTTTTGTGAGACCCTGTAAATTAACCTTAAATGTTACTATTTTTTTTATAATAGGAAGCTTACTTGCGTCGACTGTAATAACATATCTTAATATCATGTGTATACGACCATTCCTAAAAGAGTTGGGTCATTTATTATTTTTTTGCTCTATGTTAAGTATAGGAATCAATAACTTTAAACTGATATAAATCAAAAGCTAATCAATATTTTTACATGAAACTTACAAATGTTTGAACTACTCATAAAAACAATTCAAATGACGCAAACCGCGTAAAAATCCGATAATTACACATTGCTGTAGCCCTGTCAACAGTTTTTTGCTCTATGTTAAGTATAGGAATCAATAACTTTAAACTGATATAAATCAAAAACTAATTAATATTTTTACATGAAACTTACAAAGGTTTGAACTACTCATAAAAACAATTCAAATGACGTAAATCGCGTAAAAATCTTATAATTACACATTGCTGTAGCCCTGTCAACAGTTTTTGGTCTGAACAAGATTTCAAAAGTGCAAAAAACAGCACTTTTAAAATCGCATTTACTGAAAACCTATTCGTCGGATTTTGTTTTACTTTTGATTTCTTAGTCACGTTGCACGCCCCATTCCATAGAATCAAGAATTTTGTTTCTATCATAAATAGAACGCGAGATATAGATGTGTCAAAAACCCGTTTTGTCCCGTCCGCAAAATATAAACTAGACAGAGTGTAAAAAAAGAAAAAAAAATTGTAAAATCGTTTAGCATCCATTGGCGGAAATTCCTTTCATTTACGGTTCAATGCATTGCTGTTTCTAATGCTTGGCGAGAAACTCTGTCGAGTTTCTATGATATTATTTAAATTAGATAATTTAAATTTGAATACTAAAAAATTCTATAAAAAAGGGGGGTGTTTTCTCACCTTGTGTCTATTTTCGCTTAAAAATTAAAAATATATATATATATAGACTCTAAAAATCGTATTTTAATTAGTATTACTCTAATTAATATCATTATGTTTACGATTTTTGAATTTAAAGTCAAGTCATCTTTACAAAACTTTTAGTGGGAAAAATTTTATAGAAATGTTTTTAGAGTATCTGTAACTTCATTAATAAATATTAAGAGGAGTTAACAAGAAAAAGGAGTTAAATGATACGCGTATATTTCGATTCTAAGCTTTCATCTGCCTCATACTACTATTTTTTTCTATTTTCAATGCCATACATTTATAAATTATAAATTAACAATAAATGATAATAATTTAAGTTGCAGAATATATATTTTTTATTATATAAAAGTTACTGTCGAATTCAGTATATTTACGGTTTCGGTAAAATATCTCATATATTATAATTCAAATATGGTGCCATACTAATGCCATTGAAACTGTTGTATAGTACTTTGATAGTATGATAACGGCATTGAAAAAATTACTGAAAATGAAGGATTATGCATTTAAATTTCAAATCCAAGAATGACCAAAAACATTTCACATGTTATAAGAAAATGTGGAGATTTTTAAAATTTCACCTTAAAAAAAATAGTAAAATATAACGCTACTTAAAATGTAATTTGAAAATAATAATCCATTTATAATACTATACAATTTTTTTAAAGAGTAATATAATTATCTATATTGAAATCCTTACTATATTTTGTTACATTCAACTTCTGTTTAAATAGGAATTTAATTTTTATTTTTTAATTGAAAGGCGTTGTACTCATACTATTAAATTTGGAAGTAAACAAAGCTCTGACTAACAAAGAAAAAGTTTTAAAAATATTAAAATTCGTATGAAGTAGTTTTGTAGTTTTCAGGTTAAAGAATTCTACTGGAACCACTAGAAAGATGCAAAGAATTAAACAACAATAACAATAAAATAAATTATATTTTATTACATTCAGTTTGTGTTTAGAGTTTCAAGTTTCATATTTAACGATTGAAAATCTTTGACCTATTATTTTATTTAAGAAATAAAAAAAATGGAAGAAATATAATATTACTTTGTCTGGATATAAAAGAAAGTTAAAAAAAAAATATTTACATTGTATTTCTGAAATACTTTTCATGTTAAAGAATTTCTATCCCATCATTTTCAATTCAGAAAAATGTAAAAATATTAATAAAAGTATAAATAAAAGCTTTTAACTTAACTAATAAAATCATTAAACTTATATTTTTGTTTCATTTTGTTACGCTCAATTTATGTTTACAATTTAAAATTTATTTTCTTACGGTTTAAAATGTTTTGAATGAATTTAATATTATTAAATTTAAAAGCAAAGAAAATGGTAACGAAATTTTGAGATTGAAATTACTGGATAGGTTTCTTCGATTAAGAATGCTTACAAGAATATCAGCAGAAAAAAAATAATAACAATAAATAAAAGTGCTTAATTTTATTAATAAAATAATTTAATATATTTCTCTGCTTCATTTTTTTATATTTAATTTATGATTAGAATTTTTACTTTAATATCTTAAAGTTTCAAATGCTTTGAACAAATATAATAATACTAGCTGGTCTTTAATAAAATAGACGGTTGCGTCCGTGTGGGGTCCAGATGTTTTCTGCAGCGCATTGCCCGAACTTTGCCTGGGGCCCAGAAAGTGAACTTAACATGAAAACAGAAAAATATAAATACTTTATTTTAAACTATACAAAAATGACTAACAGAAATATCAAAAAAGCTTGTAAATAAAGATTTCGCCATATATATATATATAATTATGAACACCTAGACAAAGATACACTCGACCATGCCTGAGATTATCTAGAGGGAAGGAAGAACTTTCAGATAAAATAAACAAAAATGGGATAACCTAAGATACATGATGATCACTGTAAATGGGCACTGTGCGCTTCGCGCCCATAAATTGTTAATACGGTGATTAAAATAACGGGGCGCCGTGTGTTTTACGCGTCATAAATCATTAAAGTGTAGCCCTGTGAATTTTGAACAGACCATTAAAACTACAATCATTTTAACAGAACCCTATGGGTTTCACGCCTATAAACTGATTATACGGCAATCACTATAACGAAGACTTGTGCACTCGATCCCATAAATATGGCGATCAGTGTTTAAATCGTAAATATTTACTTCCAAAAAATGTTTTTTGAGAAAAGGAGGAAATGTACTATATTTTGTGTTAAGCCTAAAATCCGATCGCTAAAAACGAAAACCGCAAATCAATTTATAAAATATGAAAAAAAAATAGAAAAATAAGACTAAATGAAATTTTTACTGTGTGAAAATGTCTTGCGTAAAATATCTAATCAAAAATCAGCAATAGTTGTCTTACTCGTTTAATCTTCCATAATAATTTTCATAACCGAGGCTGGCCACAAAATCGCTAAAATAGCTCTAAAATTGCTAAAATACGTGTTTAACTATTTTTTTAGTAGATTTGTTATACTAAACTTTACGCTCCTTCCTAAAACTCCTGCTGAAATATGGCGAAATGACCTAAAACTTTCGGACCCCACCCCCCCATTTAACCACCTTAGGAGGTGAATTTTCAAAAATTCTTTCTTAGTGGGTGCCTACATTGTATAAGGAACATGTCTTCCAAATTTCATTGTTCTAAGAGCAACGGTTGAGGCTCGGCGTTGATAGATGAATCAGTCAGAACAATGTTCTTTTAAATAGATTAAATTTTTAAGCAAGCGAAACACTATTAGTCGTTTTTTTTTAAAAAGTTAATTTCAATTTCTGGAATTGTTTTGTGGTTAAAGAATTCCTATTAGAGCATTTTCAGCAGAGAATTAAATATATATATATATATATATATATATATATATATATATATAATACATGTATATATATATATATATATGACATTTAAAGAATGAGACTCCATAAGGTAGGGTTTTGGCTCAAACGAATTTAACCTGCGTGTGTGTGAAGTGACGTCATAAGAAAAAAGAAACAAATAAATTATTTCAAAATATTTTATTTAAAGTCATAATTCTGAAGTATAAATATAAAATAATAATAGATATAAAAAATAATAAATATAAAATAATAATAGATATAAAAAATAATAAATATAAAATAATTATAAATATAAAATAATAATAAAAAAATTTGTCTAACTTATATAATGAAATCATTAACCTTAAATTTGTGTTTTATTTTTTTACACTCAATTTGTATTTAGAATTTTAACTTTGGCCTTGAGAATAATCTGATAATATTGAATTTGAAAGCAAACGAAACATCATCGGTTCGTAAAAGAATTTTAATGAACATTTCGAAATTTAAAGAATGAGACTCCATAAGGTAGGGTTTTGGCTCAAACGAATTTAACCTGCGTGTGTGTGAAGTGACGTCATAAGAAAAAAGAAACAAATAAATTATTTCAAAATATTTTATTTAAAGTCATAATTCTGAAGTGAGATACCAAAAAATATGCATGTAGCAAAATGAAGTTTTTACACCCCTTTATTTAATTTTATCTATAAGTTCTGAAAGAAAAGTAAAAACAACATAAAACCTATCTTAATCAGACTCTATTTTTTTTTTTTTTTATCCCTTCCTAACCAGTCGGAAGCATCTATACTAATAAAAGAAAGTTTCGCTCTGTGTGTGTGTCTGTCTCTCTGTGATGGCTAGCGAAATCTATCGCACTTAGAAGTCGAAAAATTTGGCTGAGGATAGTCCAAGGAAGGAGATGCATCTGGGGCTCAGATTTAAATTTTTATAATTAACTGAGATATTAACTAAAAACTCATCAAAATGCGATTTTATTTTATTTTATTTTATTTTATTGTAAAAATTGGCAGACGTGCTTGAAAATGCTCAATCTCTGCTTTACAGAGCGCTTAGAAGGAAAAAAACAAATGCTGCTTTTTTTTTTTTTGGGGGGGGGGGGGCATTTGTCTTAAAATTTATCGACCGAACCGTTTGTGATATGGAAAGAAGGAAGACATATTCTTATATTTCGTATTTTTACATCTTAAACGCCGCAATTATGCCGAAAAATTATTGTTGTTAACCCTTTAAAAACAATTTTAAAATGTTCGTTTTCGCGGTTGATTTTTTTCTAACTTTCGGCAACGCTCCCCCAGGATTCGATTTCAGAGGAACCGATTCACAAAAATACATATTTAAAGCTGAGATCTTTTTTCTTGGACAGTGTAATCTGTTTTGAAAAATATGAATTTTAACCCTTTTGAAAAAATTCGCGACTGCAAGTCTCTTCGTGCCGAAGACGATCTTTTTTCTACGCTACATGTCGGTATTGCAACACAATCTTTTTAGAGCATCTCGGCAGACCGGATTTACATCACCTACAAAAATTTCGAAACATTCGGACGAGTAAAAATATTTTTAGAAAGTATAAAATCTGGGAAATTTTTGATGAAAACGCTAAAACGAGGACTGTTTCAGCACGGCTTCGCTCGGTGTCGGCTCATGTTTTCACGACTAAATATGCATATTTTTTTCACGAAATTTTAAGGAAGGCTTAGATACATTTTTTATTACTATCGATTAAAATTTCAGAAAGTTCGAACGATAAAAACTATTTTTTGTTATGTTAAAGTAACTGAGGCGAAAAAAAAAGCGAGATGAAAACGTATTTTCTTTTCAGCTAGATATCAATATTTTTTCACGAATTTTATACACAGGCTGCAAAACCATTATATTTATAACCGATAAAAATTTTAAAGAGTTCGGTCAACAAAAACTATTTTTTTATAAACTATGAAACGACCCTACGTGAAAAAAGTCCTTCCGGCCTGTACCGGGAGGAAAAGGTAGCTTTCCTATATCTTCGTTTTAAAATTTTAGCTAATGTTACACGAAAACAGCAAGTTAAAATGCAAAGAAACGTTTACAAAAGATTCGTTAATAGTGAATTTGAATAAGAAATTCGCCAAATTATTGAGCAATAGCCAAGTTGACTCCATTTATGAAGACTTATTTTGGTCGCCAAATTTGGCGATATTTCGCCAAATGTCGCCAATTTTGCCAATTTTGTCGCCAATGTCGCCAATTTTGGCACTAACGGATATGAATATATAGTTTTATGCGTATGATTGGGAAAATTATTACAACAATGAAAGAAAATAATTTGCGAGTAATCGCGTTAATGTGCTGTTTTGTTTCAAAATGTCAGCCACCCTAGAATTTCAAACTGCTCTATCTCAGCCTTTTTTTAAGATAGAGGTAAACCAAAAAATGCTCTGGAATCCTTGTATCAAGGACTAATTAAAAAATAAATTTGAATTTTTAATTTTTTTTGTATATTTATTTTAGTTTTAAATTTTTAAATGGCCGCCATCTTGAAACAAAATGGCGGACCAAGCTGGCCAACGAACTCGGTGGAGACATTAGTTAGCCTAATACACACAATTAGTTTCATCAAAATTGATTTATAAATACGAGCGTTATCGTATGACATAGGTCAGATATATATATATATATATATATATATATATATATATATATATATATATATGGATATATATATATATATAAATCAACATTTGAACGGAGGGTGGTTTTGGGGTCTGGGGGTCATGATCGGTGAAAATATATCGAAATTTTCCGGAACTGCTTTCCTCCGAACGGCTGCAATAGGTAGCTTTATACTTTTTTGTATTGAAAGCTACCTAAAACAAGAAAATGTCTCCTTACGCGCTCTTTTACCACTAAATGGCAATATTGTTTCGTGAAATTTTCATTGAAAAATATAAATTCATACAAAATCTGGTTAAGATATAAAATCATGCAAATTTAAGGCTTATTTAAGGTTATTATCACGAGCCCGGGCAACGTCCGGCGGGTTGCCTTGTAATTAATAAAACTTAAATTTTGTGTCATTATTTTACACTCGATTCACGTCTAGAATTTTAACTTTAATTTTAAAAGTTTAAAATGCTTTGAACGAATCTAATAATATTAAATTTGAAAGGTTACAAAACACTACTGGTCCGTAAGAAAATGTAAATGAAAATTTCGAAAGCGAAACTTCTGGAATAGTTTTTTTCGGTAAAGAAAGATGAAAAAAAAAAGAAAAATAACAAGTAGAAGTTTCTAACCCTAGACTGCACGAATTTTTCTTTTGGAGTTATGTTTTTTGTACTTATATTTAGGGTTAGATACCACAAATTTTAAAGAGTAATTATTTACCTTATGTAATAGAAAACTTCTGTGATTACATAAGGTGAGTATTTTTATTTGAATATATTGGTATCCAGGAACTAAATTTATTAAAGTTTTTATTGATATATATATATGAGCATTGCTGTGCAGTGTAGGTTAACTTAACAAATAAAATCATTTAACTTTTTGTTTGTTTTTATTACACTCAATTTATGTTCAGAAAAATAACTATAATATTTAAAAGTTTGAAATGCTTTCAAAGAATCGAAAAATATTAAATTTGGAAGAAAAAAATCACCATAAGTCGTTAAAAGAATTAATTGAAAATTTTGGAATAGTCTTGTCGTTGTTGTTGTTGAAGTATTCCTATCAGAGCATTTTCAGTTGAAAAAATGCGAAAAATTAATAGAAATGAAATCATTTAAATATTTTGTTTCATTTTGTTACACTCAATTTATGATTAGAATTTTAACTTTAATTTTTAAAAGTTTAAAATGCTTTCAACGAATTTTATAATATTGAATTTAGAAACTTACAAAACGCCATTTGTCCATTAAAAAAAAAAAAAAAAAAAAAAAAGGTTAATTAATTGAATTTTCTAGAATATTTTTTTTTTAGTTAAAGAATGCGCATCAGAACATTTTCAGTTGAGAAAAATTTAAAAAAAATAATAATAATAACAATAAATTAAATGTTTAATTTAATTAATAAACACATTTAACCTTTTTTCATTTTATTACATTCAATTTATGTTTAGAATTTTAATTTTAACCCTTTGATTACGGTCCAGAACTGGCGACTATTTTTATAAATAATTATACTACAATTTATATATTTAAAAAAATGTGGTAGATTTCTCTTGAAAGTATCCTAATATTTTAAAGTTAGTTAACCTAGTTAATTAAAGCGTGATACGAATAGAATAAAAAAGAGTCGACTGAGACATATATGTCACAAGCCGCAATCAAAGGGTTAGTAATTAAAAGTTTGAACTGCTGTGAACGAACATAATATTAAATTTGGAAGAAAAACAACAAAATTAGTCTTTATAAAAGTTTATTAGAGTTCTTATATAGTTTATTTTTCTTTTCTTTTCTTTTTTCTATATTTTGTTGTTTCTATATTCAGCTGAGTAAGATGAAAAAATATTAATAACAATAAATAAAAGTGTTTAACTCTATTAATGACACTTTACTATGTTCAATTTATGATTAGAATTTTAATTTTATTTTTTAATAATTTAAAATGCTTTGAACGACATTAATAATATTAAATTTGGAAACAAACGAAGTAAATTAAAAAAAGTTAATTGAATTTTCTAAAACAGTTTTTTTTTTAGTTTTTAAGTATGCGTATCAGATCAATTTCAGTTGAGAAAAATTAAAAATATTTATAACAATAAATTAAATGTTTAATTTAATTAATAAACTCTTTCATTTATTTATTTTTATGTTGTTACATTAAAATCCTGTTTAGAAAAATAACTTTAATATTTAAAAGTTTGAAATGCTTTGAACGAATCTAATAATATTAAATTTGGAAGCAAAATAATACCATTAGTCATTAAAAATAGTTAATTGAAAGTTCTGGTTTAGTTTGTTTGTTTTTTTGTCCTTCTTTTTTTTTTTTTTTTTTTTTTTTTTTGTTAAAAATTAATATCAGAGCATTTCCAGTTGAGAAAAATGAAAAAAAATATTAATATAAATAAAAGTGTCTAATTTAATTAATATTATTATATACTTAATGTGTAATTTAACTTTGCTTGTTTTATTTTGTGATTAGAATTTTTTTAAATTTTAAATGCTTTGAATGAATCCAATAATCTTAAATTTGAAAACAAACGAAAAAAAATATCGTCCGTCAGAAATGTTAATGAAAATTTCGAAATTAAAATTTCTGGAATAGTTGCTCTCTCTCTCTCTAAAAAAAAAAAAAAAAAAAAAAAAAAATTAGAACATTTTCCTCAGAGAAAAAAAAGTTAAAAAAATATGATAACAATAAATGAAAGCTTTAATTTAATTTTAAAAATCAGTTTATGTTTAGAATTTTAACTTTATATATTTTTTTTAATCTTAAAATAAGTAAATGTTAACGAAGTGTAAATAAATTCAATTTGGTAGAAAACGAAACACCATTAGCCAGTTAAACAAAAACTAATTGAAATTTCTGAAATATTTTTTTAGTTATAGTATTCCTTTCAGCGCATTTTCAGTTGAGAAAAAATGCGAAAAATTAAATAGCAACGCAACCCGAGTGCCATTAAAATGGGTTTAATGAAAGAGGATTCCTGATTGGCGAGTTTCCCTTTGGCGCTTCATAAACGCACCTGCGCATTCGAGAGAGAACATATTTTTTGTGGTTGTTTTATTATTTTTATTTCGCTACTTTTTTTCGTTCTCTAAGGCCGTTATCAGGGGATTCGAGTCTCAAACTCGGTTGGAAACAGATTGTTCTCAGTGGCACCTCCGGCACTCATGGGTCGAGTTAGAGAATTTCGCACAGTGTGTGGAATGGAAGAACTCGGAGCAATAAGCAAATTAACCCGAGCAGTTTTTGCTGAATTTCTTGGTACAGCTTTTCTTGTACTAGTGGGATGCGGATCGTGTGTATCAGGATGGGATGAGACTTATTCTCCTACTATAGTCCAAATAGCACTTGCATTTGGTGTGACTGTTGCGACCATAGCACAGTGTATCGGGGGAATTAGTGGGGGTCATATTAATCCAGCTGTCACTTGCGGCATGATGATAACTGGAAAATGTTCTTTTCTGAAATCAGGACTTTATATTATCAGCCAGTGTGCCGGAGGTGTTGCAGGAGCTGCTATTCTTAAGGCCATCACACCCGAAGAAATCCGGGGAAATTTGGGTTCCACGCTTATCCATTCTGGTATGTCACCAATACAAGGACTTGGAGTTGAATTCTGTATCACTTTTATCCTGGTCTTTACAGTATTTGCTGTTTGCGACGAAAATCGGCTGGATGTACAAGGCTCGATCCCCCTCGCAATTGGATTGTCCATCACTGCTTGCCATTGCTTTGCGGTGAGTGTTTCATTTTATGTATGGCATTCTAATTCAATGCACACCCTAGAATATCCAAAATGAAATTTTAGTTTATATAATTTACTTCACATTCGATAAAATAATAAAATATAACTATTTAACCCTTTATGTTATTTTTACCTATCACAGCATGATTAACCGTGATTTCAGTTTTATATTTCACTATTTTAAAGAGAAATTTTAACAATATCTTCCCGATGTATAAAGTTGATATATGCTTTGTATGACAAACATAATAATAATAATAATAATAATAATAATAATAATAACAAGTTATTTGACCATGTTGAAATATTCACCGGATATTTCATTCGAATGAATTTTCAAATGTTCATATGTGTACCATTGTTTTTCCTAGCATTTTTTTTTTTTTTTATATACTTACAATCAAACTGAAAATTTCCTCTTTTTGAATCCTGAGAAATAATGGGCATTTTTTTCTTTTTTACGAGAAATGTTTTTTGAAAATATCAGAAACATGCAGGAAACTCGATTCGCATATTGTTGTTAAATTTATCATGAATGTTTCAGAATAGAAAACCAGAATTTCTCAGGAAATTGTGTGTGGGCAACCAGCTATCCATTATTTCCCAGGAATGTTCTTTTTTTACAGTGCTGTACAGGGTTGAGATTCGTATAATATAACGTATAAGCATCTCCGAGTATAAAAGTTAAAATTTATTTTGACAATATTTTCTTACATTTCATCAGAATTTTCCATAATAAAATTTCATCTTTTTAATAGAAAATTTATTTCAGATTGAAAAAAACTTATGCATATCGTCTTTTTTTCTGTGAGTTATAATAAAAAGGAGATGTTATGTGCATTTCCAAGAGTTTTTAAGCCATTTAAAAGCTTCTGAATAATACTGCACGCAAAATTTAAAAAGTTTCATGACCTATACAAATAATATATTTAGTAAGTTCTGTAATATAGAAGTTCGGTTTAAGATATCTATATTGAAATACAAATCTGTATGCTTATTTACCGCAAATGATGCGAAAAAAAAAGAAGAAAATGTTATATCGCGGGTTCCAGTCTGATCTTAATCGAGTGTTGAGTATGATATCAAATCGTTTTTTTTTTAAATGAGAAAAGAATTTGAGTCAATTTCTCTAATAAAGCCATTGCTAAAATAATTCTTTTCTTGCAAATGGAAATCAAGTTGTTTTCTTCAATTTAGTTTTTTTTTTTTTAGATTTTTTTTTTTTTCGTGGTAAGACGCAAGCACGCATCCAAGAGGGGAGTTCATTGGGGTCATGATCCCTCTCTAAATGAAAAACGTTTCTATAGAACAATACATTTTTTTATATAAATATGTATTAATGGTGTTTTCATTTTATTTCTTTTTGCCCTGCTTAAAAATTCTAATCTATCTGACACATTCACGGGGTTATTTTTATATAGAAATGCATGAAAATTGCAGGCATTGTATTTAAGCACCAAAGAATCGAACATCGTTTTTAATTTTCCAATAAATGTGGTACATTTTGATTTGTACTATTTGATTGCTCCCTCCAGACAATATTTCCATGATTGCCGAGACCCCAAAATCGGCTTAAAATACGAACTTTGAGAAAATTTTCTATAAGATTCTTTGCTTTTATAAGAAAATATGAAAATCTGATTTCTACGTATTTGAATAAATCATGCAGATTTTATACATTTACGAATATACCTGCAAATTTCATGCATTTACGAAAGAAAATGAATTGGGATATATGCCAGAAAATAGTCAATTTGGATCTAAGATATAAAAATTGCTAATGAAGACATGTGACTCCCTTGCCCCAAAAAAGACATGACCCCCCTCCCTCTAAATGGAGTGCTGGATCCGCCTCTAGTAAGACGGTAAAATACATTTCTTATTCCACATTCCACATGTTATAAAGAATGCCCTCATGGTAACCCCCCGATATTTAAATTAACCCTTTGGTTACGAATTAGGACATGTACGTCCCATTGTACTATTTTTTATTATATTCGTATCATTTTTAGAAAAATAATATCTGCCATACACTTATACGGGGATATTTTCGAGAGAACTTTACCAGAAAGAAAAAAAAATGTAAATTGTGTTACTATTGAATATAAAAATAGTCACAAGTCCTGCTCCTGGCCCGTAATCAATAGTTTAATACCTTTTTAGTGTTCCGGATGTCTCGATTACTCCAGTTCTTGGAATTTCCATATGTTCTAAAATCCGTTTCATGGAACCATTGTGCTTAATGTTAAAAATCCTAAATTTTTATTCACAAATTCTTTCAAAATTTTGCGCTTACCGTACCATTTATTTGTTTTCGTCTAATTCTTAAAAGTTATTATTTAAAACAAAGTAAGCAGTATTCCATTTACATAGGGTAGATCTTTGTACGATGTAATGACTGATTGTAGATTAAAATTATATATTCTTAAGAGAGGTAAGCATGGTTTGTGGTACGTAAAACTGTAGCAACTCTGAATGCATTTAAAATTCGCGTAGAATTTTTTAATTACGTTTATTTATTTATTTATTTTTTTTTTTCAGTGAGTAGAAAAAATTGCCGGTGTTGAAGTAAAAAGTTTGAATTCTTGTTACATTACACGTTTGAATGGTATATTCTTAAATGTAATATTAAATTTCATTTGTGAACATTACCACACAAATATTGTTGATTTATTACAAAGACTATCCTTAACTATTTTCATTCTGCTTCTCTTAGGATTTTCACATGATTGAAGAAAAATTATGTGTTATTTCTACGTCTCGACAGAGAAGCTGTTGTCTACTCTCTCTCTCTCTTGCAATTTGTCAAACTGGACGTTGCAAATTTACTAATTTCTTAACTATAGTTAAAAAATTAGTTGCATGCCATTTTTCTGACATAAATATTCCTATTCAAATCGTTAAACTAATTTTAATGAAGGAAAACTATGCAACTTTTTGTATGTGTAATTTGTTGACTTTTAAAATCCCACTGTTCTTTAAATCGTAATGTATTAAAAATGTGCGCCTAAGTATTAAAAATAAAGAGGCAAGAATTTTTGGCATTATCTTTGCACAAAGATAGGAACGCAGGTCAATTTCCCTTCAAGGATTTCCCCTGAAGATGTCCGCCTTACGATAACATTGCCAAAACTGGCCAATTCCTCAAACACGACGTAGCAGAGATGCCATTATGTGGATTAATTTGATCCATTGTTAAATCCAGTTTAACAAAGTTTCGAACCAGAAAATTTATTTGATGAATCTTTATTTAATTTTAGATTTTTTACGTGGAATATATTTCATTTCATTTCTTAAAAAAATTTCTGGTACGAAACGTATTAAACCTGGGTGAAATTAACCCACATATTACGGAAGATTAATGAGAGGTTGGCACTTCTGGCGTAGGGATACCATTAATTCCCTAAAGTTTGTTTCACTTTGTTTAATCACTGAAAAATCTGTGATTATATAAGTCGAAGAATATTTCTTTAAAATAGTGGTATCCTGATCATTTGAAACCCCAGCCTGGCTACGTTACTGAACACAGGCATACACCCGCGCGCGCACGGGCACGCATGCCAGTTATTAGAAAAAAATAAAGTTTTTGTAAAATCAATATAATTTTTAATTCGGGATCCATATACTCTAGATTGAATTTTCAATAGTTTTGCACCCTGATTTATAATTAAATATAGTTAAAACAAGTTGGAAATTGTACGTCAAACGTGACAAACGAGGTGCGTTCGTACTGTAGTTAGTTATGTAAATATTCAGACCTAGATGATTTTTAATTCTGTGAAATGAATTATATCGTCTGCAGATTAATTTCTGTAATAAAATAAGTGTCTCGGTCGCTTGACGATTTAACATCCATCGGAAGCTCCTCTAACAAGAAAGCACCGATTTAAAAAAAAAATTCAAATTTCTTAATAGATATTTTTATTAATATCTCCTAAAGTTTTGATTCGATTTTAATAAAATTTGAAATGTCTCGACAAAATTCTGCAAAGATATTATATCTTAAATCTCAAACCATTCGGTTGGGTAGTTTTTGCGTTGTTATATGCGGACGGACGGACAGACAGACGGACGGACGGACGGACGGACGGACAGACAGACAGACGGACGGACGGACCAAGCGAAGACAATAGGTGCTACGTATTTATATAATTACGAACGCACCTAAAAATGGTTATGGTTGAAAATATATTTTACGCGTTTAGGTGCAATTAAAAACAAAATTTCAAATCAGAAAATTACAGATCCGATTTTCAGTAGTTTCACACACTAATTTACAATTAAATATAGTTAATTCTTAATAATAGTTTAAAAAATGTTTTGCGTGTTCACGTGTAATTATAAACTAAATTTCAAAGCATAAAATTACAGATAAGATTTTCAATAATTTTTAAGTTCAATTGAAAACGAATTCAATCTAAAAAGTTACATTTATTCCATGTATTTTAAATTGAAAAAAAAAAAAAATCTTATCGAAAAAAAGTTTGTAAATACCGAAATCGGAAAAGAGTACTTCGAAATATTGTGATTAATTATTATTATTTTATTGACTTTGTTGTTGTCGATATTTTTTTGTGGTTTTAACGCCATAAAAATTGAGTATACCAGGAATAATATTTCGGAAAATTTTGCTAAAGGAAAAAAATATCAACTACAATTCCTCAGAAGTAAACAGACATTATAAACTTGATTAATGCATTAACGCTCTTTCCTTTCCTTTCCCCAAGAAAATGATTCTATCTAAAGTATTCTTCTTAAATTGTAGATAATCAATATATGATAATTTCTTGATATATATGAAAAAAAAACATTAGATAAATATGATGTTACCTTTAAAATCTACCAGTTACAAGTGAGAAAAAAAGTCACTCATAATGGGTATGAGAAAACGTTGAGAAAAAAAAAAAAACACAATCTTAGTTTAATTATTTTATTACTTTCATAATATTATCAACTTTATAAAACATTTTTGTTTTTGTTTCTCTACCAATGAAAATTTGAGCTATTACATTACATAGTCAAAACTCTCTAATATAACCGTAGAGTATCTGTTACTTTAAATGGGAGGGTCAGTGTTGATTTTAGACATTTTTTTTCCAATCGGGATTTTGGTAGCTCCATAGCAGGAAACATTATGAAATTCCATGGAGAAATTTGTACTAGAAATTTGTACCGAGAATGTAGGAAACCTGTTAATTCAGAAAATATAACATAATACATTGTGCTATGTTGAATGAGGTATTTTAGCATCCCTTTATGCTTAACTAGTCATATTAAGAGAAAATAACGCATGAAAAAGTTACTTTACCTTAAAGCTGAAAAAAAATTCCATCGGTGTCGGTTGATTAATTTTCATTTTTTATATCCTACCACTTATAGCGAAAAATATCCATAGACCTACTGATTTGAAAAATGGCTGATGTCTCTCTCTCTCAGGCCATTTCTCCTAACCCAAGAGACCTTTTGTAATTTTGGGGTTTTTTTGTTTTCACATCTGAAAAAAAAATTACGTGAATAGCGACTAATCCGTTTAATGAAATAAAATTAACAAAAAAAAAAAAAAAAAAAAATGTTGACTGAAAATAGACTTTAGAGAAAAAATTTATATATATATATATATATATATATATATATATATATATATATACATATATATATATATATATATATATATATATATATATATATATATATACATATATATATATATATATATATATATATATATATATATATATACATATATATATATATATATATATATATATATATATATATATATATATATATATATAATCAAGGGAAAAAATCATGCGTCGAGCATAGATAATGAAACACTTTCCAACACTAACAGATTATTATTATTAAGAAATTATTTTTATTTTCTAGAATGAAATGAGATATGTAAATAAGCATTTTAAAAAATACATAACTAAGTAAAAATTGCATTTTCAGCAATTGCTGTCCATATTCGAAGTCTTTCGTGCAGACCTGTATATGATCTACAAAATTTGTAAACAGCACGTAATGCACTAAAAATTACATCAAATTACATACCACAGCAAAAAAAACAAATCCAGCAATGCCAGATCATAGTCAGTCCTGTAACCGAATTATTTTGTGCGTCTCTGAAAATAAAATGAACGATAAATCCTACACACTCTATAATTTATAGAAAATAAGTTTCAGCGAACCTTAGTTATCTTTTTAAATATCATTATGTTTCAAGTATCATAACATGTTTAAAATGCGCCGCAGATAACTTTTCTCCTTGAATCATAATGTAAAGGAATTATTTTGTACTTTCCTGTAATTGAATTATAAATGCTACTAACTGTATACTCCGGTGAAAGCATACGGTAATCCATCTCAGTAATGCACAATAATTTCTTCATGTTTGAAATATCGTAACATCAACAAAATGCGCAGCAAACGATTTTTCCTCATAGACCATAATGTAATGGAATTCTTTTGTGTGTCCCTGTAAATGGGCTATTAATGCTACACACTTAATTTTCAATACCGAACATTCTATAGTAAAATTCAATAATGTGTAAAAATTTCATGACAATCCGAGTATATTTACGAGAGTGAGAGCACGGACAGACAGACAAACAGACAAACAAACCGAATTCATAAACTCTTTTCAACTTTGTTGGAAAGTGTTAAAAAGATACCTAAGTACGAATTTTAGAAAACACATAACACTAACACATTTTAAAACCAGATTTCAGCAATTACCACCCATATCCGAAAAAGTACTCGAATTCATTTGTGCAGCCCTGTATATAATCTATAGATTTGTATATATTCTACACAGTGTGCTAAAATTTAGCTTAGTAAGAAAACGCATAGCACAAACGAAAATTCACCTTCAGTAATTTCTACCAATAGACGGAAACGTACTTGAATTCTTTTGTACAGCCCTGTATATTACCTACAGATTTTTATACATGCCACATATGATGCTAAAATTTAGTTCAGGCAAAACACACTTAAAGCTACTGAAATCACATTTACAGGAATTACTATTCATAGGCGGCCATGTAAATATAGTTGAGCTTGAAAATGCATATCTCAATTAAAAAACACATTTAAGCAATTCACACTCATGCTTAGTAATGCTTACGAATTATTTTGTGTAGCCATGTATATGATCTATAGAATTTATACACACCACGTATGCAAAAAAAAATAATTAACTTAAAAACACATATCATAATTAAAAACGCACTTCCAGCAATTATCCCTATTAGATAATACTTCGGATACAGTAGTGTCCGAAATCTTTTGTGTATTCCTGTAAATGAACGATAAATGTTATGTCCATCATATTCTACCGAAAGCATCTTGTAGTAAATCTCAATAATGTATATCAATTTCATCATGTTTGAAGTAGTGCAACATCATTAAAATACGCTGCAAACAGTTTTCCCCCGTAGACCATTATATAACCGAATTCTTTTGTGTGACCCTGTAAATGAATGATAAATGCTTTGCACTCTATATTCTACAGAAAGCATGTTTAAATGCACCTCAGAAATTCGTATGAATTTCCTTATGTTTGTAACAGCGTAACAGCATTAAAATAGACCTTAAACGATTCCCCCCCCCCCCATAGATCATAATATAACTGAATTCTTTTGAGTGCCCCTGTAAACGAACTGTAAGTTCTACACATAACATATTCTAAAGTAATCATCTTGTAGCCTCAATAATGCATATAAATTTCATTATGTTTCAAATAATGTAACTCCTTGAGAGCCCCTGTAAATGAACTACAAAGGCTACACACTTCATTTTACTTACCCATCATACGTAGCATAGGGTAAGTCTTGTACTCGTTTTGAAAATCGAAAAAAAAAATTGACAGATTTACACGTTTCAGACACTGGAGATTCCGAAAAACATATTTTTAGAAAAATTAACTTAAAAACTTATTAACTTAAATTGAGATAGAGACTTGAAATTTGGTATGTACTTAGTATGTAACAATGGAAAGAAGCTTATTTAATTTCAGTAACCTCGATTATCCGGAATTATTTTTTTCGGACTCTCGAAATATTCGTTCTGATAAAAGGTGTATAAAAATTATTGAAATTGTTCATTTTAAGGAGGGAATATAAAAGACAATAAAAAAACATACATTTTGCATAAAGAATGAAGGCGATCGGATAATGAGTTGCCGAGATATTTGTAATCCTATTTTCCACACTCTTCGATTTTTCATGACCCTGTATTTCATTCAAATTTCAATTCAAAGATATATTTTAATTGGAAATGAGACGCTTAATCCGACGCAGTAAACCGCTGGTTAATATGATTATCATTTTTGGAGTTATAAGGATGTTTCTTTTACGCAATTCAGTAATAGAGAATTTAAAGTTTATGACTTCATCAAGCCACGATTTGATTCGAATTGCAATGCATTTTATAAATAGTTTACACATGCTTTATTTTCATATTTTGTATTATGCATATCCATGATGGGTAAGTATTACTGTGGCCCCCAACGACTAGTTTAATACCAAACCTGCCATGGTGAACCTCAATAACATATGTCAATTAACATGGCAATCCGAGTATATTTACGTGAGTTAGAGAACGGACAGACAATCCAAATTCATAAACACTTTTCTACTATGTCAGTTGAACTTGTCAGATGATTGTTATTTTCTTAAGGACTGAATATGAAATTTGTGGAGGTGGAAGTTATCAGGTAACAACATATCCTTAAGTAACTGGAATGAAGTTGGGTTATTGACTGCTAGAATAATAGTGAATCACTCCCAACATAGTAGATACAGGACTAATTTAAAACTTTTTTTTTCCAAGTAACACTCCAAGGTACAAGTAACCCAATTTTAAGGTACTATAATTTTAAAAGAATCGAATTTGTTGGTCATATTCGGATAATTATGCCCACCTGATCCAGATGATGTACTATGAAAGCAGTCTTTAAAAAGAAAAAAACAAAACAATAATAGCAAAATAGCAATTGTAAAATGAAAGCAGTTCCTTTTTTTAACACTTTCTAACTTGAAAAGTTTTTATGACTTCAGCTTATCAGGCCGTCTATCTGTCTACCCGTCTGTTCTCACTCTAACTCTCGTAAATATACTCGAAATATCGTATAATTTATATATGTTATTAAGGTTTGTTATAGCATGTTCGCTATTGAAAATAAAGTGTGTATCATTTTATAGTATTAGTAATGCTTTTACAAGGACACTTAAAAAAATTCGTTACATTATTGTCTATGGGGAAAAAATCGTTTGTAGTGCGTTTTAATGGTGTTACACTATTTCAAACATACCGACATTTATATACATTACTAGGGTGCACTTCAAGATGCTGACTGTAGTACGTGGTGTTCATAGCATTTATCGTTCATTTACAGTGACACACAAAAAAATCGATTACAGTGATTACATCTATGAGCGATAATTGTTAGAAGTGCGTTTACAATTTTGTTATGCATTTTTCAGTTTAAATAATTTTCTACATATTACAGGGTATGTATAAATTATATTGATCATAATCAGGACTGCACAAAAGCATTCGTAAACATTACTGTCTATGTACGTGAATTGTTTAAAGGGTGGCTTTTTAATTGTGTTGTGCATTTTCCGACTGAACTGTATTTAGTATACGAAACTGTGCTTTTAGAATATAGTTGAATTATAATAAAGGGCTAAGAAAAGAACTGGATACATTGCCGACTATGGATAATTAATAATTGCTGGAAGTGCGTTCTTACCTGACTAAAATTTTAGCTTAATATGTGACGTTTATAAAAATCTGTAGATAATATACAGGTATGTACAAAATAATTCGCGTACATTTCCATTTATTGGCATAAATTTCTAAGGGTGAATTTTCAACTGTGTTATGTGTTTTTAATTGAAATAATTTTTAGCATATTATGTAGTATATATACATATCTATAGTTCCTATACAAGGCTGCACGAAAAAATTCCGACTATGGACGGTAATTAGTGAAATTGGGTTTTCAAATGTTTTATGTGTTTTTTAAATTATTACTTACCCATCATACGTAGTACAGGGTAAGTCTTGTAATCGTTTTGAAAATCGAAAAAAAAATTGACGGATTTACACGTTTCAGACACTGGAGATTCCGAAAAACATATTTTTAGAAAAAAAAAAATTGCAGTCCGTCTGTCTGTGTGTGTGTGTGTGTGTGTGCATGTGTCTGTAAACGCTCTATTTCCCGAACAAATTGAGATAGAGACTTGAAATTTGGTATGTACTTAGTATGTAACAATGGATAGAAGCTTATTGAATTTTAATAAACTCGATTATCCGGAATTATTTTTTTCGGACTCTCGAAATAATCGTTCTGATAAAAGGTATATAAAATTTTTTGAAATTGTTCATTTTAAGGAGTGAATAGAAAAGACAATAAAAAAACATAAATTTTGCATAAAGAATGAAGTCGATCGGATAATGAGTTGCCGAGATATTTGTAATCCTATTTCCCACACTCTTTGATTTTTCCTGACCCTGTATTTCATTCAAATTTCAATTCAAAGATATATTTTAATTGTAAATAAGACGCTTAATCCGACGCAGTAAACCGTTAGTTAACATAATTATCAATTTTGGAGTTATAAGGATGTTTCTTTTACGCAATTCAGTAATAGAGCATTTAAAGTTTAGGACGTCATAAAGCCACGATTTTATGCGAATTGCAATGCATTTTCTAAATAGTTTACACATGTTTTATTTTTATATTTTATATTATGCATATCCATGATGGGTAAGTATTACGGTGGCCGAACGACTAGTTTACTTAGACAGCTTCTTTCACCTTATTTAACGGTTCAGTTTTGTTACAGTATTTTGGAAGTATTGGAAAGTGTTTCATAATCTACGCATGATTTTTTTACTTGTTTCTTTTTGAGACAGAAATAGTAAAATAGTAATCTACGAAAATTTTCAGATATTAAAGTGACATATTTTTTTCGGATTAAAATTAATTTTGTAAGTATTTTGCATTTGCTTTTAAGGGATTCATAATAAATTTCGTATAACCATGAAATTCAAATGTTCATCGCCTCGAATTACTTTTGACGTATATCTTTTAACATATAAACGTCATCAACCTAAAAATTTGAAAGTATAAATGTTTCCTCATAATTCTTCAGATCCTATTTTTTATTCATTTTGAGGCACTGTTATTTAAATGTGGCTTTTTAATTAATTAATAACATACGATGAAAAGCAAAATTTTTTGACTCTTCCAAATTTAAATAACTTATATGTTAAAAAATAAAAGTAATTTATTCAATATTATTTGTCATAAAAAAGAAAATTTTTGTAAGACGATGGTCAAAATTTTAATGTTCGTGACGTCGTTAATTACTAATACTGTATTTAATATTTTATTAGGTATGTGCGGGTAATTTTACAAAGAGTATAAGATGATGGTAATACTTTTTTCTTTTAAGTTACTTACTTCAATCTGAAGAGCAAAGATTTTTGTTTTATTAATTTATATTAACTTATTTAATAAAGAGTAAAAGTGTATTCTGGGTTATTTGTCATTCAAAGGCAAAATATATGTAATGCGATCGTTGTTTTTTTTCATCATGATCAATATTTTGATGGTCATGGCGTCGTTAATTACTTTAAATTTAGTTAAGATTTTGCAAATTATGAAAACTATGACACGAAGAAGATAGCTTTTTGAGTTACTCCTAAAAAGTTTTATTTCCAGTTATTTCAAGTTGTTAGTTCTATTTCATATGATGATATTACTGTTTTAAAATATAATTAAATCAACGCGTTCTTAGATAATTATTTAATTTAACCAGCCATTATTTCGACCAAAGTCTAAATTATCTTCACAAAATTTAATTTATTTTAAGACCACGGAGAAGTAACGTGATGATTTTTATGTTGAAATGTTCATTTAAGGGTATTCAGTCGGTCTGGGGATACAAAAAAATTATGAAAAAATATTCCATGCTAAAATGTTGAGAAATTTATTGAATAATTTTTTTATATTTTTTAATATATTTCTCTGCTTTTCCTCTCCGAAATTAAGCTGATAAGCAAAATAGGAAATTCTTTAGATATTAATTTTTTGTATATCGAAAACACTGCACCGCACTGAAAAAGAAAACCCGCTAAAAATAATAAATATTTTATGCGACGTTTTAAACAATGAAAACCATTCATTTCTAAATTGTTCAATATTTCAAAAGTAAAACCTAAAATGAACTGTTGCGCGATTAACCTGACTATTAAGAGTGAGTAAAATATTCAAATAATACACAAGTAATGCACAAATAATTTACAATTATACAAAATCGTGCGTGGAAAGAGTGCAGATTTTTTATTGAGATTTTGGACAGCACTTTCTTTAATGTCGTCTGTGTGCGGTAATTTCGAAATTGATCCCCAAAACCCCGGACTAAAAAAGCTAAACCATTTACTTATGCACCACGTAATCACGATCGCTCTTTCTATGTTATTTTTAATTTTCTTTCTTTCTATCCTTATCTTTTCGCTGGTCTCTATAATTTGTTTTTATTATAGTGACAATTATTTCTCACTCAGTAATGTAGTAATTAATTTTTTTTTCTCTTTAGGTTTACTTATATATAAAGTTAAATGAAATCACATGTGTGAAAATAAAGTAACTATAAAAGATGATAAGATATTAAAAGAGAGACTGAAAATACAAATATAAAAAACTGTGAATGTGACACGAAATCTCCAGAAGAGCCTCATATCCATAATTCATAGTGTAGATATGTTTGTCATCGAATATTGTCAGCATAAGGCCTAAAATGACAATATTAAGCTCCTTATAACATATCGAAAAATACCAGGATAATTTAAATATATTAAGATAAGCAATAAATAAATGAAAATTCAACTAAAAATAATTAGTTTTTGTTAAACATTTTTTAAAATATTAAATTACTCAATAAATACGTGACAATATTAAAGTATCTGTGCGCACGAAAGTCCATAACATGAGATCAAAAAACAGAATCGTAGCTTCATGTTACTAGTCAAATTCATGAGTCATTTATTGCCTCGTGATTTCACACCTAAAGAAAGATAAAAACCATGCAAGCGTAATAAAAGATATTTGTCTCAATAGAAACAGCTCTTCAAATGACGGCAAACCGTGAAGTGTGATTTAGAATATGTGCAAATACAATAAAAATGTGAGTTGATTTTCTTTTATTTATTTACACACAATAGTCATCAGAATTTCTAGAATTGACTGAGATACATTCTTCTTTTCGTCACAATAATTTACGAGTTTCCAAGTTACTGTGAAAAATCAAGCACGTGAAAAAATGTACATTTACCTAGGTATTCACAATTAAACAATATGTTTTACAATCAATCTATTAACTTAGAATTTTCCTTTTGCCACATATTACTATTTTTATGAAGCAACAACATGCTAAAATGTAGGTATATTTGTTTCAGACATGTTTTTAAAAGACATTTAATAAAGACATTGGGCCGTATATTTAAAGAAAAAGTAATTTTAAGCATTAATACAACAACAAAACCATTAACACAGGGACACTTTGTACCAGTGAAGGAACTTTTTGCAAATCTACAGTGATACATTCGGTGTAAAATCATATGAGAAATGATAATATCGTAAAATGACGTTCATTATCAGCATTATTTTATTGGTGATTTGAACTGAATAGTTCTATGTTTTCCGAAGGCAAATAAAAAGCAATACATGTTAAAATTTGTTTTATTCTTTATTATCAGAAAAAAAAATAAAGCATTTTTCAGTTGAACTTTTTGCAAATCTACAGTGATACATTCGGTGTAAAATCATATGAGAAATGATGAAATCGTGAAATGACATTCATTATCAGCATTATTTTATTGATGATTTTAACTTAATATTTCTCTGTTTTCCGAAGGCAAATAAAGAACAATACATGTTAAAATTTGTTTTTATTCTTTATTATCAGAAAAAAAATAAAGCATTTTTCAGTTGAACTTTTTGGAAATTTACAGTGATACATTCGGTGTAAAATCATATGAGAAATGATGAAATCGTAAAATGACATTCATTATCAGCATTATTTTATTGATGATTTTAACTTAATATTTCTCTGTTTTCCGAAGGCAAATAAAGAACAATACATGTTAAAATTTGTTTTATTCTTCGTTATCAGAAAAAAAATAAAGCATTTTTCAGTTGAACTTTTTGGAAATTTACAGTGATACATTCGGTGTAAAGTCATATGAGAAATGATAAAATCGTAAAATGACATTCATTATCAACATTATTTTATGTGATGTTATACTAAACAGTATGCTAAAAACTTATTACATAACTATATACTACTTCTACACATTTTTAATATCATGCTTATACTTGTAACAATGATATTCTTAATAAGAATGGCAGGAAAAAATCTCAAAATTTATCTTTATTTGATTTTAATTTTGAAATAATGATAAATCCCTGTTAATAAATTTAAGATCAACGTCTTAAAACAAAACTGTGTTTAGCAGCGGGCAACGTACTTTTCAATTATGAAAAGTAAAAACTAGAAACTGCAAACTACAAGAATAAAAAAATATGTTAAAAAATTTATTGGATTATTAGAATGCTTATCGTGTGGGTTATAGACTATTACGAATACTTTTAATGTTAGTCGCCGGCTACGCGGGTTAGATTATACACGACCCATAATTTGAGTCACGAACTACACGGGTGAGAATCTCCATGACCCACTGAGTCACGGATTTTGACTGCATAAAACTCTTCAAGAGAAAGTCTTTGTCTTTTATGAGGATATTAATTTTTAAATATTCACATCTGCGAAACTGTTACAAAGATAAAGGTACAATAGTTCTCTGTTTTCCGAAGGTAAATAAAAAACAAAGAATGTTAAAATTTGTTTTATTCTTTATTATCAGAAAATAATAAAGCATTTTTCAGTTGAAAAAAGCTTATTAGAAAAATTAAACTATGCATAAGTATAATTTGATTTTTTTTTCTATTGATTTAAAATGACAAAATTGCTAAAACTAGGTGTTTATTTTAAACATATTCTGAAATATCACAGAAAATCTACTGCGACTTTCATCAAATATTAAAAAAATCCATTTTATTTTTATTTTAATTACTAATGTGTGTGCGTGTGCAGGGTGTCCCAAAAAGATTGAAACGCGCTTTAATTTTTTACCTGTTGTAGATACGTAGGCAATGTAAATTGAAAAAGTGTTGAAAATAAAGTAAGATTGAAGATGATGTCGTTAAAATAGTCGTCCCGTTAATTTTCAAAACGTAACACTTTTTTTAATTTATGTTAATTGGGGGTCTTATCTCTATCTCTATAAAATAGTAAGTGTCTGTCTGCCTGCCTGCCCGCGGATTTCTCCGTAATTATAACACCTAGGACTCAGAAATTTTTGTCATGTGCAGATGTTGTCACCGGATAGTATACCTCGCGGCCGGATTTTTAAATTTTAATTTAAACGTGTTAAAAAAAAAATTAAAACGTGTATATGGAATTTTGGGTCCGAGGCTATTTCAAGCTCCTCCCATGAAATAGCCTCGGCAACGAAGCAGCCAGCCAATGAGAGCAGTGTAACGACCGAAGAAATCTATGGCCTAGCCTGACTCGTGAGTTGCTGGCCTAGAGTTGTCCAGTTTTTGTCCATGGTTTTGTCGCCTAGCCTTGGAGTTTGACTGCCGTGTAAGCCGTGTAATCTAATCGAAAGGACAGTTTTCGATATGCAAAGAGACTGCAAGAGATGTTAGTTGGCAGGTCAAAAAGAAGTGAGCCGAGCTAAGCTAAGAGAGATGCAGAGAGAGTTGAACAGACGATGGTGAGCGGAAAATGATGTGTGCGCGTGAACAGTATATGATGGTTGTGTACGCTGGTGTTTTGATGGCAGAGTGTAATGTTTTTTAATTGTTCATCTTATTTTAACTTGTGTATCAACGATGCCTAATAAAAAGTGCTGGATGTTAATCATCACCTTGGATCACTGGAGTTAGTTAAGTCATTACAGTATGGCTCTTTCCACCCGACATCAATAGAGCTTACTGATTTTAGTTCGGATTTTCACCACAGGGGTCGCTTTCGTATCTTTGGTTCTATGGGCTGGATCATGACGGGGTATGCCTCATTCGACTCGACATCGATAACCTTAATGAATTCAGTTATGTTCGTATAGAACATATTGTGCCCCCTGGCAGTGGAAGGTGTAACTAAAGGATTTTGCAGCTAACTCGGGTTCTATGGGTCACATCACGACACGGTTTGGCTCATTCGACACAACATCAATAGAGCTTACCTATTTTAGTTCTGAATTTCACCACCAAGGGGTTCTTTCTTATCTCTGTTTCTATGGGCTGGATCACAATGGGGTATGGCTCTTTCCACTTGACATCGATAGAGCTGACTGATTTTAGTTCGGATTCTTTCCTATCTCTGGTTCTATAGGCTGGATCACGACGGGGTATGGCTCATTCGACTCTACATAGATAGAGCTTTTCGATTTTCACCACCAGGGGTGCTTTTCTATCTCTGGTTCTATGGGCTGGATTATGAAGGGGTATGGCTCTTTCGACTCGACTTACGGTAATATATGGGAGTGTGTATGGCACGCCCAGTGTTTGCTGTCTAAGGTAGTGGGGCCCCCAACATTAGATTTGTTTAAAAATAAAAAAATGTTCAACACTGATTTCAGGTACATTTAAGGTTGTTGGCACGGGCAACGCCGGGCGGGTAAGCTAGTAAATTATATTTATAAAACAAATTCCATGCTCTGACAAATACGGCTGTAAGAATGTCATTCTTCTATTACCAAAGCTCACCGAGTTATGATATTTTATGAAATTTCGGAGCTTTCTGGTAAATGGACATACGATGTTTCAGAGCAGGAAGCTCCGAAATTCCATAAAATTTTAATTTAGCGTAACTAAATTATTTTTTCTCGAAAAAGAATGGAATTTTTAGTCGTGAACTTGCCAAAGCAGAGAGAAAATTATCTGAATACCGCTTATGGAACTCAGGGATCGTATAAAGAAATTAAAAGTGTAACTTTTTGAAAATTAATGGCGGGACTATTTCATCGACATAATCTTAATTTATAGTTTATTTGGAACAGTTTTCAAATTTACATTGCTTACGTATCTCCAACAGGTAAAAAATTAAAGCGCGTTTCAATCTTTTTGGGACACCCTGTATATATATGTAACGCTTTAGGTGCTAATCTCCGCTACAAGTCTATTTGAATCATTTGATATATCAAATTTATCAATAATCATTTATCAATTTATCAAATTTATCAAACTATCTGAAACGCAATTTTCAGTTTCCATCTGTCCCATGGGCATTTTCATAATAAATTTTGTATGCCTTTGTAAATAAAAACCAAAACGTTGAGGTAATTAGTACTTCAATTTGTGAGAAATATGGAAATATCTTTTTTATATACTAGAATTATTTTTAATTTTCCACTTGCGAAGCGCTCTTTTCAGCTTTAAATTGTACAATGGAATTTTTTATACTAAATTTTAAAATACTTATAGCAATAAAGATTGGGTGTTTGTAGGAACATGTAAATGGCTTTCAATACAAAAAAGTATAAAGCTACCTATTGCAGCCGTTCGGAGGAAAGCAGTTCCGGAAAATTTCGATATATTTTCACCGATCATGACCCCCAGACCCCAAAACCACCCTCCGTTCAAATGTGATATACATATATATATATATAACCATAAATGAAACATTATCATAACACCAACTTAAACATTTATTTAATTAAGTATGAAATAATTAGTTGACAATAAAAGATTCCCCAATATATATATATATATATATATATATATATATATCTGAGCTATGTCATACGATAACGCTCGTATTTATAAATCAATTTTGATGAAACTAATTGTGTGTATTAAGCTCACCAATGTCTCGACCGAGTTCGTTGGCCAGCTTGGTCAGTAATTTTGTTTCAAGATGGCGGCCATTTAAAAATTTAAAACTAAAATAAATATACAAAAAAGTTAAAAATTCAAATTTATTTTTTAATTAAGTGTTAGGCCTTGATACGAGGATTCCAGAGCATTTTTTGGTTTACCTCTATCTTTAAAAATGGCTGAGATAGAGCAGTTTGAAATTCTAGGGTGGCTGACATTTTGAAACAAAACAGCACATTAACGCGATTACTCGCAAATTATTTTCTTTCATTGTTGCAATAATTTTCCCAATCATACGCATAAAACTATATATTCATATCCGTTAGCGCCAAATTCTCGCAAAAAACCACATTTGGCGAAATATCGCCAAATTTGGCGACCAAAATAAGTCTTCATAAATGAAGCCAATTTGGCTATTGCTCAATAATTTGACGAATTTCTTATTCAAATTCAGTATTAACGAATCTTTTGTAACCGTTTCTTTGCATTTTAACTTGCTGTTTTCGTGTAACATTAGCTAAAATTTTAAAACGAAGATATGGGAAAGCTACCTTTTCCTCCCGGTACAGGCCGGAAGGACTTTTTTATATTTGGTATATGAAATGTAGTATATATTTGGTATATCAAATTTATCAAAAATCCATAATTATTTATCAATTTATCAAATTTATCAAAATATCTCTAAAAGCAATTGGGTGCTTGTGGGAACATGCATTTTGGTAATAAAAGAGCCAGAAATTAATTTATTATTCTATTTACTTTTAAAAAAAGAGAGGAGGAAGATTGTAAAATGCGCTTTTCCTTTCAATCTGTCTCGTGTCTTTTTCCATGTTGTTGAATAACTATGGAGATAAAATCAGAATTTCGTGACAACTTTGATTAGGGTAACAGAACAGAAAGTCTTTCTATTGTCAAATTTAGAATCTAAGGTTTGGGTACGTTGCAAGAAATAAACATTCTTTTAAGAAAAGCATAGATGCCCCATTTTCATCGAGAAAATAACTTTCAGTGGAATTAAATTTTCTGTAAGAATTAAAACGACAGAATAATTAAAGATATGGTTTCTTTGCGAAGAAATGAAGACAGAATGAATTCAGAAATGAATTTAATTACATATTGTTTACACTTAATAGTTACACATACTATATAAATTATTTTGAAAAAAAAATAGTTTTAATATTTCGATACGCTGGGGGCTGTGAAATTCTCTAATAATAATTTTGATGTGTTCTTCAAATTTAATGTAAAATTTATTGAAGAAAAATCTTTATTGATCAAGACATTTCTTTTTAGTTGTTGTGCTTTCATGTATTCAAAGCTGTATTAAACTCAAATCTTCTTTTGCCAGGTTTCATGAAATTATATATAATGGTCCTAAAACTGATATCTTAAGTAAAAATATCCATAATTATCTTTTGGGATTAAAAAAAACTCCACAATAAAATTTCTACAAAAAGTCTACATCTTATCACGTACTTCCATTATTGTTGAAGACAAATTTATCTCAGAATGCAGAGCAAGTAAGTGCTGAAACTTATTATCTGATATGGTGTGTTATCCATCTTTAAAAAATATCGATAATGCTAAAAAAAATAACAATACCACGGAAAGACTTCTTAAATACACCATAAGAAATGAAAAAAAAAAAACACCTTTTTCTTCGCTTTATATGGTATATTTAAATGGTTTCTTTCCATAGTATTGGATTTTACATCGATATTTACAATATTTCCTAACAAAATAAAAATAAAAATATTATTGGAACAATGACGGTGTCTGGATCTCCTATGTTTTTAGGCGAAATAAACACTGCAGTTAACAAAACTCTAGTTGATTTAACAAAACAAGGTATAAACAATTACACATCCATCACAGGGTGATGGGTAGCGAGTGATATGCAATCGTCTTAATTTAAGTTTAAAAAAGAACTTTATTAAGAATAAGATATAAATCTTGATATAAATGAAATTATAACAAAAAATTTTCGTGAGTTCTTTGACTATTATTGATTGTTCGTGAAGGAATTAAAAAGTTCTTGGATGCAGGACCCACTCTTTGGGCTTCTCCAGTTATTGAGAAAATATTCGAATAAAAACTTGCTGACATAGAGGTATACAATTTTCCTGACGTTCACTAAAGTTCAGCATAGATTTTCACTAAGTTCAGATATTGCTTATCTCTCGTCGTTTTTCCTCAACTCACGTATCCAGTGACTTTCTTAAGTGAGAATGATTTAGAGCTCTTCTCAACCCCGCAACGTTTCCGTATAAAATATCTGCAAGAGTTCTCAATCCAGAACCCTCCCTTAGCTCTTTACTGAGCCAATACGTTGTTACAGAATTTCTCCGGAAAAAATAAAACCAGCTGCTCACTGAGCTGTTCCTCCTTTCAAGGCTTCTCTCTGTCAGAAACTCCTCGATGTCCTAATTCACTTCTCGGGATTAAATATAAGAGGTTCTAATCCTGACCTATCTGAAGGTGAGAAAATGATATCATTCGCAAACTCTATCATCATTGGTTGAAAAAGTGGGGGGGGGGGGGGGGGGAATTAAACTCCGTCATTTGATAGAGTTCCACCTTCTCGAACGCCGAAATCAGGCTTCTAAAACAATCTGTGTCACACGTAGAGTTCAGCGACTTTAATCTGTTAGAAACCTTTTAAATGGAAGATTGGTTAACCCTTAACCGGAAACGTGAAAATTCAGAACACAAACAGAAACGTGCCGTCTGTGAGACTGCTAAATTTTAAAAATTGCTATAAAATTTTAAAAAGAAAACAACTCTTAATAATTTACGAAATAGTGAACTTAAACGTTTATTCTTTAATAGTAACAACAGGAACATAACAGGAACAAATTTTTAATATAACAGCATAAAAATGAGTTTTGAATGTCGGAGACAGGAAATATTTCAAAATTACACACTATTATTCAAATATTTACATTTTCGACAAAATAATGAAATAAATGCAAATATTTTGATATATATTAGTAGAATATGAATTTAAAAAAATATTATACAGTAAAATTAACAAAACATTTAATAGTAAATATTGCAGCATGTTCTAAATATCAGCGTTTTTTATGCAATCATTGCATTTAGAATTGGAGCATTGCATGCATACAGGCTTCCGGCACTGTACACACAGATATTTTGTCATTCTATGATTGTTTCTATGACACAAAAAACATGCTTTGCGTTTGAAAAGTATTAAGTCATCATCTACCTGGAGCACATTTTCAACAGGTTTTTGCAGAATGCGAGCTATTATGAGGCGCAATTCCCGGGGTAGCTGGGGATTTTCTAGTCGTCTCTCCATATTACACTCTTTCATATTACTGGCCAGAGTATCATATTTCATTCGCATTTGAATTATTTTACGGTTTATCTATTTCACTATATGCAGTAACATATCATTTGTAAATAACAACTGCCAGACAGAGAATAGATCTGCCTTTTCTCCGAGATCACTAGCTTTCCCTCTTAAAACTGGCACTTTTATAATATTGTGTTTTCTTGTTCTTGACGAGGAGCGAACTTTTTAAACAGGCCATCAGTACCGATTTTTTTTCATATATATATTTCGTATCTGCGTCTGCTACTTTTTCATCATTTCTTATATCTTCATTTTCGCTTTCATTAGAGTTTTCTGACGATGTTGAATCACTTTCGTGTTCAGAATTTATATATTCATCATCTGAAATACTTTCAACATCGCTTATGTCACTTCCTACTTCATCAAACCATCACAAAATAGTCTCTTCAAAGGCTTTATCACCATAGCTTACCCGCATTGATGGCCCCGTCATCTTGATATCCCAAAGAAAAAAAATTACATAAACGGAAACATGCCGTCTGACAGACTGCGTCGAAAAGAAAATATTTTTTCTTTCAACAACTGAAAAAGCGCAGGTGTTATAAATGGGTCGGGGTGGAGAGGACCAATAGTGTAACGATTAGATGGTGTGATAAGGTTGAGGACACGTTCATTTTTGCATAAAGGGTAGATATGTAGACGCAACCGTCTCACAGACGGTACGTTTCCGGTTAAGGGTTAAGATAGATTATGATCATAAAAGGTTCCTCTCCATCACTCGAACCACCTACACAGAATACTCTCTCATGCTGTCTCATAGTCAGGTGTTTCTACTGCTTCTGTAAAGATACTTTTTTTACAAAGGGAATAGTAGTATAAAATGTAACTCGAAAAGAAAACTAAGTCTGGTCTGGCCAAATAAACTCAACTTGGGGAAGCAAGCTGAACCTACTTTTCAAAATAATCTCACTTAATAAACTAAAGTCACTGTCAATACACAATTACTATGAGCCGTTGATTTTGAAAATGGGGCAAGTCCATTTTTGAAAAAAAAATAGTTACAGCTAAATCTTGATACAAATTAGCACAAAATTCATATTGCTAATCAATTCACAATAAATACCTTTTAATAGCAATGTAAATTTGTTACTATTTATTTGTTCAACAATATTTCAAATGCGTTGATATTGAAAGTCAGGCAAGTCCACTTTGAATAGAATTATTTTTTATGTTGCATAATATTAGCAAGAGTAATCAGAATTTAACAGTTCTGCGACAACTGTAGTGAAATGACAAAATTGGTAAAACACTGTTTTAAAATAATGAATAATTATAAGCACACAACTTATTACTGAATATCTTTTCCACTTTTTTCTATAAAATTAAATTTATTTTTTACTTTATTGTAGCTTTTCTAAAAATGAAATATTGAAATAAAATAAGCAAGTAAATATATTCAATTTGTTGTTATTATAATTTTATTCCATTCAAAGAAAATCAATGTTTTCAACAAATAATTAATTTTGAAAGTGAGGCAACTCCATTGGCGCATACTGAAACCATGATTATTTTTTTCAGCTAAGAAGTATAACCATTATTGCATATTAAATTTACATGAAATAAGACCAGAAATAGATAGTCTGATGAATTTAAAAATTTCGTAAAATATGTTTACAGAAATTTTTAAACCCATCCAAACCATTCAATATCCAGCAATAACAAAAATTGACTTTTTCCACTTTTAAAATCAACGGCTCATATAAATCTTGCCTCAAAAATATGTCTAATCTAACTGATGTTCCGTGATTTTTGAAAGCAAAAAGCATTATTGAAATAAACTTAAGCCTGAAGAAAAGCTGGAGTCCATTGGCAAAAAAAAAATTTCTAAAACATGTTTTTTATTAGAGATAAAAACGAGTTTAAAACTTTTTGAAATTGCTTCAAAACATACTAATGTAGCTTACGCATACCAAACTAAAAAGATCAACAACTTCCACTTAAAAAAAAAAAAAAAAAAAAAAAATCACACATAAATCTAACTGCCAATTACAGCAACTTGTTTACCTATAATAAAAAAGTAAAAGTTGCAAAAATATATAATAATTTCAAATTATAAATTATGAAATTAATATTAAAACAAATATGCATTGTAACCTACACATAATTTTTAGAAAAATAGATTTTTAAAAGCTTCAAATATGCGAATCCAAAATTCCAGCTTATTTTTCTCAAGTATGTTTTCAGTTATGCTTAAAACACGACACGCATTGAAGCTTGTTTTGCAACAATTAAAAATGAATTTACAATTTAGTATAAAGAATTCAAAAATTTACATCTGCATAATTCATAAACTTCTTCATCGAATAACATTTAGTTACCCCAACGTAAAATTTACCGAAGAATCCGAATATGATGTTAAAATTAGGTATTCGTATTGAAAATTTTCAAAGTTTGTTACAATTTCAATTATGAAGCTAAAGATTTTTGCTCTCTAAGCGTTTTTTTTTCTTTTACATACATTTAAAGAAGGCATAATTTTGAATTGAACGGCTATTTTCATTTTTCTCTGCGAATATTTTCCTATTAAAATGTATAGGGTGTTTGTTCTCTTTGTTTTTCTTTTTCTTTCGACTCTGCATTTGTGTTTGTGTTGTATTCATGTCTATAAAGTGTCGGCTTTCGTTCATTTTTGTCATGCTTAATTGTGACTCGTGCCAGTATTATTCTTGTACATTTAAGGAATGTTAAAAAAAAAAAAACTGATTTTTTATAAATTTTTATTACTCAAACACTCAAAAACGTAAAATCTTTCATTATAGGAATTGGAAACCAGCGTTTTTGCCGTTTAGAATATTCAAGAGTTTTTCTGATTGTTATATAAAATAATTTAGCAGAGAAATTATATATTTACACTTATGTATTCAACGAATTTATGGGACATGCTGAACACAATATCAAGTACAGTGAATATTTCGTTATGCACTGAAGTAATGTAAGTTGATTCAAATTAAAGGTTTTTGACTGTAATACAGTAAAACCTCTATAGCAAACACTCCCGAATAACGGATAGCTGATAACTCTAGCAAACACTTTTTTCATCCCTAACACTTATATATTTGTACATTTTTACCTCTGAATAGTGGACACCTCCGAATAGAAGACAAATTTGCGCTCCCGAGGTGTCCGCTATTCAGAGGTTTTAAATTTGACTCCCTCTAGCAACAAATGAATAACAAGCAATTTTAAAGGGAAAAAAAATACAACTGATTTCAACGGATTGTTTCTTATCTTCGTGGTTTTTTTCCCTTTAGCAACTCTTTATTATCTACATTGGAGTTTTTCACACGCGAACTGAACCCGAAAATTTTATTCGAAATTAATCCGAAACTCGATCCGAGCCCTGAAAAAATTTCGTTGTCACGAAACCTGACCGAATCAGACGCATTTCAACTGGAAATAAATAAAAATTATTCCATATTTTAATGCAATTATGGGAAAATACTCTATAATTATAGCTATAATATAAACATTACTCTTTATGTAGAAAAATGAACATATATATATTCTTTCATATATTTAAATATATAGATTTCCATCTGGAACAATATTGTATTGGGGTTGCAAAACTCGACTCACATGAGTCAGAATCCAATCCGAAATCTACCCGAACCCGCAACAATTAGAGTAACGCGACTCAAACCCGACTTGCAAAAAAAAAAAAAAAAAAAAAAAAAAAAAATTAGCTCCGTCTCTACCCAACCCGAATCACATATTGGGTCGCTTTCGAATAAAATTGGGTAACCGAGCCGATGCAGGAATCTAATTCACGTTCATTTGAATTCTCTTTGTTGAAAATATCGCTAAGTTTGACGTACAGTAACCGATCATACATTAAAACTTTTTATGTGTGTCTGTAAGAACTATATATACGATACAGTGACTATTTTTAAAACCTAAAGTAAATTTTTACGAAAGTTAAAGCTTATAAAATAAAAAAGGGACAAGAAAGCATACAAACAGACAAATACGTATATTATTGTTAGATACTGATGTTATTGAAACAGGACAGCTTGCAGACCAAGACATTTCTAACAAAAAATACTTTGAAAATAGGAGCATCCGTTTTAAAGTTATGCTTGGATATACATAGAGAAAAAAAACAAACACACAAACAAATTGTATAACCCCTTCGTTGGAGGTCTGTTAAAAAGTTAATTAATTAATCGAAATATCGTTTATCCCACCTTCTTTATCCAAAATAACAAATGTTTGCAACTCTAAATCAAGCGTGAAAGATACAAATGTTAATTGACATTGTGCTTGTCATAAATAAAGCTTCACAAACGATACATAAATAATTTTTAAACAGTGTTATAAATTTAGAAGGCATTGCAAATGTTTGTATATGTCCATTTATGACAGCTGTTTATTCATAATTTCATTATATAAGAAAGTACTTCTGAGATCTTCAAAGAATACAATAGAGTTATGAATGAAACAATAAATAAAAAATTTTGCGTCTTGGGGAGAAACTTTTCTTTCTCACGTTAATCTGGCAAAAGCAAACATATCATGCAACTCCGTTTTACTTCAACAGATAAAATAGCAGTATACTAAGAGCTCGAGAAACATTTTCTTATCTTAAGCCACCTATGTATGTGTCTATTAGAAGAAAGATTATACTTGAAAGTCGATACGTTGTTTAATAGAAATACCTTTTAAGAACATGTAGCTATAATCAATAAATGAGCTACCCGGTAAAAATTGTTTAAGGGGACTCAGTATCCTTTTATTTATTATATAAATATTATTATTTTTTACATATTATTAAATTGTTTTAAGAAGGAAAATTATTTAACCAAGAAAAAAAATACAATTCTTATGATAAAATTTTTAATTTTTAATTTTAAAAAAGATAATTTTAAAACCACACTTCTATACAATTTGAAACTTTTTGCTACATTTTTTTCATACTTTTCTATAAGTGCACTCTATAACTGTAAGGATAACATTTCTAAAAAGTTAATAAGTTTAAGAAAAAATAAGCAAAATGTCATAACATGTGTCAAAATACAATAAAAATGACTATTTACTAAATATTTCTAGTTAAAAAAAAAAAACTATTTATATTACTGAAAATCCGATTCTTAATTTTATGAAATGTACCATAAATATCGTCCATTTAAAAAATTGTGTCAATTGAAAATATATATTGAAGTTATAGAATTTTTGGTTTATTCTGTTATACTGGAAAACACAAACTGAGAAAAAATAATTTAAAGATTGCAACTCTGAATCATTTAAAGGAAAATACATGAAGTAAAAAACTTTTCTCGCATGTTTTCAACTATTTGTATTTTTACGAAACTTCATCAGAATATACTGTTAAAATTCATTTTGAGCAAAAAAATTGGAAATTTATTTTTTCGTCATTTTTCGCAAAGTGAAAGGTACCTAGTCCCCTTAAAGGAGAAAATTTCAAATTATTTTTAAATGTAGTTAGAATGTCGAGTGAAATTTTTTTTCATTTAATTTGTTTATTAAAATCTAATTACAATTTTTACAATAAGAGTGATAAATGTTTTGGGTGTGACAAGCCATTAAAAGTGTAATTATATATTTTAAACTAATTTATGCATTATTGGATAAATAAATATTAATGAACCTAGCATCGAATAATCATTTATGTTTTAGTGTAAATAAATATGGAAACTGAGATATATAAATTCAAAAGTTTAAAATTCATACTGTTTTGTAGCGTCAACCTGAATCACGCGTTAATTCATTAGTCACATCTAAATTGTCAAAGGGAAAATGACAAAATTATAAAAGAAATCAATTTTGACAAAATCTTTGAAGAATACAAGGAGTGATAAATGAACAATAAATAAAAAATTCTGCATTTCAGAGAGAAACTTTGTCTTTCTCACGTTAACCTGTCAAAAGCAAAGCAAACATATCAGTCAACTCCGTGTTACTTCAAGAGATGAAATAGCAGTATACTAAAGACTATTTGAATTCGGCAATTGAACTGTATGAATTTTACCTTTTCTACTTCAATTTTCAATTATAGGATTCACAGGGAACGTTAAAACTAAACTAAACTCTTTTGCGCTACAATCTATTAAAGATCTTCGCCTACAGTGCCCAACAGGGCCCGCGTAAGACAAAGAAGTAGAGGAAGCCTAACGTTACTCAGGGACCTCCCCCCCCCCTCCTATTACTCTACTAATTGTTTTGTTATTTACTAAATCCATTTTTCGTATGCTGTAACAATTTGAAATTTTACCATCAAAATTTCGTGCAAACAACACTTTACAAAGAGCGAGCTTCATATTTTACATAAAAATTTCGTAAGGAAAAAAATGCATTTTTTACTCTGATAGAATTTTTTTTTCTAAAAATTTATTTCGAAAACTAAATCCCGGGCCTATTCGTTAAACGGAACTTCTGTTTACAAGACCATGGGCCTGAAGTGCTGTACAGCATATGTCCTGGTCATGTGATCAACCCAACGCGGGACCCTCAATGTTTGGTTCCCAAACAAGCTTGAAACTCATTTTATCGATCCCGGTGGGATGAAAGACTCAGGGAACATTGCCCCACTCCGGAGTCGGAACTCTTGATTTGTAGCCTAAGCTACCGGGACTGCGGGGAAAGTTAAGCTAGATCAAATTTGTGAGCCATAATTTACTCTTAACCCTTTGAGGGGCGGTGGTATATCCGATTCGAACCAGAAACTTTTAATTAAATTTTACTTTTTAAACTTTGACGGGAAAAGTTGAAAAATTGCTTTTCCTTATTTTGAACAAAATTCTTTCGTAAATACCGGTGTGAATTCGACGTTACAGGAACAAAATTGCTTGCCCCTGAAAGGGTTAATAAGGTTTTTTTTTTTTTTGCTAAAATATCATCCATATTGCGCCTATAGAAGCACATTGGGGAAGGCAAGGGAAGCTTAGCCTCTATCGTAAAATTTATTTAAAATAAACAAAAACTAAGTTAAAATATTTCTAATCTAAATTCAATTTTAAATGACGGTATCGAACACTTCATCGTTATATCACTTTAAAATTTTCTATCAAAAGCCCGTGAAAAATAATAGAACTATTTATATTTCTCTTTTTGGAGGCTAGAAATGGATTAGCCACCCACCATCGCCGTTTAAAAGTGAACGAATTCGGGAGGGAGGGGAAAGAGGAGAGAACTATCACGTGTCAATTAGGTCTGTAGGCTTCAAGCTGTCTAGCCACCGATTGATAAAAGAAACGATAGAGAATGATTCCATTGAAATCACAGGCGCCGTGCCTGCTTTTCTCTTTGAAGGGCCCAATTACAAGAAAATTACTGGGGCTCTCAGCTACTTTTAAAGATAAAAGAAGAATTTTTTAATCTCATTAAGGGCCCTATAAATATAGATCCTGGAAGCAAAATTTTAGAAGTGTAACATTTTATAAAATAGGCTAAGGAAAAATAAACCAGGCTTGTTTAGTGTTCCCTATAAGCGCGACCGCCAGGTGCATTTCCGGCTACCCTCTCCTATTTCCGTTATGACCCACTTTGAATTTTTTTAATCTATTTTATTTAAAAGACCTGTAAATATTCATTAGTGCTTTTATTCAGACGTCGTTATGTCTTTACATGTCCTTAAAAACATTTTAAAAGTAACATTTTATTTCAGCAACATGTGCTTCAAATAGTATTTTCAAGTATCCCGACTTACGGGGGACCTCAGGGGGGGGGGGGGTATCAGGGATTTTATGGCCTGTCCCGCGGAACCACTGCGCTGAAAGCCAAAAGACCGGATTTTTCACGATACACAAATTCTCTTGAATTTCTTTCAGTACCATGCTATTATTTTTTCTGCAACAAGTGGAAAAGTAAAACTCGTATAAACAGAACCGGTTTAGAAAGGAAATTTTTTATGTTTCTGATAAAAAGAATATTGTACAAATCTATCTGGGAAGACAAAGGCCTGTTTAAAAACAAAATATCTTTCCAGTCCTAAGCGATTCTGTTTTGACAAGTTTTAACGTACATGGATCAATAAAACCTGGGATAATGGAAGCTGTTTAAAACAAAAATCCTATCTTAAATGTAAAATTTCACATTCCTTACTGAAGGAATGCCATACAATTGTAGCTGCTCAGTCATAAACCTCTCCAAATTTAAATTTTATTTCGGTCCCTGTCCCTGGTGATTTACTTTCACAGATTTTACTGTGTAAGATGTTTATTTAGCATAGCAAAATCTACCAAGAGGAAATCAATAATGACCGAAGAAAGTTTCGGTTTTAAACAGATTTCCGTCTTAGCAGGTATAGTTTTATGATATTTCTTCCATACAGATTATAATATTTTTACTTTTAAGTCAGGATTTCGTTTTAGACAGATTCCGTTTTCACAGGATTTACTGTACTTTTATGTTCCGATTTAATAGCCGCTGTCCCGCTTTTTTTTCTTTTGTCTTTCTGTCCTGCTTTTTATGAAAGTGGAATTGGCAACACTAGCTTCAGACTACAACTGTGAAATTACCATTTAATTAATGGTAGGGTAGGATGTGGGGGGGGGGGGGGCTCTGTTTTGCTGTCAATTGCAGCCTCCTCTCTTATTTGGCTCAGCGGCCGTCACTTATAGAAGCATTTTAATAGGTATCGCGTGTCAGAATAAAGCTCATAACATTTCCATGATATCTGTATATAAGAATGATGACCAGTTAAAAACACTTTACTATTTTCTTCAAGTCCGGAAAACGAAAAAAGTATAAAAATATATTAATAAAAACCACTTCATGCACTTTAAAATTACGTTGAATGTTATTTTCGTGAGAAGACACATGAAATTATTCCATTCATAGACCTTATCACGAAAAAAAATAATACTAACTGCTTGTAGTTTAGCAACTAATATTTAATATTGAAATTTTTGAACACGTAATTGCGTGAACATTTGATTCATCTTTGTTAAATTATTTATTTAAGAAAGATAAAACAAATATTATAAATATGATATAATACGTATTTTTTCTGACTTGGACAAAATTTCACAATTCCTTTTATTACCTAAAGAGCCTCTATACCTTTTATTATTTTAATACATTAAAATGACTAAATTGCAAGTATCGTATATTTATACCCATTCATTGTCATCATTGGCGTTGTAATAAATATCTTCCAATCTAATTGGCAAAAAATATATCTGAAGGAATGTTTACGGATTATTTCAGGCATCATTAGTCCTTGAAATCGTTAGAACCTTGAATTCAAATTATCTCACGCTATAACGTGCTTCGCATCTCAAGTAACTTCATTCCGTGCTAAAAGTTATCTACTGCTTTTACGGAAGTCAACGACAGTTAATAAGTAACAGAAATATTAAATAATTACAAGGACTAAAGAAGCTGTACTCACTTAAAACAATGGTATATGGATGCATTATGTATTTAAAATTTGTTAAGCTTTGAGCACTTCCGTTCACAGATACATACATAACACTTGTCTCTTTAACGTATTATAAAAAGAATCCATGATAAAGATTTTTTTATAGACTTGAAACAATGTAAGTATACAGTATGCCCACTAAAGTCTCTTGCCACCCTCTTAACTTCGGAACGGCTGCTGCTATATTCATAAAAGTAGTGTCTAGGTATAGTAAAATAGCCATGCGCTACTCAATGAAACAGCCTACGGCGCCACCTGGTGGAATGTTGCGGAGTTAGCATTCCTATCTCGAAAACGGAAAGAGATAGAGAAAAAAAGTTATTTACAAAGTTGTACAGCATCATCGATTTAGTACGAAAAGACACATTGTGGACATTAATGCGAAGAATAGAACGGTTAAAACACGCATTTGTCTTTTCGTGATTTCCTACACTGTGACGTGACAAAACAATCTTAGAAAGAAAAAAGCAACTAGTTATAATAATATACCTTTATTTTAGATTTTCAAACTTCTCACCGTCAGCTGCAATGCATATTTGGATGTTTGTTTGAATTTCACGTTGCACACGTTGGAGCATAGAGGGTGACATGTTGGCACAAGCGTCCGTAATAGCGTCGTTTAATGTCCTGCAATGTTTGTGGAGGAGTCGCACAGACCTGCTGTTTCATAACTGGTTGTTTCTTTCTTTCTAAGATCGTTTTGTCACGTCACAGTGTAGGAAATCACGAAAAGACAAATGCGTGTTTTAACCGTTCTATTCTTCGCATTAATGTCCACAATGTGTCTTTTCGTACTAAATCGATGATGCTGTACAACTTTGTAAATAACTTTTTTTCTCTATCTCTTTCCGTTTTCGAGATAGGAATGCTAACTCCGCAACATTCCACCAGGTGGCGCCGTAGGCGGTTTCATTGAGTAGCGCATGGCTATTTTACTATACCTAGACACTACTTTTATGAATATAGCAGCAGCCGTTCCGAAGTTAAGAGGGTGGCAAGGGACTTTAGTGGGCATACTGTATATCTTCTGAAAAATTCGACAGCCCGTTTCTAGAGCTTATAAAAACTTGTTATGGTTACAGTGACAATTTGATAAACAAGTTTGGACCGATGTTCGCAAGTTCGAAATAAGTTTGAGTAGGATGACTGTTCGTGGTTTTCCTTGTACAATTCGGTTCCCTTTCCCTTCAAAAGTCCTGCCTGAAAGCATCTTTCCTCTGAAAATACATTATCGGAGAAATTCTGGACGATACTTAACAAAATCCCTCCCACCTCTCCTGATGTTATTACCTTGCGTTATTTTTCATACAGTCAATTTTCGCTATAGCGAACCTAGATTATAACATAACCCTAGATATAACGAACGAGTTTTGGGTCTCTTTCTGTTTCCTACATATACATATACCTATATAGATGCCTATTCAAGCTCCTGGATGTACTGAGCCAAAATTCCGTCCGTTGAAGCTTCGTTGTAATGGGGTTCGAGTGTTATTATTAAAACTTCTGGTACAAATTTTATTTACATTTCAATTTAGTGAAGTGCATATCCCTAAAATTAAATTTAATCTTTACTTAACTGTTTGCTTCTTTTTTTTCAAAATTATTAAAGATTTTACGGAGTCAAAATTCGTTTGAGATAATGACATGCATCTAATGTTCTTTTAACACTCTAACAATGGACAGCATAGTAATCTCGTTTCTTCTATTCTGTATAACTTCGAGAATTACACTGTTCATTGCGCCACATTTAATTTTGGGGACTTATGTTTTATGTATCAAGTAATGCTTATTATTAATCGAAAAAACTACAAAAGACGGCTACAACTGTGGCTAAAACAGTGACTAATCAGTGGCTACAACTTCAGTCACGGCTCTCGGCAAAAAGTGGTAGGGGGTACTGCTTCAAAAAAAAAAAAAAAAAAAAAAAAAAAAAAAGAAAGAAAGAAAGAAAGAAAAATTAGCCACTATTTTAATACTGTGTAAAAATTTCGTACATTTCACTAGAAAAATTCTATAATTGTTATTAGAAAGGACTTTTTCTAGGCTTTATGATGACCTAAAAATTAGACATTTTATAAGCTCTGGTTGAATAAATATCAGTATAAATACTCAAAAATGTTTAACAAAATCTGTTAAAATATAAAATAAATAAAATTATATTAAATTTTGAAACCAATTTTAAAAATAACAATTGACGCAATATGAAAATACCACATAAAAATATTTCTGAATCTAGTTTGATATGTCTTTGCTCTACGCTGTCCTTTCAAAACAAAATATTCAACATTTTATAAGAAAAGTCTTAAGGCGAGTTTCTTGAAAAAGAGAGAGAGAAAAAAAAGAAAAGAAAAGAATGCATGAATTTATTAAAACATAGTTTGGTAAACAAATATGCAGAATTTTGATGATCTACTCTAAATTAATACTGCGCTGCGGCTTGAAAATTCTCATAATACCTCATAATAAATTCTCATAATAAACTTCTCATAATATTTTTTCCCGTAGCTCTCGCAGATCCGCGCGCACAACACTCATAGAAGTGAAAAATAGTGTTGGGAGATAACGAGATGTTTTTATCGATTTTCACGATTGTATGAATATCTCGATTTTTTCGATTGTATTAAGTGTTTCTCGATTACTCCAGCCAATCAATTTCTATTCTTATCCGATCCGATCTTATCAAGAATCTTTGCTGGTGAACTGGTGTAAGTCTGCATTAATAAGGATTTAGGGCATTTGGTTATTGTACTATAACATGGGGGTAATCATTTTTTTCCTGGACTAGTGGCGTATGTCATCCTGAAACATGCATCTCGGATATTGTTATAGGTCTTATGGTGGCTCCTTTTCATTCACGGGCACAGATTTGCCGTTTTCCCGCAATTCTACGTGTTTTCCGGTTCTCCAACCCTCCTTAACCACCCAGTATTTTCTCGGGATACATTCTTGCTACCACCTCTTTCCCCCTTGACAACTTGGCTTCTTTCGGCAAGGAACATCGGCTCTATTAATTTCTCAATTCCCCCCCCCCTCATTCCTCGTATATATTTTATAACTAGAATAAACCTTCAATGAACCCTTCAATGCGTGTAGGGTGTTAGCAACATTATTATAGCAAGATTAGGTCGTCGTCCTTAAATTTGCCTTGAGTTTTTCACCAGGAGCCATAGTTTCCGAGATTTATGTAGCTTTTGTCCCCACTTTTCTTTTTTCCCCCGTCCCCGCCGCATTAATTTTTATCACACATTCATGATTTTTCATTTTAAGCACCTTTGACTTTAGCCTTTTCTCCCTCTAAATTTTTGTTTAATTCGGAGAGTAAATTTTAGTTAAAATACAGTTAGCCTTATCTTTTTTGCCCCCCTCCCCCCTCTCTTCCCTATTTCTTAGCTCTTGAAGAGAATCATTGTTATTTTGAATATTATTTTATTCTGAAGATTCATTCTTTCCCTCCCCTCGGCAACTTTTGCTCCTTCCGGCAAGGGACGTTGGCGCTAAACATTTCTCATTTGCCCCCCCCCCCCCTTCCTTATATATATGTTATAACTAAAAAAGTCCTTCCAGCCTGTACAGGGAAGAAAAGGTAGCTTTCATAGCCCATGTTTTTAAAAATTCAACTCATTTTACTCAAACACCCGAAGTTAAAATGCTTGGAACCCGATTATTAAAGATGCAATCCCGGTTTTCGTTAATACTGAATTGGAATGCGAATTTCAGCATGAGAGTTATAGCCTAGCAAAAATCAGATTGTTTCAAAATGTCAGCAACCCTAGAATTTCAAACTGCCATATCTCAGCCATTTTTTAAGATAAAGCCAAAACAAAACTGTTCCGTAATCCTTGTATCACGATCTAATATTTAACGGAAACAACTTTTTCCATTTATAATTTTTTATACATATTTTTGAATTAAAAATAAATTAATTTAACTGGCCGCTATTTTGAAACAAGATGCCGCATAAAGCTGGTCAACGAACTCGGTCGAGACCTTGGTGAGTCCTATACACTTACTCAGTCACATCCAGATCGGTTCGTAAATGAGAGAGTTACAGCATGAAAAATGTCAGATATATATAAATCAACATTTGAACGGAAGGTGGTTTTGGTGTCTACGGATCATGATCAGTCAAAATATACCAAATTTTTTTGGAATTGCTTTCCTTCGAACGGCTGCAATAGGTAGCTTTTCGTATTGAAAGCTACCTAATAAATCTTCTATATGAACCCCACTTGCAGAGTGTCTTAGTATAGGACCATTAGGTCGTCGTCATTAAATTCACTTTTAGTTTTTTGCTAGGGAATTATCGAGCATCAGAAATAACGAGTGCAGAATTTTCGAGCAATGCATCGCTTGATAATTCTGATTTGCTCTTGATTAAGGTTTGAGAGAGACAGAGAGAATCGCTGGAAAATTCTTTGCTCCATAATTCTGACGCTCAATAGTTCTGACGCTCGATAAAATTCTCGTTTGAGCTGATCAGTGATCAGTGATTTGCTCTTGATTGAGGTTTGAGATAGACAGAGAGAAGCAAGAATAAATCCCGAGAAGAAAATAGTTTTCAAAATACGAACGATTTGCCTCAAGCCTCAAATGCTAAGAGAAAGGGGAAGGATGGGGGGCAAAAAAGAGAGGGCTAACAGCATTTTAGCTAGAATTTACTGTCCGAATTAAACAAAAAATTGGAGGGACGAAGGGATAAGACCCAAGGTGCTTAAAATGAAAAATAATGAATGCGCAATAAAAAATAATCTTAGGGAAACGGGGATAAACGAAAAGGGGGGAAAAAGCCACCTAAATCTTGGAAACTTTGGTCTCTAGCAAAAAACTAAAGGCATATCTAAGAATGATGACCTAATGGCTCTATATTAAGATACTCTACAAGTTGGGTATATTGAAGTGCTTATTTTTGTTATAAAAATATATATAAGGAATGGGAGGGGAGGGTGTTTAGGAATTTATAGGGCCGACGTCCGAGAGAAGCCAAATTGCCGAAGGGGAAAAGAAGAGAGGGCAAGAATGAATTCCGAGACGAAAATAATATTCAAAATAAGAATCATTCGCCTGAAGCGCTGAGAGATATTAGGGAAGAGATGGCGGCAAAAAAAGAGCAAGCTAACTGTATTTTAGTTAGAATTTACTATCCGAATTAAACAAAAATTTAAAGGAAGGAAGGGCTGAGGCCAAATGGGTTCAAAATCATGAATGCCAGATAGAAAATAAGTGAGAAGGGGGAAAACGATAAGGTGGGGAAAAAGCCTTTAAAACTTGGAAACTATGGCCCCTAGCGAAAAACTAAAGGCAGATTTAAGGACAAAGACCCAATGGTTCTCTATTAAGATACTCTACAATTAGAATCTATTGAAAACTTATTTTAGTTATAAAATATACATAAGGAATAGGGAGGGGGATGCAATTGAGAAATTTATTGGGCCGACGTCCAGGAGTGGCCAAGATGTCGTCGGGGAAAGAGGGGTGGGCAAGAATGAATCCCGAGAAGAACATAATATTCAACTGCGGTAGATTGATGCTGAACTGAGCACCAATAATCCGAAATAAAATTGATATGCGTCAGCTCCTATTATGGAGTCTTAGCCTGAAGCGCTAAGACTTAGGGAAGAGAGCGGGAGGAGAATAGACGGAAAACTGTATTTTAGCTAGAATTTTCTATCCGAATTAAACAAATATTTAAAAGGACCTGAGGTCCAAGGTGCTTAAAGTGAAAAATAATGAATGTGATATAAAAATTAAGTAAGGGAAAAGGAAAAGTGGAGGAGAAAAAAGCTCCTAAATCTCGGAAACTATGTACCCTAACGTAAAATTAAAGGCAGATTTAAAGACGACACTAAATCATTGCGATAATGGAATTAACGAACAAGCCCCATCACTACGATCAAATTACTGCCAGAATAATAGCTAAGTTTTGAAATTACTGTTTTTAGATTCTCGGTGCTATAATCAATTGTAGAATATCACGATTGCAGATTTTGGGAATTAATCGAATATTATTTTTTACAATGACGATTTTTCTCGATTCTTGAATTCTCGAGAATCTCCCATCACTACTACTGCAAAGCGCACAAGTTCCATACAAGGATTTTTGAAATTTTTCATGAACTATGGTATAGCTACTGACATTAAACTTAAGGATTATGTAATATACAAGTATAAAGAAAGAATTAAAGAGAAAAAGAATGAATGTTATCGATAATAAGGAATACAAATGGGAGGTACTATGGAGTTCCGCCGCTGCACAACATCGAGAGAAATTTCAATCAAGCTCAGCTTTATGAATCTGTATAGATCCGAGCTATATATATATATAGCTATTATATATATATATATATTTATTTATTTATTTATTTATTTATTTTTTTACATGCAATTTATATTTTGAATAAAAATATATAAAATTGTTTCACGTAATGAAGGTTAATAGTAGTTTTGATAGCGATATGAAAATTATTATTTCCAACAGCATATTTTAAATCATTACTTTCCAAAGCTTATTTTCATCGCAAAAATAATTTCATTAATGAAATAAATCAAGAAATAAAAATATCCCATTATTTCAAAACCTACTGTTAAATACACTGACTGATAACAATTATGAATGTTGTATGTCAGAGGTAAAAGTAAATCGATCCTTTAAAAGAAGGGGATTTTTTCTGAAATTTTGCCTTTCCTTTTTAAAATACACATTGTTAAAAGTTTGGTTAAAAATTCCACCAAAATATGGTGCACAAAAAGTTGTCACCATATGATGGTGAGACCTTGTTCCGACATATGGTGCTCCGGTTGAGCCATAAACTCATTTAAGCTAAACCATGAACTAGTGAAATATTAAACCATGAACTGGTGAAATATTAAACCATGAACTTGTGAAAATTTGAACCAAAATTGGTAAAATATTGAACAGTAAACTGGTAAAACATTGAACCCCAGAGTGGCTCCAGTCATTCTTTTAAAAACAATCCCTAATCAAATCCAACACACTAAAGACATACAAGTTTGATACGGGATTCGAACCTGCCACCTCTGGACTTCCAGCCATTATTGGTAATCTCTAAATATTTTACTTACATCTCTATTATTTTTTATGGAAAAAATAGAAATATGGATAGAATTTTAATCAAATTTTAAAAAATAAAAATATTCTAAAAACAAATAACCATTAAAATTTTATTTTATTTTATACTAGCCGGTCGCTTGAGCGGGGGAGAGGGGGGGGGATGACTTCTGAAGCGTAAAGCCCGGACTTCTGTTGGAGCCCACAAAGTGTATTTTACATGCAAACAGAAAAATATAAATAAAATATTTTATTTTTAATTATACAAAAATAAGTAATAAAAATATCAAAAAAGCATGTAAGTAAAAATTTCGCAACATAAATAATAAAATTTATTCACGAGCCTCTTACAAAGACCTGCTCGGAGTTGCCCGTGCTTATCTAAAAGGAAAAGGGGTCTTCTGGATAAAATAAACAGAAATGGATACCCTAACATATATGGCGATCATTGTAAATGGGCCCTGTGGGTTTCGCACCCATAAATTCTTGATAACGGAACCCTGTGTGCTTTTCAGCCATATATCGTTAATACGGCGATCACTATAACGGGCCCCTGTGAATTTTGCCTGCATAAATCGTTAAAATTTCAATCATTTTAACAGAGCCATTTGGGTTTCATGCCTATAAACTGGTTATAGAGCAATCATTATAACAAAGTCTTGTGCATACCCGATCCCATAAATATGGCGATCAGCATTTTAATCGTAAATCTTTACTTCGAAAAAATGTTTTTTGAGAAGAGGAAGAAATGTACTATATTTGGCATAAATATTGAAATCCGATCGCTAAAAGACAAAAACCACAAAAACAATTGGTAAAATATGAAATTTAAAAAATATATATGGAAAAATGTCTTACTCAAAATATCTAATCAAAAATCAGCAATAGTTTTCTTATTCGTCTAATCTTCCACAATCGGGTTCATAGCCGATGTTGGCGGCAAAATCGCTGAAATACGTGTTTATCTATTTTTTAGCAGATTGGTTTAATTGTATTTTACGCTCCTTCTTAAAACTGCAGCTGAGATATGGCGAAATGGCCTAAAACTTTTGACGCCCCCCCCTCCCCCCCTCCCCCCCAATGTAACCCCCTTAATGGTTGAATTTCTGAAATCGTGAAATATGTGTTTAAGTATTTTTAGGAGATGTGTTATGCTGCATTTTACTCTCCTATTTTAAACTGCTCCTGAGATATGGATAAATGTCCTAAAACTTTCACCCCCCTCCCCCCAATTTAACCCCCTTAGTGGTTGAATTTCTAAAATCGCTGAAATACGTGTTTAACTATTTTTAATAGATTTGTTATTCTGCATTTTGCGCTCCTACCTAAAGCTGCTACTGAGATATGGCGAAAGGCCCTTAAACTTTCGACCCCCCATTTATGGTTATGGTTCCCAAATTATGGTCCCCAAATTATGGTTACTTGACCATAATTTGAAACGTCCTCATTGGTTAGAATATAGATAAATTGCGGTTATGTAACCGTTATCTATAAAACGGTTGAATGACTGGACAGTTTTCTGCAAATTTTTAACAGTGTAGTAATGGAATGTTATTTAAAAATTCAATGGATTATTAATATTGAATGCTAATATTGCTGATAATACGATTGTATGATAATACTCGTATGTGTGTGAAAAAAGGAAACAGTCATGAGAAAAATTAACATTTATTATCACTCATAGTAGAATTAAAGTTATTTCATGAAAAATATTTTGACTGTTAAAATATTTTAAATTCATGCAGATTGTTTTTTTCTGTGTTCAAAAACAAAATAAAAAGGAAGAAAAAAATTTTGATAATAAACCCAATATAACTTAATCTGAAAAATGAATTTCTTTTTATTGGTCTTTCAACAAGAATTCTTCAATTAAAGAGCATTTAGAATCTTTCAGTAGCTTTTATGATTTTTTTTTTATTTCCGCGTACTATTGAAGAATATCAAGAAATAGTGGTAAAGAAATATGCAAATCAGAAAGAAAAATAACACTAAATGTTGCAGAGAATAAAGATGTTGAAACAAACGAACATGAATAAAAATTTAAACTGTTGTTTTAAGAAACTAACTGTGATTACAGATCAGAAGCAATTCTGAAGTGGATTAATAATTACAGACTCAAAGAATTTTTCTAAATGCTCTGGTAGCATTGAGAATTCGTCATATATTAGCTGTTTTACATTCGTTAAAGGTGAAAAAAATTATTTTCTACATTGTTAAAAATCTGCACGCAACTGTCCAGTCATTCGACCATTTTTAAAGATAACGGTTACTTGACCATGTTCTGAAGCGTATCTGACCATATTATTGACAAGCATATTATGGTCAGAATAGAGTTAAATTACAGTTATATTACCATTTTCTATAAAAACGATCGAATGACTGAACAGTTTGCTGCAAATTTTTAACATTGTAAATTAAAATTAATTCAAGAATATTTTAGATCAATAAAATAATAAAAATCAAAATCAAATGAATTAATTCAATTGAACTAGTAATTCAACTGATCTATTATTTTACTAATAATTCAATTGAAGAGAGTATTGATAATTCAACTGGCATCGAAGAATTACTTGTTGAATTCGCAAAATTAAGAGCTCGTCGGATCTCTTTCACATAATTTAAATGTTTCTGTAAGGTTTGCTATTATTAGAATTATTACTTTTCTTCAAAAGCGTGTATATTTGTATTTGTTACATAAAATAAGTAAAAGAATTTTCAGAAATTCTATTAATTAATTGATCTAACTGTTCAATAAATTTATTTTGAAAACATACATGTTCCCTTTTAAATTTTTAAATTTTAACGAAAAAAAAATTAGTATGTTCGTTATTAAGAAGTGACTAATGATAACAAATATTCCAGGAATAATATTAAATAATTAAAACATTACCATCTATAATGATTATAACTTTAATTCCTTTGGAAGTTTTTGTAATGACTTTTCAATGTCTAAACTGGTTATAAGTTATTAAAACATTATTTAGAAGAACTCTAAAACTTTCTCTCTAAAAAGAACTATTTTAACAATTACATCTGTCATATGGGATTATATTAACAATTGAAAACTTGAAAATTTAACTATCAAAAGTTGTAGATTAAGCTGTATTGATGAGCAAGTTAACTATTTTTGTTTTTAAATTCAAAACTGGGGATTTAATGAACTAAATATATGCTTAATTTTCATACGTTAACATGGGGAATTTTTCTTCTTTTCTATTTCAAAAAGCGCCAAACAATGTTTCACACACGTTACAGAGAACAAAAAAATAATAATAGTCTCGCCGGCTCTGTATATATAATTCTTTTACCGCGTGAAGAAACTATACTTTAGAAAAGAAAAGTAGAAACTTTTCTTTTTCTGATTATCACCCACAATAAAACAAAACCTCAAATGCACTTTCGCGCTATTTTTGCTTACTGCTTTTCACAAAAAGAGCCTTGGGATGACAAAAGAAAGAAAGACGACCACGAAAATTTGAGACAAAAATGAGTGACATAATCAACCGAGACAATATCCGGCAGCAAACCGTGATCTCAACTGTAACGTCAATTTTTCACATCCTGATAAAAATGCCATTAAAATACGTAAAGAATATGAACTGGTGTAATATTTCAGTAAACAATAAACTACGAACACTCATCTAGAGAAAAATTACATTTCCGCTTTTGCATTCAATTACAAAAATAGTCACTCGTCATTTTGGTTACTTTGAATTTCAAATTCCACAGAAGAAATCACAATCTAAGTCTATGTTTAAAAATGGATCCAGTACAAGCATAAATTCATTCTAATGGATTTATTCCTTTATCAATCGAAAAAAATTTTAAGTGGTAAGAATCGTATCGCTAAAAGCATTGTTGAAGTGCATAGTAAGGTACTGTTAACCCTTTGGGGTCAAATTAAAACCTAAGCAGGTTCTCCTCTCATCAAAATTAATTAAGTAAGAAGGATACAGATAATATAATGTTGTGAAATTCATATTTGAAAAAAAAATATGAATTGTAACCTAAGCATTTTTTGACAGAAATCTATTTCTAAATGTTTCAAATATGCGAATCCAAAATTATAGCTAATTTCGCCGAGTAATTTTTGAGTTATGCTTAAAAACCTACCCTCATTCAATCTGTTTTGTATCGATTAAAAATTAATTTAGCATTAGGTGTTGTAAATTTAAAATATGTGTAATTCCTAAACTACTTGACCGAATGATTTCCTGTTTAATATCTAAAAGTAAAATTTACCAAAGAATCCAAATATGATTTCAAAATTAGATGTTAGCATTGAAATTTTTAAAATTTGTTACAATTTCTATATGTGGACGACTTCCTAAACAAAATTTAAATATAGCCTTAATTAGTTGAGGTTATTACTAATCGATTGGCACCAATCACATTTTTTGTACAATAATTTGAGGCAGAGTTAGTAGCGGGGTATATTTTCTTCCATGACTATAAATCTTGAAAATACATTCGTTATAATCTTGAAAGTATTCATTCTCCAGCAATACGTTACATGAAAATTAGTCGCCCAGAAGCATATTATACCTCAAATAGCCTCAATGCAATTTCTCAGCTTAGAATTCTTATCATTCTCAAAAACTATGTATATTTAACCGGAAAATAATACGAAAATATCCAAGAATTAGTAAAAAATATTTTTTAATTGCATTAAAAACAAAAAACAAAAAATTCGTAGGAAATAAAGCATTGCAATATATATAGACAAATGATCCGTTCTATTATGATTTGATTGAATTTATAAAAGTATAATATCCATCATCCTGAAAATGATGGCAATTTCTTTACATTTATTTCCAAACGGAAACATCCTGCAGTCTATTTCCACAACCTACTTCAAACTTGTACTCGAAAGCGTACTTATCTGATTTCATGAGTAATATAAGTTGATTAAGTTTATAAAAGTATAATATCATTTAAATGCATGTCAAGTATTTTCAGCCCGTGGATGATTTGATTTTCTTTTTGTGTTTAAAATTGTTGTGAATGCTTTAAATAGGAAGCAGTCTGCAATATACTTCAAGAACATGCTGAAATTTTATTTAAATCAGGGTCTTTTGTTCAAAAATTAATATTTGCTCGAACAAATAAAGAGACAGACAGGTAAACGAACCGGGAAAAAAAAACAGAAACGCTTTGAATTTGATATTTTTTAAAAGTCTTTTATTTAAAAGTGTTCTTCATATATACATATACAGGCTGTTTGTAACTTGTTTTAACAAAATAAGAGGGGAGTTAGTATCAATCAGAACGAACACTTTTTGTATAGGAAACCTAGATCACTATCCGCATATTCTGTCAAAAACACAGATGTCTCTCTCCAACCCAAATATCGATTTTTATTCATAACTTTAATGAAAATAATGTAACGATATTTTCTAGATTCACTTTATTTTCGGGATATGTGATGAATTCACGAGAAATGCTGTAAATGGCCACCATTTGTGCCTCAACACCACATAGCTAGATCCTCCATACTTCCGAATGTAGATGGCAGTACAGACGGCGTCATTGAACAAATTAAAACTCGCTTACAACACTTATCGTGCTGTCATCTCTTTCAGTTAACAAACTAAAGTTAATCTGTTGAATTTTTTCTAAGATATCTTCAAAATTATTAAAGTTATGAACCAAGTCAGGGTTTGGCTTGGAGCGAGTAATCCTGTATTTTTGACTGAATATCTGGATTGTAACATTGGTTTCCTATACAAAAAATATTCGTCTCGATGAGTACTATCACTTCTCTTACTTTGTTAAAACGAAACAATTTACGAACACACTGTCAAAAAAGACACCTGTTTCTTAATCTACGAAAATGTAATATAACCACGAACGAAAATATGCAATAATCTCTTCCAAGTTACCATGATTCCGAAAAGCATTCTTTATCTTTTAGAAACCTCAGAAACCAATATATTTCTGAGATTTAAAGAAGCATTTACACACACAAATTTTTGTTTTTGATTTTCGGAAACGTTTCCGAATAGTATTTATCGTTAATTAGTGAGTTTTCCCATAACGGAAAATATTTTTTAGGATGATATCAATTCTCAATTAAAAATTTTCTGCTGTGTAACTGAATTTATACATGCAAGAGTAAGAAAATAATATTAATTTTAATGTTAATATTAAGTTTATTAAATTATCACATTTGTCTGTATAAAACATGTTTGTTGAAAATGAAAATGTTTACTTGAGAATGGATAGCATACGAAAAATCTATAATCCGGATTAAAAAAACTTATTAATACACTATAAAAACAACTTGAAATCCAAAAATCAGTGGCAGCAAAATAAACATTTGTTTTTGTAACTACTTCTTTAAATCTCGAAAATATATTGTTTTCTGTGTCTTCTAATGATAAAGCACGTTTTTCGGAGCCGTGGATATCTCGAAAGAGGTTTTTGAATTTTTCCGTTCGAGGTTACATTATATTTTCCCAGATTAAGAAACATTTGTCTTTTTTTACAGTGCAGATCCTTTATATATATAAGTTGTCTTTACTAATTATAATTTTCTTAAAATTATAAATTGTGACTTCAAAATTTTTAATGTATATATCCTTTATCCTATTTATATGTGAGATGAACTCTACCGTATCAGAAGCTAAAAAAAAAAACAAGAACGAAAAATCCTGCGTTAAGTATAGATTATGTAACACTTTCCAACACTTCTAATATATTTTTACAAATCTTTTCCGTTTAATAATGTGAAATATGATGTCTAAGTAAACAAATATATTTAAAAATCCCTTTCAGGAATTACCAACAATATTCGGAAAAATATCCGAATTCTTTTGTGCAGTCCTGTATATGATAAACATATTTGTATATATAGTAGGATGGATCAAATGAAAACGGAACAGGAGCCGCAGAATGAAATTACATAGTTTATTTTAAACAAAATCACTAAAGCTACATAAGAACTTGTCCCACTGTTTCACCAAGTAATGAATATCTTGCTCGTAGAAGTCCTTTGGCTGAAATAGGAACCACTTTTTAACATTATCCATGATTTCGCTGTTCGAGTAAAAACAGTAACCTTTCAATGCCTTTTTCAGCGGACTAAAGATGGGAAAGTCATATGGCGAAAGATCTAGGCTATGCGGTTGGTATTCCAACACTGTCCACCGAAACTTCACCAGATTCCCTCAAGGAAGTGCTTGTGTCCGTCCTGCACACGAGTCAATGACAAACAGTTCTCCATACACTGCCTTTATTCACCGATGCACTTCATAAATTCCAACTCATTCTGTCACTAAATAAGAATGACACTATGTTGTTCTTTTTTACTCACAAACATTCCAGAGATGCAGATGAATAACAACAACAACCGATTGCGGGCCTAACGGTACTGTTGGCCGAACGCCGGCGTATATCACGTGCTTCTGCGTGACTATCTAGTTCAAGTCTATTTCCGCAGTAGGGATTATCTTCCTTACTTCTTGGTTCTCCTCCACACAAAATTTCACCACTCTCATACAGAAATAAACTAAATTCTAACCATTGTTCCATTTTTATTTATATTCATATTCATTATTTCCATTTTCCTTATATTAGATAGAATGCGAATATTTAGTTCAGTTAGGAAACACAGTTTAAAATCCCCCCTCTGGAATTTCCGTCAATAAACGGAAATGTGTTCCAGATTTTTTGTGCTGTCCTGTATATGATCTATAGAAATTATACACTTCAAGTAATAGGTAAAAAATTAGTTAAATTTAAAAACGCGTACCGCAAATAAAAACGCACTTCCAGCAGTTATTGTTAACACAAAGTACTTTAACCGATTTTTTTAGTATCCCTGTAAAAGAACGATGCTGCTTATTGCACGATAAAGTATATTAATAAAGGTGATAACCTTTTAAATTAAATAAATATTTTTATCGATCGAATGTTAGCAAACATTTAATGATTTTTTTAAAATTCAGTATATCAATTCTTATATTCAGTAGTGTTTTATAGAAACTTAAATTAAAATTACAAATATAAAGCTATTTATTCTCTTCACAATCTTTGAAAATCATCCTTAAGATACATTTTGCCGAGTACAGTACATGGCACTCTGACAAAACAGTACTCGTTACATCGCTACTTAAAAAATAAATTAAAAATAAAATAAAATAAGAAATATTTAAAACTTTTTCTTTAAATATTGCACCTAATAGTTGCTTATATAAAAACATTTAATTAATGTTTTTTATAATAAATTTTAGTATATACAGTGGACTCTCTCTATCTGAACACTCTCTAATGTGAACACCCCGGTATTATGAACACTTTCTGACGGTCCCGGCAAAACTCCATAGACTTAACAAAAGATGAACTCTCTGTAATCTGAACACCCTCTAATCTGAACACCCCACTATTATGAACGCTACTTTTGACCCCTATTCTAACCCGCCTCTCCGTAAACTGAACGTGTGTTTGCAGTTGGAATGCGGGGAATTCCCGCATCATGGAAATTCAGAAAAATTGTTGCAGAAGAATAAAAGGGTTCAATGAATTCGATTTAAAAATAAACAAACAAAATCATTTCTAGATTTTAAGATCTATCCAATGCTGAAATTTGTTTGAATAATTCAGATAAAATCTTCAGTTAACAAAACAAACAAATCATTTATTATAACAAAAAAAAATCGAAAGAATATTTTTGTCTTTACCGTACGTGTTCACAACTAACTAGAACATTCTTATATTTTTAATAAACAAGAAGGTGCAGATATGAAATTTTTGGCCATTTCAGAAAGAGTAAATCATGGTAATCAAATTAAACGAAATGATCAAAACAATCAATTTTTATGCAAAGAGATACAAGAAAAAATAATGCAAAAAACATGTCACGTGATTCCCCCTCTCCGGAGCTGAGATAAAAATAACAGAAATGCCTACCCACCAATGACAAATAAGAGACAACAGGGGTTAGAGGGAATGGTTAAAAAAGGATTGTGGTTTCTTTTCTGCACACCTGGTTGGCAGCCTTATTGCTTCTGTTTCTTTCTTCCTTTTTGCTCGGCAAAGGTAAATTTTTTCGCCATTTCACTATCGTTGCAGGGAAAGAAGCACAACACTTATGCTGATGTGTCATAAATAAAAAGGAAAACGGAAAGAACTAAAGCTTCAGGAAAAATACGAAGTTTTTCAAAAATTAAAATAAAAAGTAAGTCAAAGAAAATTGCATCTGAATTTGTAATTTCAGTAGGTCAAGTTAACGCCATCAGCAAGAAAGAAAGAGAAATTATAGCCGCTTTTGAAGCAAATAAACCTCCCTTAAACTGTAGAATTTTCGAAAAGAAAACGGGAATCGAGAACATAAACAATCGCGGTTGGAAGTTTTTTTGCTAAATGAGAATGAAAAATCTTCCTGTCACTGGACCCCTGCTAAAGCAGATTGCTCTGGATTTTGCAGAAAATGAGAAAATCATGGAATTCAAGGCATCAGAAGGATGACTGACTCGCTTCAAAAGTAACTTTGAATTCAAAATAATCAATGGTGAAGCTGCAGACGTAAATATCGACACTGTAGAGGAATGTAAAAGAAAGTTTCTTGATATAACGAAGGATTTCAATGCCAATGAAACCGGCCTGTTTTTCAGAGCTCTTTCAAATAAAACCATAGCAGAAAGAAGCAAAAAATGCGTGGGCGGAAAAATGTCAAAAGAAAGATTTACCATCTTTCTTTTGACCATCTTTCTTTTGAGAGATTTACCATCATGCTCTGTGCCAGTTTTACGGGTGAGAAGCTCAAACCATTTATGATCGGAAAAAGTGAAAAACCACAATGCTTCAAAAATGTGAAGATAGGATCATTGCCTGTGCACTATAAATCAAATAGAAAAGCCTGGATGACATTCACGATTTTCTCACAATGGTTGGAGGGCATTAACGAGATGATGAAGAGAGAAGGAAGAAAAATTCTTCTTTTTGTGAATAGTGCCAGATCGCACACAAATGTGCAGCTGAGCAACGTGAGCCTGAAGTTACTGCCACCGAACTGTACTTCTATAATCCAACCACTGGATCAAGGAGTAATCAAGACCTTTAAAGCTCACTACCGAATTAAATTCTTGAAGAAAATGTCCGTGGTGATGGAGGAGGCAAATTCGGCAACCGAACTAATGAAGAAGGTCAATGTCATGGATGCTGTACATTGGATATCAATGGCTTGGAATGAAATAACCCCCTACACCATCCAAAAATGCTTCTACAAAGCTAGATTCCCGTATGAGAATGAGCAGTCAAGGACAAAGGACCAAGAAGCAACAGCTGTGAGTGACTTCGGGTCAATTCTTCAGGAGCTTCATACTGAAATTGAACCTGGAGCTTATCTCGAAGCCGACAGAAGCCTTCTTGTTTGCGACTACATCGTTGAAGAGGAAGAGGGTAGTGAAGACGAAGCAGAACCAGAAGAGTCCAATGAAACAAGAAGTACGATTACCTTCAAGCAATATGGCCAAGGGATTCAAGACTGTTGAACTATGTGGCTGAACATTACCTGGAAACCTTTCCACTTCTTAAACAACTAGATAACATGTACACTGCACAAGCATACACAATGCAAAAACGGACTAAAATTACTCACTTTTTTAAGTAATGTACCTATTATGTTTTCAAGTAATGTATTGTATGTATGTAATTGTATGTTTTGTAAAATTTTTTTAATATAACTTTTTTAATAGTTTCTAAATTCAGCATCTCCATCTCGGTAACTTGCATGGTTAACCAGGCTAAGCATTCCATACAGTCTATAAACTAAATACACAGTAGTAGTAGTAATGCATTTCCCAATCTCCCTCTATACTGAACACCCCCATAATCTGAACATTTTTGGTCGGTACCATGAGTGTTCAGAATAGAGAGAGTCCACTGTATATATTTATTTATTTATGTATGTAGGCAGTTTGTCTGGTGCATATCTGTTGTACTTCAAATTAAAGCCAAACTGTTTTCCCATTAACCGACACGACAAAGATATATCTCACAGTTTGTCGTTAACCAACATCGGTGCACGCGAAATCGGTGCAGTTACTTGCTTTTCCACCTACCGATTTCGATGATTATTTTGTCGTCATAGTGAATATGAATGTATTTTGCATTAAATTGATGGCAGATAATGACAATCATGTACGATTTATCGATATCGTGTCAGTTAACGCAAAACCACTCTAAAGATTCAAATACGGCCAAATCTTCACAAAACTTTTTATGTATAGAAAGATAATTTTTGGATATGTACACCATGTAGTGCAACACATCATATCTGTATGCATGTTAATGCAAATAACTTAAGAGTGCTTTTTCTATTTACCGACACAACACTGATAAATTGTATACGATTGTTATTATTTGGCATTAATTGCTCCCAAAATGCATTTATATACACTATAATGACTGAAAAGTTATTATTGAATCAGTTGGTAGAAAAGCACGCAGTGTATAGGAATGCATTTTGTGCACACCAATAATAGATAATGACAATCGTATACAATTTATCGTTGTTGTGCTGATTAATAGAAAAGTATCAGATTAGAGAAATGAGAGAAATTCTGTGAGTGTAATAGTCTAAGAGCTAGCAACGTTTTCGTCACATGATTTTAGCATGGCTCATTTTTCTATATATTCTCCGTCTTTATTGTGTAGTACGAATGCGGCAGGTCTGGCTGGTGGAAGTGGTTGCGTTTACCTGTGGGGGGAGGGGCAATGCAGGTAAAAAAGTGACAAAATTACGTCATTTTAGCATGGATTTTGTTTATAAAACTTGAATCTGCTAACTATTTGTGATATTAAGTTATTAGTCTGGCACCGTTTTAACGTTGCCAACACCGTGCCAGACCCTCATTTATAGGCAAAATGAGGTGTCAAATTCACGTCATTTTAGCATAGCTGAAATTTTAGTATGTTATACTTTGGCTATCAGATAAGCCATAATTAATTTGCCAGACCGAAATTCGGTTGCTAAATTACTGCCAGACGCCGATTTAAATCTGGCAGAGAAAGCACCTATTATGAGAGTTTGCAGCTTTTGTAGTGCTTTGGCTACTTTCAATACACAATAAAGCCGTAATTGTTGCCAAAGCAACGATCTTTGCTTTAGATAAAAGTATCTATCTCTCTCTCTCTATATATATATATATATATGAATAGCCGCCCGTCCCGACTTCGCGTGGGTGCACAATGTGTCGACTACAATGCAGGGTAGGTGGTAGGTAATTAAACATTATTCTAAATAATATTCTAAAATAATTCTAAATAGGATAGAAGTGGAGGTGAGAAAAAACTGCAGTGCTTACAAATTTTAAACTTTAAATAAAAGCTTGTAAAAATGTGATAAGTAATGTTTTTCTATTTACGTACATAATGACAATAATAAATTAATTTTAATATAGCAGAACCACCAGTCTTCACCCGAGTTAACCTTGGCCTGCCAGGTAACATAAGTAAAAATTCAATATTCTAAAAATACGCCGATCACAATAACGCATCCGCGTCCATAAACCGTCAAAATGATATTCAGAAAAAACATATGTTATTTTGACGCAATCATGCTAAATCCCTCAGCTTTATAATTGATTAAATGAATTTCTTTTAAAAAATGTCTTACGCAAAATATTTAATAAAAAATCAGCAGTAGTTGTCTTATTCGTCTAATCTTCCATAATCGAGTTCATATCCTTTGTTTAACCCCCTTAGTGGGTGAATTTCTAAAATTGCTTTAAACACGTGTTTAACTATTATTCTTTAGTGGAATTATTATCCTAAATTTCATGCTCCTACCTGAAACTGCTGCTGAGATACGGTTAAATGACCTAAAACGTTTGACAATCCATTTAACCCCCTTAGTAGTTGAATTTCTAAAATCGCTGAAATATGTGTTTAACTATTTTTTTTAGTAGATTTGTTATCCTGAATTTTGTGCTCCCATCTAAAACTGCTGCTGAGATATGTTGAAATGACCTAAAACGTTCGAACCGGCATTTAACCCCCTTAGTGAATTAACTTTTTTTAATATTCTCCTCTTAATTATCTGAATAAACTTATATAACCTTACTTGACGGTCTGGCTGGCAGAAGATGTTGTGTTTACTTGTGAGAGTAAGGGCAATGCAGGTGAAAAAATTACAACATTAAATTTTGATAACATGAGTTTTGTTTATAGCATTTGTTTCTGCAAACTATTTGTGATATTAAGCCATTAATGCCAGACGGTTTCAACGTTTTTAAGACCGTGCCAGACTCTGATTTATAAGTAAAAAATAAATCATCTACACGTCAAACACGTCATCTACACACAGTTCAAATTTAAATATGTTATTCTTTGGGTATCAGACAAACCATAATTAATTAGCCAGACACCAATTCCGTTGCTAAATTAATGCTAACATCTAGAAAGAAGTAAGCAAGCAATAAAATTAAGTATGAAAATACGTCGTAGTTCATAATAATAAATAATTAAAAATAATATAATAATAGGCATAAATTAGCAATAACAGGTGAGCGAACTGTAGCGAACAGGTAAACGAAAGAAAAAATGAATACATTCCATTTTGCGTTTTCAAAAAATATATTATAATGAAAAGTAAGTGCTATACATAAGTGCTATATATAATAATGAAAAATAAGTGCTATATATAATAATGAAAAATAAGTGCTATATATAATAATAAAAATAAGTGCTGAATATAATGAAAAATAAGTGCTAAAAAGTACATTAACTTAAAATATTATTTCAAAATTATTTCGCCTTGTGCATTTTCAAGGTCTTCATCTTCGTCACTGCTGTCATCATTATAAGAATTATTATCATCTTTATCATCATTAACATTGCCTATTTCTTTCTAACCACTATAAGTTTATTTAGAAAACTAAGAGAAAAAAATATATGTTGTATAGTTTAAAATTAACAGCGAATATTAATAAAGATTAATTATAATATTACTTAAAAATTAAGACAGAATTTAAATAAATGGTTGACAATTTACGGTGGAGTTTCAGTTTTGCTCTTTTTTCGCTCCTTTGGCGATTTTATACATCTCTATGCTTATAAAAGAGCATGTCCTCATGACTCAGAATCAACGCCGAGTCTCAACCGCTGCTCCTAGGACTACGAAATTTGGAAGATATGTACCCACTAAGAAAGTATTTTTGAAAATTCAGCCCTACGGGTGTTAAATGGGAGGTTCGAAAGATTTAGGTCATTTCTCCATATCTCTGCAGCAGTTTTACGTAGGAGTATGATATTCAGGATAACAAATCTACTAAAAAAATAGTTAAACATTTATTTCATAGATTTTAGAAATTCAAACACTAAGGGAGTTAAATGGGGGTGGTTGAGAGTTTAGGTCATTTCCCCGCCATATCTGAAAAGCAGTTTTAGATAGGAGTGTGAAATTCAGCATACCAATTCTACTAAAAAAGGAGTTAAACATATATTTCAGCGATTTTAGAACAAGCGATTTTAGAGCCAGCGATTTTACAGCCAACATTGACTATGAACTCGGTTATGAAAGACTAAACGAATAAGACATCTATTGCTAATTTTTTATTAGATATTTTGCGTGGCATTTTTCAAATCATAAATATATGTACTTTTATAGAAAGCAACAATCGTTGCTTTGGCAACAATCACGGCTTGGCTGTGTATTGATAGTAACCCACACGAAGTTGGGACGGGCGGCTATTCATATATATATATATATATATATATATATATATATAGAGAGAGAGAGAGAGAGAGAGAGAGAGAGAGAGAGAGAGATACTTTTATCTAAAGCAAGGATCGTTGTTTTGGCAACAATTACGGCTTTATTGTGTATTGAAAGTAGACAAAGCACTACAAAAGCTGCAAACTCTCATAATAGGCGCTCTCTCTACCAGATTTAAATCGGCGTCTGGCAGTAATTTAGCAACCGAATTTCGGTCTGGCAAATTAATTATGGCTTATCTGATAGCCAAAGTATAACATACTAAAATTTCAGCTATGCTAAAATGACGTGAATTTGACACATCATTTGCCTATAAATGAGGGTCTGGCACGGTGTTGGCAATGTTAAAACGGTGCCAGACTAATAACTTAATATCACAAATAGTTAGCAGATTCAAGTTTTATAAACAAAATTCATGCTAAAATGACGTAATTTTGTCACTTTTTTACCTGCATTGCCCCTCCCCCCACAGGTAAACGCAACCACTTTCACCAGCCAGACCGGCCGCATTCGTACTACATAATAAAGACGGAGAATATATAGAAAAATGAGCCTTGCTAAAATCACGTGTTTTCTGACGTTGCTAGCTCTTAGACTATAACTCTGTTAATTGCGAGTTCCCATCCTGGATTTAAAAGAAGGAGGTTTTTTATTTAATTGAATTATTACTAAGAATTATTCTGTAAAAACTTTTAACATTCTAAATAATTCATAAACTTTTTTTTAATGATACCTTAAGTTGTTTGCCGTCAAGTTTTGATGGGTTCTATCTAGTATTATTCTTAAAATGCTTAACAAACTAAAATTATGGTAACATATATATTACTCTTAAAACGCTTACCAAGCTAAAATTATGCTAACAAATGTGCTGCATGGTGACAAATATTATATCTCTTAAAAAGCTTATCAAACTATAATTAACAGTAACAAAGTAACAAATATGCCTCTTAAAACGTTTACTAAACTAAAATTATGTAACAAAAATTCCTCTTACTTTTTACTTTACTAATTTCAAAATATAATAACAAATATGCTGATATTAAAAAAAAAAAAAAAATCAGAAAACATTTTTATTTCTTTTTAGCCTGAAATAACAGAAATAAATCTTTCTTAACGAGCGTTTCTCAGTACAAAATTTAAAAAGGAATTTTATGCACACTAAATAACCTATTATTTTTCTTACGAAATTGTTAGAGAAATTTGAAAGGATCTCTTGGAAAGCATATCTTTCATATATGATAATATAAGAGACCTGTTTACAAGAATATATTTTTTTCTATTATTATAGTTATCAATAGAAGTTGATGTTATTATTCTAGCAATTTATTTTGCTGAAAATGTCTAGACTCTATGTTCATTTACAAATGTAAAAATGAAATTCTAGCAAAATTATTCATGCATTCTATGTTTTTTATACAAAGCATGAAAATAAGAAATAATTTTCGTTATTCCGAAAACATCTTATGAAATTACTAGTTAGAAAGTTGTTTTTCTTAAAATACGTGCATATACTTATACATATGCACGTATATACGTGCATATTACTCTTAAAATGCAGAAAAATAATTTAAATTATTCTTCCAACAATTCAAAATTATTTCATTATTTGCCGTCGAGGTATTTGACCTCACATATGAATTAACCTTGAAAATTTCCGGAAGGCATTCGGTTCATGGTCATTTTATGTGAAAAGTTCATGGATGTTTTTAGCGGAATAAAAAAGTAGTGAAGATAAAAAGCATCGTGAAATTATGTGAAAAAATTATCACCTATACTTATTAATTAAATTATTAAAGTAATTTATGTGTGTTTTTTAATTAATTTCAGACGTATTATTTCAACTAGGTGAATTTTGTGAAATTCGACGACAATTTCAAAATAATGATGTCATATATTTTCTCATGTAGAAATAAAGAATATCATTAAGAATTTCAGATATGCAGGGAAACTCTTTTATAGCTAGGTAGTATGTAACGATAACTCTGTTTTAAGGCTGTCGTCAAATCTAAACTGCCTACTTTTTGAGACATTTTAAAATTCCTTTTTGTTCTCAAACGCATGAAACTGGCATTTTCTCTTATTCAAAAATTATGTAATCAAATAGTTCGTCCCATTTTTGGTAAAGGCCGCAGATATTTCAGAAAACAGTTTCAAAGTTGGCTTTTCGAACAAAATTTTTGAGCGCGACAGCACTGGAAAGGAAAAAGTATCTGCCTTCGGGAAACAACAATTGCTTATAACTCAAGTTGTAATTCATCTATCCAAAAAAAAAACTTTATTATTATTATTATTATTATTATTATTATTTTTTTTTTTTTTTTTTTTTTTTTTTTTTTTTTTTTTTTTTTTTTTAAGAACCGTTTTAACTTGCGAAAAAAGAGGAATTTGTTTGACTGATATAAAATTGTAATGTAAAAAACTCGATTACCATGAGAAAAGCTCGATTTAGTAAACCAAAAATTTGGAAACTTACAAATATTTTTCTAGATTTTCGTTATTTTCTATACGCATTAAAATGTCAATGCGTGTGCTTTGCTTTTGTTGAAATTGATGAAGTATATTATTTTCCAGTCACTAGACTTTATTAACTTTGTAAGTGTATTTAATTTAATTTAATTTAATTTTTATTTTAATTTTTATTTTTATTTTCTGTGTAGGAATTCAAAGAATTTGAAATATGCATTGTGTGTGTGACAAAAAGGCAAACAACAACAAAAACTGGTCGTTGGGGGCCACCGTAATACTTATCCATCATGGATATGCATAATAGAAAATATGAAAATAAAACATGTGTAAACTATTTATAAAATGCATTGCAATTCGAATAAAATCGTCGCTTGATGACGTCATAAACTTTAAATGCTCTATTACTGAATTGCGTAAAAGAAACATCCTTATAACTCCAAAATTGATAATCATATTTACTAACGGTTTACTTCGTCAGATTAAGAGTCTCATTTCCAATTAAAATATATCTTTGAATTATTTATTATTTCTAAAAACGTTCTTTATCCTAAGAAACCTTGGACACCACTATATTTTCGAGATTTAAAGAAGCAATTATATAAATAAAGTGTCTTTTGCTCCCACTGATTTTCGGAAACGTTTCTGAGTAGATTTTATAGTTTGTTAATCAGTATTTTCTACCCGGAATACAGATTTTTCGGCTGCTATTAATTTTCAAGTAAACAATTTCCTGTTCAACAAACATATTTTACAAACATGATAAACTAACAGCATTAACATTAAACGTAATATTATTTTGTTTCTCTTGGATGTATAAATTCAACTACGCAGCTGAAACTGTTTAATTGAGAATTGCAAATGAGAATTAAAAAACGGCATTCCGGTTTGAGAAATCTGATTAATACACTATAAAAACAACACGGAAACGTTTCCGAAAATCAGTAGCAGCAAAATAAACTTTTTTAAATAAATGCTTCATTAAGTTTCAAAAATATAATAGTTTGCGAGCTTTTTAATGATAAAGAACGCCTTTCGTAAGTGTTCATTGTACGTATATTTCCATTCTTGGTTATAGCATATTTTCGTAAATTAAGGCAAAATATTCTTTTTTACAGTGTTGTAGTATATACATTGAATTAATAATATTTCATTTATTAGGACTACGTATTTTATTTTGTAATTTGACACTGCTATATGGTATAGTGATTTCATTGTGTATGGTCAGTTTCTTATGTTTCAATGGTTAAATTTTACACTAAGTTTATATATATATATATAGATAGATATATATACATATAAACTTAGTGTAAAATGAATAACATTTATATATATATAACTAAAAGAAACTAAAATAATATATCAAAGCTGGATTTAACGGAGTGCAACAAGCACTGAAGCCCCGAAGTCTCTGCACTAAACAGGGGCAGCTAAAAAATTTCATAATATTTAGTCCGTAGTATATACTATTTGTATGAAATATTCATTTGTATTTTGCTAATAATAGCAAGTACTCTTAGAAAAATTGTAATGGAAGATCATATCAATTTGTTTCCCCCTCTGCTTTGATTGTACATAACTGGGTACATTAAAATACCTGGAATACTCAACATGATCATGAATCCATGTCAGATTCAGGCTCGTGCTCAGCTTCTCTCATCCCTGAAATGTATTTTATTTCAATCTGTAACAATCAAACATTTTATTGAGACTTCTTTGCCGCTTTGAAAAACTAATAAATGACAATGAAAAGCCATTGAATGGTAACGAATGCCCCGTTTCCTTTAAATCACGTGATACTGTTGTCAGCACACGAGGCAAATGGATTCTGTTTTTTCTTTTTTTTTTTATCTAACTTTTTACGGTGATTGTTTGAGGAAATTTTCGCGTCAAACAAGACAACTGCTATTCTCTTTGATTTTCAAATATTTTTTTGTTTGTAATTTAGTGAAGTAATCGATCCTCTGGTTATGGCGAGGACTGAGCTTTTATAGAGTATTTTATGAAATAATTTGAAAGAAAAACATATTCATGGAATAAGGTAAAAATGTCACTATAAATCATTTGAAACATTAAACGTTTCCCATATCTTTCCGTCTTTCGAATTTCTAAATGCCTTACTTATACTGTAAATTCATCGTTCTTAGAAGCAGTTTTCAATAAAAGTTATGTTTCTGTTAGTTTTCAATTTAATATTTCAAAGAAATATAAAGCTGGTAACTATTGCATTTGGTGATATTCAGTTAAAAGCTTTTTAATCATGTTAAAAACAAAAACTGAAATCAAGGATCCTAATCCATATATATAAATAATACGTATTAGTGCAAACCCCAATAACATAACGCTATATCAAACTTATAGACTCCTGCGCTACTCCTACCTCTTCTGGATCTGGAGATGTATTATAACATTGGGATTCCTAGCAAATAAAACATTGTTATTTTTCCTGTCAAGACGTGATGATCTATGAAAATTCTTCATACTTAAGAAAATTATTTAATGCAGTGTGTTTTTATCTTAATTTCGACAGCTTTAGTCTTCGATATCTGAGCCGATAAAAACACGATTATATTTTCTGTATAACTTGCAGGGGTCGATGCAGGGTTTTTTTTCTTCGGGCCTATTTTGTGAAAAGTAAAGGTTATTTTTGTGAAAAAAGACATTTTGTAACGAAAGTTGAAATCCAGTTACTCAAATTCGAACCAAGCATTTATTAGCAAAAACTTTTTAAAATCTTTTTGCTGAAGTTTTCCTCTCTGATGAACTTGTTTGTTTACAAATTACACATTTTAAAACGTCACAGAATAATAAATAATTAAGAAATAGTAAGTTTTTATAGAATAGAATTTTGTGAAAGGGCCTATTTTATTAAAAGGAATTTTGTGAAGGCGCCTGTTTTATTACAAAGAATTTTGTTAAGGGATTCATTTTGTCAAACTGATTTTTGTGAAGGTGCCCATTTTATCAAATTGATTTTCGTGAAGGGGCCCATTTTATTAAATAGATTTTTGCGAAGGGCTCTAAATATGCGCCAATTTTTGCCTGGATCGACCCTTGACTTGACATTGTTCTTTATTATTTAACGTTTCACTAATTTCCACGTCTTTTTAACACTTTCCAACCTAGTTGAAAAGTGTTTATGACTTCGGTTTGTCTGGCCGTCTGGCCGTCTGCCGTCTGGCCGTCTGGCCGTCTGCCGTCTGCCGTCTGTCCGTGCTCTAACTCCCGTAAATATGCTCGGATTGCCCTGCAATTTTTATATGTTATAATCGTTATCTATAGCATGTTCCCTATTTCAATGGAAGTGTGTAGCACTTATAGTTTTTTTACAGGGACACTCAAAAGAATTCCGTTACATTGCGGTCTATGGGGAAAAATCATTTGCGGTTTATTTAAATAATGTTTCACTATTTTAAACGCACTGAAATTTATATATATCACTAAGGTGCATTAGAAGAAGCTTAATATGGAATAGGGTGTGCATAGCACTTATACTTACTTTACAGGGACAGTCAAAAGAATTCCGTTACATTACGTCTATGGAGAAAAATCGTCTGCGGTTTATTTAAATAATGTTTCCTTATTTTAAACGCAATGAAATTTATATAAGGTTCATTACAAGAGACTTACTACAGAATATTGTGTGTATAGCAGTCATCGTTCATTTACAGGGACACACAAAAGAATTCTCTACTGTATGTTAACAATAATTCCTGGAAGTGCGTTTTAAGTTACTGAACGCTATTTTAATTTTAAATCGCTTTTTGTCTATTACGTGGTGTGTATAAATTCTGTAGATCCTATACAGGGAAGCACAAAAGTTCGGGAACACATTTCCGTATTATTTAACTCCAGACGGAGAATTTTAAACTGTGCTACGTGTTTCCTAACTGAACTAAAATTTAGCATCTTATGTAGTATATATACAAATCTATAGATCCTATACAGGGCTGAATAAAAGTATTCGGATTACTTAGATGTTATCTTTTAGCTTATTAAAGAGTATGACTCGTAAAATTATTTTGGAAGCGTTGGAAAGTGTTACATAATCTATGCTTGATGCATGATTTTTCGTTCTTGTTTATTATTACTATTATTTGGAAGCGAAGTATTATGATTTGTTAATGTAATTTAAGAAGTTCTCCTTTCATACAGTTTCCTAATACACGTGAAATAGCAGATGTAATACGAATTATAAGAAACACATGAGAACATTCTATAGAATTATGATGTAAAAACTGCAACTTATTCTTATAATCGCTAAGAAAATTTATAAAAGATAAACATTCAATTGTGTATACTTAAGAAATGCTTTAAAATATTAATAGTTACAGCAACAACCAACGTTCTTACAAATAATTCCTTTTTTAAATCAGAACTAGTTGACCCGCCCGGCATTGCCCGATCCCGTGTAATAAACTTAAATCTCTTAAAAAATGAAACTCTGGCCACAGTCTTCGATGGCTTCGGCACCGTATATTACCGGGCATGCTTGTACACTCCGAAAAATCTTTTATTTCCCCCTTCCAACGCCAGGGTAGTATTCTGTTCTAAACAAACCTCTTTCCGAACGAACCTCTGAGACAGGTTCCCACTGCCTACGGTACTGTATAGCAGGCGTGCTACAAAATTGAGCTGGTTTCGAAAAGACGGGAACATTATTAGCCGAGTTATTGAAATAAGGCACAATTAGAGAAAATAACCTTGAGTGAGGTGCCGGGGGGAGGGTATGTTCCAGTGTCTTTCAGAAAATGACTAATTAGGAGGACCACTATGCATCTTGAAAAATTCGTTCGTTTGATTAAGCTAGGAACTAAATTACAAGTTTGGCTTCAACTATTATTCGGAAATAGTGGTAACTGCTACTTATAAATTTGCTTTAAAGTTATACAGGGTGGCTATTAAGTTAATTATAATGTTTGGAATCACTTGCGTTGAAATCGGAAAGATAGTTGCGGAGATATGGAAACGGGACATAGTTAGAGAAAAACCATTGAAGGAGGGGCCGGGAGGGGAGGATATGTTCAATCGCCCTTCAGAAAATGACTAATTAGGAAACCCTCTATGCATCTTTAAAAATTCGTTCTTTAGGTTAAGCTAGGAACTTAATTACAAATTTGGCTCAAACTATTATTTGGAAATAGTGGTAACCGCTACTCATAAATTTTACTTTAATGTTATAGAGGGTGACTATTAAGTTAATTATAATTTTTGGAATCAGTTGCGTTGAAATCGGAAAGATAGTTGCTGAGACATGGAAACGGGGTATAGTTAGAGAAAAACCTTGAAGGAGGGGCCGGGGGGGGGGGGAGCGGATGTTCAAGTGCCCTTCAGCCAATAACTAATTAGGAGAATCACTATGCATTTTTAAAGATTGATTCATTTGGTTAAGCTAGGAACTTAATTTGAAATTTGGCTTAGACTATTATTCGGAAATACTGGTAACTGATGTCTAGAAATACTCCTTAAAGCTATGAATGCTGATTTTTACGATAATTTAGTAAAAATGGAACTGGTTTGGAGAAGTTCGGAACATTATTAGTAGAGATTTAAAATAGCAGTATGCTCTATATAAAACAGCAATTAAACGCTACGGGTGAAGATAAAAATCTTAAAATTGTTAAATGTAATTAGACACTTACCCCTCTCCATTCCCGCAAATATAACAAATAATCTGTTAAATAAAGTTTTCTGTATTAATAATCTCTATCATAATAATATATGTCATGTAAAAAAAACCCTTAAATCCAGCTAATTATCATGAAGAAAAACGTGCCTGGAAAATGTTTCAAACAGGTGTAATTTGTCGTGTGCAGGTGTCGCTACATTAGCATGGCTGTACGCCGGTATAACTGCAATCCATATTGACACTATTTCGTAAGACGTCATTATCTATGCATCGCTACTCTGGTTTATTTAACCCATTTTCGGCCAAAGGTGCGTAAACACACCATTTCAATAAATATATTTTTATTAACACTGTGACGTATATTTTTCCCTAATTTTATTTTTCTGCTATTTTTAAGGGTTCTGGAGACATCTATAAAATGTTGGTAATTCAATTGAAGTCATCACTTTCTGTTGAGAAATTTTCAAAATACGCTCGTTTTTTACTTGAAACAGTTATTGACAAATTCGACTTTTTGAAAATGTATAATTATTCCACTTGAGGTTAATCATATGTTTTTATAATGGAGTAAAGTTGCAAGTTCTGTAAATAAAGTAAAAATAAAACAAATTCCATAAGAAAACTTAAAATTTTTTATTTAAATTTAATGGTAAATTAATAATGGTAACGTGAAATTAAATAAAATATTATTTTTCATGCACGAAACTTTTTTGGTGTCTTAATGAATGTAATTTTAACAAATTTCAATGCAAATAATACCACATTTTATAAAATTTCTATGCTTGGCCTAAAATGGGTTAATTACTTCTGTGAAGACTCTGTTCAACCAACCAACCCAAGAAAAAAGCGTATTTTTGATGAGAGTTCTTTGTGGATATTATTTAATATTTCAGTAAATAAGTGAAATATTAAAATTCTGAGGTTCAAGTGCATCAGGAGAGAGTTTGGATTACTTTTAAATCTAAATTTTCAGGCTTTTAGTTGGGCTAGATTTTCCTAGCCATCGCCAACAGACACACACATAGAGCTATTTTAATTAATAATTCGTCAAAAACATAAAATTAAAAAAAATCCATTTAAAATTTTCGAATTTTTGGCCCCAATCGTTCATGGTCTCCCTACCAGCAACCCCGTGTGCCAAATTTCGTAGCCCTGCGCACTGTGGTTTCCAAGTTTTTGAGGTCACATAGTTAGATACGCGCACGGATTTTAATAGGGTAGATATTTAATTTTAATGATTGGCAAGTAAAAACTTACCGCACTTTATCGAAACTTAAAAACTAATCGCATTTATTGATAACTAAATAAGGTATGTTTCATTTGGATTTTTAAAAAATTGATACATTTTAAATAAAATAGTCCTCATAATAGAGACATTGAATATTCTCTAACAGCCTAAGATAACCCTTGACTAATATTTGCTTCTTTTCATAAAACTATTCATTAATTTAGTGAATTTTTATACGTTAAGAAGTTCAACAAAAATTTAATTGATTGTAGACAGGTTTTAAACTCCCATAATTGCAAAAATTCAGCTGAACAACGAATAATTTTACACTTTTACATTCTACGTTGCTTGATTATATAGAGTTTTGAGAAAATAACGATAATAGATTCACATACTAGGGCCGAAAGGAACAAAATAAAAATAACAAAGTAAATGTCTTTTTAGACTTAGTTTTAGATTTTGTTTTTATTATTCATTCCGAAAGTTTATTTCTTGCAAAAACAAGTCACAAAAGCTTCTTCTAATAATATATACTCATTACCATTGTCCATGCACTTTTACCTTTAATTGTTTAGGTAATAACAAGGTTTACTCATGGAAATTCTTTAGTGAAAATTATGTACTTTCATCCAGAGACCGTGTTTCATGCAAATTTAGGTGGGGACTTCTTCCTGTATGTATTCAACTCAAACATCAGCTGACCGTAATAACTTGTTAACGATGTTGTCCTGTGCAGCAAGGATGATGTAAATTGCAAACATTGGTAGTGTGTTGAAGGTGGGGATTTTTCATATTACTGTGTTCGTTGTTGCTCAATATTTTTCTATTATTTTGTTTGAACTTAAACATTTATGGAGACACGCAGTAAACAGAGCATTTCCTTTTAACATTCTCATAAAAGGAAAGCAGTGTTTTCATCGTTTAAATATGTTCATGGAGAATATATTTCGTAAAAATGTTTAAACTTTATTGTTGTCATTGCACGAAATAGATAATTTAGAAAGTTAGATTATCTCAAATAATTTCTGTAGCTGACAATTTTAGATTATTGAATTAATTTGGTGTTACACCAACTCTAAAATTAAGGCCGCCTTAAAACATTCGAGAACCGTGGGCCTGACTGATTTTTAGGCGGTCTTTACATATGAACTTATGTTTACCTGTAGATTTTTCTAAAAATTCAGCTATGGAAAGACATGATTATCGTGCACTGTAAAAAAAAAAGACAAATGTTTCTTAACTTATGAAAATATAATACTAACGAAAATGTACCATAATCTCTTCTGAGTTACGCACGATTCTGAAAAGCGTTCTTTATCTTTAAAAATCTCAGAAACCAATATATTTTCTAGATTTAAAGAAGCATTTATACAAACAAAGTTTCATTTGCAGCCACTGATTTTCGGAAACGTTTCCGATTAGTTTTTATTCTGTATTAATCAATTTTCTCAAACAGGAATATCGGTTTTTAGGTATGTATCAACTCTCAATTAAACATTTTCAGCTGCATAATTGAACAATACACGTAATAGTAACAAAATAATAATAATTTTAATGTTAATATTAATACTATTAAATTATCATGTTTGTCTGTAAAACATGTTTGTTGAACATGAAAATGCTTACTTGAGAATTGATAGCATCCGAGAAACGTATATTCCGGGTTCAGAAAACTGATTAATACACTAAAAAAATTACTCGAAAACGTTTCTGAATATCAGTGCAGCAAAAAGAACTTTGTTTTTATAATTGCTTCTTTTATTCTCAAAATATATTGATTTCGGAGGCCTTTAAAGATAAAGAATGTTTTTTCGGAATCATCGGTAACTCGGAAGAGGTTATTGTATAAATGTAATGTGTGTAAGCTTATATATTCTA